>MU397241.1:1272305-1348600 GCA_022578865.1 Xylaria sp. FL0043 | reverse complement strand
TTATTATTAAATATTTTTATTTTTTAAAATAAACAATAATAAAAAAACTATATTATTATTATTAATATATTTTATTATAATAATTTATTTATTTTATTAAATATTTTTTTAAATATTAATTAAATTTTTAATTTATAAATAATTTAATAATTATTATTAATATTTTAACTAATTTTTATTTTATCGGCGTTATATTAATATTTAAAAAAAAATATTAATATTTAAAAAAAAATATTAATATTTAAAAAAAAATATTAATATTTAAAAAAAAAATATTAATATTAATTAAAAAAAATATTAATATTAATAATTATAACGTTATTAACTTTTAAATAAATAATTAATCGTAATTTTAATATTTTAATAATTAAATTTTATTTTATTAATATATAATATTATATTTTATTAACTTTTATAAACATGTTAAAAATATTTAATAAATTATTTATAATATATTTAAATTTAATAATTTTAAAATAAATAATTTAATTTAGTTTAATTAATAGCTTAATATATTAATTAAATTTTTAAATATAATAATAAAACTTAAAAATTTTAATTTTTTTTTTTTTACGTTAAAATATTATTAAAATAATATTATAAAATAATTTTTAATATTATTTATTTTTTAACCGCTAATTAAACGTTTATATTAAACTTAATATCGCGCTATATATTTTAATAACGCTTTTTATATTTAATATCTAATATTATAATAAAAAGCAAAAAAAAAACAATTTAAATAAATATAATAAAAAAGAAAAAAAAAAATAGTTAAGTTATTTAGAAAAGATTAAATACGCGGTGTCGCGAAAAGTCGCGTGGCGGGGGTGGCCCGTGAGGTCACGGCCCGGGACCCCTGCGGTTAGCTTAGGTGGTACGGGGGTATTGCGCGTTGAACGGTCAGAAGGTCATTTGCCAGTCGATATAAGACCTACACAGAATTTACCTGTAGTCCTGCACTGTACATCTGAGAAAAAGCAACATAATTGAAGTATCAAATGGAGTAGACTACATGCTGTATAAAATTGCAAAACTGGCCTGCTACTTGCTCTTCTATAACCTAGTCTGAGGTGAAATGGATACTCATAAGCTGGCGACTACCGCATCTTAAGTTTGTGAAATTGTTGATTCACTCCCATTCGAGGAACAATACACTGAAACCCTCATTACTTTTCACAGGATACTGTACACATTCCAATCATGTCGCAAGCGCAGTTTGTATGGCGACTGACCTCGGAGACTTTAGAAAAGCCACAAAAACTGGGCGGCCTTTTCTTCTATCATGCATACTGCATCTGGCTATTTACCTACAGTGACATCCACATCATTTTGCTACCGAAAACGGCCTTCGGCGTTTTACACGCTCTATGGTTCACGGAAAATAGCGCCAACAATCTAGTTGGACCTTCTAGTAAGGAGGTTATCGAGCGCATTCCTTTGGTTCTCTACTGGGTTTGGATCAACCTCCTCGCCTTTAATATTGGCAACCAACGGGGTCCCAAGTCGGTTTCTGAGGACGCAATCAATAAACCTTGGAGACCTATGCCATCGGGACTATGGAACCCAGATGCGGCCTCGTATGCCCATAAGGTAGCATACTTAGGGGCTCTCGTGAGTAGCTGGTTTATTGGGGGGTTAAGACCATGTATCGTCTTGACCATTCTAGGTAAGAGTATATCGCATTGCTAGCGTTTATTTGGTGTGCTCGACTCATTCTAGTAATACAGGTTTTTGGTATAATGATTGTGGTGGAAGTGATAGACAAGCTTTCATCAGGAATTTTATAAACGCGTATGTAATATTCTGGCGCTCTCATGCTGCTACGGCCCTTGAAGCCTAGTAAGATGTGTTAGACGCCATAAGAAAATAAATATTAACCTTGGTTTATGTAGTATGGGATTCACCTCTTTTGGACTCGGAGCATTGGAGGTCGCTCTGGATCAATCTCTAGACTTCACAACTGCAACACTTCTCGACCTAAGTGCTCCTAACCTTGAGCAGTGGATTTTGCTGTTGGTCGTCGCTGTCCTGAGTACTGTTCACACGCAAGACATGCACGACCAAGAAGGTGACAAGGCACGCGGTCGAAGCACAATGCCGATTCAGATTGGCGATACTCCTGCACGTTGGATCATTGCTGGTTTCATGTTGCTATGGGGGGTGATGTGCCCCCTTTTCTGGCGTTGTGGTGTTCTTGGCTACGCTACGAGCACTTCAATTGCGTACATTGTCGTATTTCGATCATTTTTTCTTTGTACAGTTCGTCAAGACAGAATGACGTTCGCAATCTGGAACCTGTGGATGGTGAGCCTCTACGCGCTGCCGCTAGAGCGTCTTCTTAACAACTATATTACAAGGTAAATGCCAAACTCTATAGTACATACATTCTTTGCTCTTTGCATCTGAATACTACATGCACAGCAAAGAAAGCGAAGTAAACCAAGAGTACTATGCATATTTCATAGCCTCGAGAAGAAGATATGGAAGTAGGCTGGCACCTGGCTACCCTACGGCAAGGTTAAGGACTGACTGCAGAAAAGAAAGGGGCTGATTGTGTGACTGGATGCTACCTTGCAAGGGTTCTATGGCCGAAGGAATCTCGTACGGTAGACCGAACAATCACTGCTGCTTCAGTAATATCCCATTCCATTGACAAACCTATCTCTGCGGCCAAATAGGCTGCTTTTTCACCGCTTTGCTCCGCGACTGTCTTTGAGTTGTCAGACCATGTTAAATTTAGGATTCGAGCTGTCGAGAATAACGCGCCCTTCCTTCTTTTTCTCGTATGACTCTTGCCAAGTCTCTCACATCCTGCTCAAAACACCTAGTTTCGTCGCGTCGTGCTAGCTCGATGATGATTTCTACCAGTTCTCGATGGGTGCGACAGTACAAGTACAACCCCGCTGTGGGATTCTGGACGCGCTCGCCGCAGGATATCGGCCTTGGCTTCTGCTTTTGCATACGTTTCAATAGTTCGACAACGTCCTTGTGTATGTCGAGGCTTTTGAGGCAGAAGTTCATGATGATTTCCCGAAGTTCCGAATCATGAAGCGTACGAAGATGCTGTTTGAGCGTACATCGTCGAGCTAGTGGTGGGATTCCAAGGCCGGGTTGGCGTATTGCGCTGGCCGGTCGATGTGAGTCGGGACTTGCGCACCGAGAGATGGGCACCCCGTTGATACGCCAGGTTGGTTCAATATAGTAACATCTCATTAAATATTGGTTAGTCATCTCCTCGTTCGGCCTAAACTCTATCACAGCTGATGGCACCTTACCCGCGACGATCACTGCGTTGCACCATATCCCTGAGGCCATACAGAATGCCTCCATCCGATTTCCCGTTGGCATCCTCATTATAGCCTTTCATATTGAGTGTCATTATGTAAGATATGTCTGAAAATGGGACATTTATCGTCACCCGAGTCTTTGGGGAGGGGGGCGGGGAGGGGCTCGGAATCGCCTAGAATAGGGGGTTATAGGAAACGAGGAAGAATTGAATTTTAGTTGTTTTCACCACCCGGGTGAGACGACAGTGGGAGCGGATAGTCTGTAGGGGTGATCAAGTAGTCAAAAGTGCCATTCAGAAATAGCTACATCTGTTTCATAGCAACTTGAAGGAGCTACATCCGACCTCAGCGCACATCTTCAATAATACAATGAAATGACGTCATATGAATAGCAGCAACGACTGAGAAGTCGGGTTGATGTCGACCGCGAAAGCTAGTTGGCGGGCCCATCAGTAATTGTGAGGTTCTGACTAGAGCCTCTAGAGACGTGACTGCAAGAGGCGCGTCCGAGCAATTGAAGATTAGGTAGACACCGGCCTCTCACGCCTACCAAGGTACTAATCCCCCTAGAGGTGGGTAGGTATGCCCTGAATCTTCACTCGACATTGACCTTACCTACGAGGGAAAAAAGGACAGAAGGCTCAACATACTTAATCTTGTAAGACAGGGAAGTTGTACGCATTTGAACAATATATTTTGGTAAAAAGTGATCGTGTGAGTAATAGTAAATAAAGCCAGAAATTATGCTCGGAAAGAATCAGCTTAGCCACATAGTGGCTTGAGCTGCTAAGGAGGGGTAATTAAAAGGGGTAATTGAAGTAATTTGGTTGCACTGTCGACCCTCACGTTCCCAATTAATACTACGTTTAACTGCTCTAGAAAGCGTCAACCAACCGCAGTTATGGCCTACCTAGGTACCTTCTAGTGCACCAGTATCTTGGCTGTGCTTAAAATTTTCACTTCGACATATGCTTCTTAGAGTGCCGTCTTTGTGGAAGGAACAGCCCCCCCCGATTACGTGAGAGAGGATAACATTGGGAATGAGTGTTGTCAGATCATAGTTTTTGCCTAACTATTTACGGGGCGTAAACAACTCATTCAACTAAGAATACCGACTCATGGCTAGAATCATGCTTCGCTCCTGTCTCATTCTCGAACATCTACAAGGACGAGATGGCGCGCCTCGGACATCAAACGAGTCCGACAGCGACAGTATGGATGTTAGCAACGAAAGGCATCCATGCCTCAACTAAAATACCCTGCGCGTCTTCAATTTCGATCATGGTGGCCGGTAATGAGAGATTTCCGAACGTGGTTGAGCACGCTGTTATTTAAACGTGCGATGGAGGGCTGGGAAGCCTTCGGCGAATATAATAAATAGCCCCAAAAAGCCGGAGCCGGGAGGATAAATGGAACTTGGCGGTAGCACCTACGTAATAACTGTTTTCTCGAAAATGTATTGGCCGCGACTCGCCACAAGCCAGGATCCCTTTTTCGGCTGTATTCACCTTGGCTACCTAGAGCCTCTTGAGCGCAAAAGCGCATTTCGCACATCTGTCTTCCGAAAAGCCCTAAATGTCTTCTCCTTAGGACCGCCCGAGAAGTTTCTCAGTCCCTTCCGGGAGACGGAGCCTACTTCATAAACTTCTTACATGAATTTGTAAAGTTGTCGGTGTCCGACAAGACCGAAACCAGAAGCTTAGTCTGGCTCACAGCATGCAGTCTTTGGTCGGAGCGTTTACTGCCATGACTAAGTGGTAAGGAGCGTCATGAGATAGGTCTTCTTGTCGACCTTTGTGCCCAGGGGTGCAGCCGATGAGAAACTGTATAAAATGGCATTCATGTCGCCCTCAGTGAGATGCATTGATTAACTGTGACAGCACTTATAACGCAACAGTTATCATCATGGTTTCCTTGAAACTTTTCACCTCTGCGCTCCTTTCCAGTGCCGTAGTCGCCCAAAATGCGACTCTCCGCTATATGCCTTTTGGTGATTCTATCACTGAAATCGTATGCTGGCGAGCCCTGCTCTGGGAGAAGTTGCAGAGCACTGAGTTCGCTTCGGTGAACTGGGTCGGCTCGGGAAAGACCGAGAACAACTGCGGAGACACTAAATATGACCGCGACAACGAGGGTCACTCAGGTTTCCTCGCGATCAACATTGCCAATAGCAAGCAGCTAGTCGGCTGGCTTCAGACCAATCCAGCAGATGTGATTACGATGCACCTGGGAACGAATGATATCGTTCAGCAGAACAAGCCCGTTGATCAGATCATTGCCGCTTTCACGACACTGGTGGGTGTAATGAGAGACAGTAACCCGAACATGAAGATTATCGTGAGTAACGCCATGGGCAGTTCTCAAGCAGCGTGCTGAGTAATGAATGATGAGACTGATGAGTGCCTGCAGGTTGCGCAAATAATTCCGATGGGTTTTGGGAGCTACAACACCGCTATCCAGAATCTTAACAAGGCCATCCCCACCTGGGCTCAGGGGCTTAACAAAACGGAGTCGCCAATCTGGGTCGTGGATCAATACACAGGCTTCAACGGCGCGAGCGATTTGCGCGACGGCGTTCACCCAAATCAATCCGGCGACACTAAGATGGCCAACGTTTGGTACCCAGCACTGATCAACGCACTGCAGGTAGCGAAGGCCGACATACTGGCTGCTGGCAGTGAGAAGATAGCGACGCCGTTCACCGGTTAAGTCTTAGTTGGGGATCAGAGTTCATATTTCTCTGACCTCGTTGTCGGGTTTCGTACCAATAAACATGTTATAGTCCGGAACATGTATATAGGTAGCTTAATTGCACATATTGACATATTCTACAGAGCAACGCTCTTTATCATAATCTTCGTAGTCTCTGACTCTCTGCCTTGACTTAGGTGACACGAAGTACGCAATTTCCAACGTGGGTTCTTGGCTAAATACCTAGACGCCACGAGTGCTCAGCCATGCTTAGGTAATCATATTTATCTAGCCACCCCGGGCATTAGCCTGAATTAGTCATCACAAGCCTCAGACGTGTCGTTTTCAGCCACGAGGATAATCAAAGAACAGGCCTTCCAAACAAAGGTCTGGTTGGCGATCACCGCCGGACCTGTTAGTCGGAGCCTCCAACACCGAGCCGCCCAGACTCCGCAATTTTCATTAACCTTAACGGCGTAAATCACTTCATCCCAATAATGCGACAAGGATCTCCATCTCATCTATATTACACGCCTACACCCGGGCAAGGAGCCACTATCCAGTGCAGCCATTGGTGTCTTTAGTGTAAGCAGCAGCTTACGCGTGATTCTGTTACGTGTACGACCCCTTGGAGATGGCATGGGACACTCTCACGAGGAATTCACTACATGGAATGAAATTGGCAACATGTCCCTCAGCCTGTCGTGCAGGGGCCCTGGACTATGTGGATTCGACGGAGGACTGGCCTCACTGATGGTATACCATCTCGTACATGAAGATGTCGATCCGGAGAAATGAGCCGTTAAATCTTACAAGTCCGGGGCAATGAGAGGAACGACTGTCTCAAAACACCGCAAGATGATTTTGAGATAGCTGAATCAGGCATATAGAAGAGCGCATCACCTCTATAAGGAGTCCTTCGGTCTCAGAATGGTCCGACTTCCTGTGGGACGCAATACCTTCACAGGATGTAGGTAAGATCTACTACCCGCGATTCCGGGTCAAACGAGCCTGGTGAACTATAAGCTTTCTATCTGGTAATATAAGTGCTTACTATAATCCCGCTTGTGCATTCTAATTTACAGGCACTACGTACTCGTTACGATCTTAGTCGGAACGCGACAGCGGATTCAGTGATCTAATCTTCAATCTAGTCATATAGTTATTTAGTCTACGACATTCTCTTGAGGTGTATACTTTCTCCTCTCCTGTGTTCATTTCCAGGCCCGAAGCTCCAACACGATGCAGTACTGCATGCCCAACGTTCAGATCATCGGCCTGCTCGCCTTGGCCTATGGCGCCTCCTTGAGCCATGCACACGGCTTCGTCTCCAATATAAACGTCGACAGGTTGATGTATGACGGTTTCCACCCCAACTCGCCAGATTCAGACCCGTTGGCCATCGGTTGGTCTACTACGGCTTTTGACCAGGGCTATGTGAATCAGACTGGATTCACGACTGATGAAATCATATGCCATCGGGGTTCCCGAAACGCCAATGCTCATGCTCTTGTCTCTGCCGGAGACCGGATTCATGTGCAATGGAACGGATGGCCGCAGTCTCATAAAGGCCCAGTGATGGATTACCTTGCTTCTTGTGGCGACAACCAGACTTGCGAGAAGGTTGATAAGGATGAGCTTAATTTCTTCAAGATCAGCGAACTTGGGCTGCTTAACGGGACTAATGCCACCGCGGGTCCCGGTGGCCTTTGGGCCACAGATCTCCTCATTGCAAACAACAATTCCTGGATAGTCGAGATACCCCCACAGATCAAACCAGGTTTCTATGTTCTACGCACCGAAATCATTGCCTTACATAACGCCACCAACGCGATCGGCTCTCAGAACTACCCTCAGTGTCTCAATATCCGCATTGCGGGTAGCGGTACTGTTCTACCTAGTGGAACACCTGGCAAAGAGCTTTACAGCCCTGACGATCCGAGCGTACACTTGGATATCTATGAGGGGCTATCCACATACAAGATACCAGGTCCAGCTGTTATGAGTGGTGTGAAGGCCGGGACGATTCCGCCGCTCAGTCACCCGGTCCCGACTGGTCCCGGAGCAATCTATACAGGCACCGCCACAACACCTGTAGTTACCCAAACCGTTATAAAAACACCGACCGCAGCCATTCCTACGTTGACAGCGAAGCCTAAACCTATTTATGTAGCTTGAATACATGGAGATATTACGGATCGAGCTTTTATCAGTTTACCACACGTCTAATCTTGCTTATAGAGATACATATGAACAATGAAGAAGAGGGATGCAACCTGAGGAGTCAAGGCTTGAGAACCCCGTTGTAGAAGTCTCCAAGTTACAATGAAGCATCGATGCTAGAGCCTCCAGCCCCAAAGATCGATTTTTTCATATAAGGATTCGGGGCTTCCCCCTTTTATTCACGAACTAGGCTAGCGTGGCCTTGGCAGCCCTTCTATGTGTAAGGGGCTATCTCGCCCGCGTACGCGCCTCTGTCTTTCCTCCGTCATCACACATTTCTCACCTTCGAGGGTCAGTTTTGGTAGTTGTTCTATACAACCAGATCCTACGCTTCATGGATGCCCCTTGTGAATATGAGAATCTTAGACAGACGAGAAGAACATTGTGTAAGCAGAACCTGGGCGGGGGGCCTGCCGTACGCCGTCTTCGACGCGCGTATTGCGTACGTATAGCGCACTACCAGGCCTCGTAGAGGCTAATGCTCCCCCAATTGTAGCGTTCAAACACCCTCTCCGCGCGTAACTATGTGAAGTGTATGGATAATTACTTACCAAATTATAAGCACAGTTGATCACTAACATAATTGCTGAATCAAGTATATATCGCACGACGAATCACAGCAGACTGGGGTATGCAATAACATCTTGGAAACCGAACGTTATAATCTATTATCCTATTTCTACTCATTCCCACGTAGTTGGAACGAATTGGAATACGTGCTGACGCGAATCTCGTAGTTGTGAATATGCGAACCTACATTCCCTGTAGAATATGTACCAGCTGCTACTATTGATCATTCTTTCCAGCTTGCGACCAATTTCTCCTCCACCATCTCAGCGAGGTTCTTGAGGTTTTTCTGAGGACTGACAATGTCGAGGTAGGGTACATCTACCTTGAAAGTGTTCCAAAACCAAGTGCGGAACTCAGCGGCAAGCATACTGTCCACACCGAACGATGGGAGAGGTTGGTGCTCGTCGACCTGGTCAGCTGGCATGAGGATGAGGTTACTGAAACGCTTCTTAGCAAGGCGCGAGATAGCATCTAACATCGTTGGCGCGCTGGCCTCGGCAGCAAACATGGTCTGCGCGGCTGGGGGCACCTCCCTCACCCATTCGGCAGCCGCCGCGAGCTGATTGAGACCTGCTCCTTGGTTTGCTCCATCTTTGCTCTCTTGCTCAGCCATGAGCGAGGCAGCTAGCAGAGATGTGCGCGGGTCTTCCATGATGCCGTTGTTCACGTCAAAGCCTTTCTCCATCAACCTGCGGATAGCATGGGCTTCCAGACCTGTCAGAATATGCGCGGGTTTCTGGGCTGGAGGAGTCAGGCCGAAGTCAATCACCTGCAAGAGCTCGTCTTCGTTCAGAGGCTGAATACCCTTGCGGAGGAGTAAAGCCTCGATTTCAGGGTTCTCATGTAAGTACCCGACTTCGGAAATCATACCCAAGCCCAGGGAAATGGCAGGTTTTCCCTGAGCGTGTCGCCAGTGCGCAAAAGCATCAAGGAAACCATTAGCAGTACAGTAGTTACTCTCGGTCGCCGTGCCACAGCTTCCGGAAAGTGACGAGGTGAGGAGGAAAAAGTCTAACGCCGAGTCGTGTCCCTCCAGGGCATTGTGGATGTTCCACGTCCCCTTCCATTTGGGCTGAATAGATGTATGCCATGCGCTGTTAGGCATTGTTGTAAACAAGCCTTCCCTGAGGCCCATGGCGGCTTGGACTACACCCCCAACAGGACCGAGAGCTTCGCAGGCCGCGACGGCTTCCCGAATGTGATCGGGATCTGACACGTCTCCTCGCACGACTGACACGGTCGCTCCTCCATTCCTTAGCCGGGTCACTAGCTGCTGAGCCGATGGCTTGTCGCAGCCCGATCGCCCAGTGAAGACAAATCTACGGGCGCCTCTTGCCATCATCCAGCGACTTAAGCTTCTGCCCAGACCACCCAGGCAACCAACAAGAAGATATGACTTCTCCGGGTCAAATATAGTCTTGTATTTCGAAGGCGCCACCTGTTTAAGCCGCGTTGAGATGTTAGCCACTGAGTTCAAATACATATCATGGAATGTCAGAAATGTCTCGGCTTTGGTGTACGTACGGGGACACGGCTTAAGGTGTTCTCCATTGACACCACGACTTTCCCAATGCGATCCTTGTTATTAAAGTAGCGATATGCTTGGGCAATATCCGCAATATCGAACGTCGCGATCGGCGGGGGCTGGATCTTGCCCTCACGGTATAGAACCATGACCTCGGCAATGAGACTAATGGCAGATAACAGCAGTGGTTAGTCATTAAGCCACAAATATTTCCTCAATAAAGCCTTCATGATAGAATCACCACTTACCCGTAGAAAATGTTCTGGTAATAGGGGTCCTCCGCGTAGAAGAACTCAGAGAGATCAAAAGCGGTAAAGGTAGCATTCTTCAAGAACATGTGCATATCTAACTTTCCAGCATCGATCAGCTCCTTCTTTCCAATCTCGACGAAGCGTCCAAATGGAGCAATGCAAGACCAGGAGGCGTGCATCAAGTCGCCTACGAGCGAATTGATAACGACATCGACACCGCGGCCGTTGGTGACAGCTTGGATTCCGTCGACGAATGAGGCATCGCGCGAATTGAAAATGTGCTCGGCGGGCACGCCCATCTCATTCACCAGATACTCGCGCTTCGAAGGTGATCCAACAGTGGTGTAGACAGTAAGGCCCATATGGCGGGCCATGGCAATGGCGGCGAGACCGAATGCTCCAGCTCCAGCATGAATTAGGACGGACTCCCCAGCACGAAGGTGAGCACGATCGCGCAGCGCGAATAACGCCGTGCTGTAGACGGTTAGAAGCGTGGGCAAAACTGTGAAGCTTTCGTGAGGCAGCATCTTATGGACCGCAGCGACGGGAACACGCTCTGTTGTGCCGAAGTAATTCGGAGCCAGCCCTGCCACTCGATCTCCAGGCTTTAGATGTGTCACATCTGGTCCTACTGCTGACACCACACCAGCAAAGTCAAGAGCGGTAGTGGCAGTTTTCGTCTCCACGCGTCCGCTCATTGTGTAGATATCCTTGGCATTCAGGCTGATAGCCTTCAGATCCACGTCGACGAACCCTGCAGGCGGTTGCTTCGCGCCAGCGCCCGCTTCCGATATCTGCTGGAAGTGTATTGTGTCTGTCATCCCAACCTGTCCAATTGAAAGCCTGGCTAAACCTATTTCACCAAGAGGTTCTAACTTCATTGGCTCATCCTCAGGTGTAAGTCGTTGCCTGAACAGTGAGTTGATAGGCAAGTCAGGATAGAAGCGGCTGATATGAAGCAGGGGGCCAAGTTGCACAAATTCGGTGTCAGTTGTCACATTACGCCCAGTTATAAGCGTCTTCAGCACATTATCACACGTCGCCTTAATCGCATCTGGATTGTTGAGATCGGCGGATCCGATGTCAGTCACCGCGAAACGCAACGACGGCTGTTCTAGCATGAGTGCCCGCGAGAGGCCGCTAGATAACGTGAGATCGGGCTTGGGAGCTGAAAGCATGTTTGCCCCTGTGAGCCACACAAGACTATTAAGCAAAAAGTCAGTATTTTCTGTTGGAAATAAATAATATCACGTATCCATAAATTTGGATCGCGAATAAACTCCGATAATCAAGCCGGACTCTTGCATATACCGAAAAGGGGGAAGGAGTGATGTCAGTCCACTAACCTGGTAACGACGTCTGTCACGCTACGCAGACGGTCCATGTCCTCTGGCCGAAGGGTTGCCAGGAATTCGGCTTCCAATTCCAAAAGAGATATGCAGACTATCTGCTCTGACATGCGAGTGCTATCGAGCTCTGACAGAGCTATGGTCCGTGTGCTTTCAGCGCCGGCGTTTTGCTTTAAATAATTCTCTAGAGAGTTTGCAAAG
The DNA here is from genome assembly GCA_022578865.1 of Xylaria sp. FL0043. Classification (NCBI taxonomy): domain Eukaryota; kingdom Fungi; phylum Ascomycota; class Sordariomycetes; order Xylariales; family Xylariaceae; genus Xylaria; species Xylaria sp. FL0043. The sequence continues at coordinate 1,336,500 of MU397241.1, read as the reverse complement.
AACTCAATAGTGGACGAGGAGTTATTTGGTTTCTGATGGGTTAGAAAGTTAGCAATAGAACCAGCGTCTCGAAACCAGTATCAGTATTTCTATCAGCTTACCAGTATAACGACGTCTTTCCCTTTAACCTGTGATGACTCCCTATTGTCACGCACAGCTAAAAGCATGTCGCCTGGAATGTCCAGGGTTAAGAAACCTGCAGACTTGAAACTGTTTATGGCCTCGTTCGTTTTTCGAGAAATGAATATTCCTTGATCAGAGGCAAGCGCCGCGATTTGTTCTGGCGCTTGACTCCAGACTTTCTGAGCTGTGGATAACTACAATAGAGTGTTAGTGAAATCCATGTATCACCAATCCAGGAGAAGCAGAGGCAGGCATCTGAAAGTTCTCTAACATAAATCAAGGGAATTTGCTTGGGAACTCACATGGTGCACTATGATAACGTCAAATGGCTGAGGAGTCTGATCATCGGAGTCGTCAATGACGATTTTTGTTTTGTCTTCATCACTCAGGTGGCCTTGAGACCAGACTCGGCAACGCGGAAACGCCGTATCCTTACCAAGTATGGGTAGGCATTGTTGTGATATGCATTGGCAGCCTTGACCCAGCTCTAGAATGCGCATACGTGGGTTTGCGTGACCGGCTAGATCCAGAAGAGCGCCCACAGAAACAAGTCGTTCGCTATCCTGCATGTCGACTGATTGCCCGGTAGCGAATTCACTGATGTACTTTTTCAGTGCGGCCTTAGTCTCGGGGTCACCAGCGGATAGGCGAGAAATATCGGGTTTCCATATGATGTCGAGACAAGGATGACGTTGGAGAAATAGACTGTTTAGACCACTTCCGGCAGACTGCTGCACCGGCGCTTTCCCAGTGTACAGCGACATGCGTAAGCCCTTGACGTCTATCGCTGGTGTTCCGTCTGGAAGTCGAAGCGTACAGTCCACCTTTCGCGTAGAGAAGCCAGTCTTTTCTACGTGCGTGTGGATTACGCATTCATTGTCTGTGGTCTCTTCTTGGCTACTCCTAGGTGGCACGTCGACGCGGCACTCGGCCATAAAGACAGGAACAAAGGCTCGAAGTGTGCTGAGATTTCCAGCAGTGCCACCCATTATTGCTGCCTGGAAGCAGGCGTCGAGTGTGATGGGATGAACGGCGTAATAAGTGCCCGCTGACTTAGTGCTAGGTGGTTGCAGGTGCGTCGTTGCTGTTGCATCTGCACACACGCGATTCCCATCTGTGTGTAAGCTCGTCAACGATCGGAAGTGTGGTCCGAAGTTGAGCCCTTCCTCTCGCGATTTTTCGTACCAGCGGCCCATTGACCAGGCTTCGTAGCCTTCCCCAGAAATCGAAACACCAGTTGGAGGCTTTTGCAGGTGCGATTCGACTACACGGATGCTACCTGTGCAGTGTAGAGTTGTGTGACCAGAAACCCATGACGACACTGTAAACTCGAACCAGTCGGTTGAAGAATTCGCTGTTGAAATCTTCCGCTGGCACATAGTCGTGTGTAGCTCTGTGTGTTCGGACTGGGGGTCATTTTCGTCGCGTACAGTAAATGGCGCGCTAATGTTGATGTTTCGCCCCTCGAATGTCATGCCTTCACCTGCCGTGACTAGCTTTTCCTTAAGATCAAGAACTTGCGTGAGAGCCTCGACCGCCATCGCCATATAGGCGGACCCCGGAAGAACTACCTGCTGATCCAGCTTGTGGTCTGCTAGCCACGGCATCTCGGAGAGTTGTACGATGTTGCGCCAACTCCAGTCGATACCATTACCAGCTGCTGTCTGTGTGCCCAGAAGCTCATGACGGATGTGTCTCCGATTGCGGATATCCACACTAGCACGCGGCTCATGCCATGGTAGCTCCTTAGAGTAGTCCCAAGGGTATGGTGGGAGATCAACTGCACCGTGATGTGTAATTGATGAGTATGATAGGCTGTTGACGGCCTGCCAGTCAACAGTATGGCCATATGTGAAGAGTGACCCCGCTAATTTCTTGAGACAGAGATCCGCGTCTTCTTTCCGAACCAATGTAGGCGAATAGGGGGCAGAAATTTTATCACGCTTGGCGACGGTCCGAATTTGCTGCACAGGACCTTTAAGAGCAGAATGCGGCCCAATCTCGATCAGATGAAGCTTTTCGTTGCTGATCATCTTCATCAATACTGAGCTGAACTGTACTGGCTGCTCAAGGTTTTGGCGGAAATATGAAGACATGTTGGTGGAACTGTCAACGACTTCAACGTGGAGGCTTTCAGGCGAGTGGCCTACAGTAGAATACATCTTGCATGTCGTGTCCGAATCGTCGCTGCTCTTGGCTCCGTCTCTGTTGACATTTAAGTACGGCGCAACTAACTGCTCGTACAAGTCGCCTACTTCGGTCATCATGTGCGAATGATAAGCGCGGCCGCCAGTTTGGAGTCCCCGCGCAAACTTGTTTTCTTTCTCCAGTTCGGCTTTCAGCACCTGGATACTTTGCGAGGAGCCACTTAGAGTAACGCTATCGGGAGCATTAACGCAAGCAACGCGAACCTGATCCAGTTTGAGGTCCTTAATCAAGCTGTTCGCATCTTTGGCAGAAACCCCAGCAGCCAGCATAGCACCTTGAGCTCGCATTTGTCCGACGACATATCCACGGAAGTACGCCGCCAGTATGGCTTGAGCCCCGGTGAGCAGACCAGCGGCGTACGCAGCAGCAATCTCCCCTGAAGAATGGCCGATCACTGTCGTGGGACGAATACCCCAGCTGCGAAGAAGCTGAATGAGTGAAATCTGGATAGCAGTGCAGAGTGGCTGACTGCGAGTCACCTCATTCACCTTGCTTGTGGCCGGAGGGTCTAGTATGGCCTGCTCTAAAGTCCAGTCTGGAGCGTATTTTGGTGGCAATGCTTGCAAAAACCCGTCAAGCTCCCGTATACTTGCGAGGAAAACTGAATTGTTCTCAAGAAGTTCCTTCGCCATGCCTGGGTACTGTGCGCCTTGGCCTGTGAAAACAAAGGCGAACGGTAGTGGCTGCACACCTGGTGGTGCTTGATCACTTTCCGATACCTCAATAACTGCTGGTTTCGACGCTGCAGTCGCCAAGATGAACCCGCGCTGCCTGAGATGCCCTCGCTTTCCTAGAGCAAGTGCCAAGGACTCAAGTCCACCTTTTTCAGCTACTTTAGGTCCCTGTATCAGATCGCAAATTTGCTTGCGGCGAGCATCAAGCGACTTAGCTGAAGAAGCAGAGATAGGGAGCACGAGGGTATGATTAGGGGCGAGGCCATTAACCAGACCTGCGGTTCCATTTGTTCTGTGTTCGTCTGGCGTTGTCAGCGCTTGTTGCGGTGCTTCGCTCAGATAACTCTCAAGCGATTCGAGAATGACGTGGCCATTAGCGCCGCCATACCCAAACGAGTTGATGCTTGCCCTTTGAAGCGATCTAGGCCAAGGCTCAGAGTCGTTCAGAACTTTCATATTGCGGGACTCGAGTTTCACTGCCAATGAGAACTCGTTAGTTATTACTTTGTACTACAGCGAAGATAGCAGATGTTCAGAACTTACACTTCGGATTCAGATTTTTCACTCCATACGTAGGCGGAATCAGGCCATGCTTGAAGGCTAGTGCAACCTTTAAGATCGACGTCAGACCACTGGCGGCTTCGCTGTGGCCGAGATTTGTTTTCACCTTTACGTCAACGTTAGTTAATTTTCTATACGCTAAAGGAGGTATCCGAACCGATCCTATCTTCAGTGCTTCGCCTGGGCGAGATGTGAAACAGCTGGCTAGCGCATCGACCTCAATTGGGTCACCGACAGCGGTTCCTGTTCCGTGGCACTCGATGTAGTCGGTGTCATCAAACTCAAGACCTGCAGTTTGATAGGCTCTTCTCACGACTACCTCTTGCATCTTTGCGCTGGGTAGTGTTATCCCAGGTGTCTTTCCGTTCCTATAGGAAAAGGCATAGCATGTCAGCGAATGGTCCTTTTGGACGAGAACGAGGTCGAGTGTGAGGAAGTTACTGACGAATTAATAGCAGTTCCACGGATAACTGCATGAATCGGGTTCTTATCCGTTATTGCGGAGGATAGCCGTTTAATATAGATAGCATTGACACCCTCTGCACGCGCATAGCCATCGGCGGACGTATCGAAGGTGTGGCAGGCCGAAGTGGGAGAAAGGAAGCCCCCCTTTGCAGTGCCTAGGTGCTGTTCTGGCGATGTGATCAGATTGGCACCAGCAACAATGGCCCCATCACAGTCGCCATTTTTAATCGCATTAACTGCATGATGGAGAGCGTATATGGAGGATGAGCAGGCTGTGTCTAAGGTCAAGCTAGATGATTAATCAGGTCAGTTATCAATTTCCCGCACCCCGGATCCCAGCTCAGATAATTCTCGTGTTTCATAGATGGGAAGAACATCGGCTTGAATTCAGCTTACCTCGGGCCTGAAAGGTTGAAAACATGACTAATGCGGTTTGACATAATTGATGTGCCTCCTCCAGTCGCGGCATACCGATGCAGGTAATCCGGGTCACGTGACTGCATAGACTGGTAGTCCACTGTGAAGTTACCAACGTACACGGCTGTGTTGGTTCCAGACATATCTTCCAAGGTCACCTGCGAATTGGATAGTTAGTCACTGATTAAAGCTCAAATTCTTGTCTCAGGCCATGTTCATGTGACTCTCCTGGTTATAGCATATTTGGGTACCCAGAAAAGAAATGAGACGAGAGAAAGCTGCCACTTACACCCGCATCTTCAAAACACTCATAAACCACTTCAAGAAGTTTCCGCTGTTGGGGATCCATATATGAGGCCTCTAGGTTGTTGATCCCAAAAAATGAATTGTCGAATTGGCGAACATCTTCCTTCAGAAAATACCCGCCATCCACATTCATAACTCCAGCACGGCTACCATCTTTGTGGTAAAAGCCTTTAATATTGTATCTGTCTGCTGGTACAGTGCATTGCGCAGACTTTTTATGATGCAAAAAGTCCCACAGGTCTGATGGTGATGATATCCCACCGGGGAGACGGCATGCTAAAATCCCAGCATCATTAGCCACGCCATGACATGGAGGTAGTTCTTGGAGGTAGACGCACCCATTCCTACTATGCATACTTCCTTCTCAATGAATGTAGTTGAGGAAGACGAAACACTCTCTCTTGAGCCGTTCACATATGGAGCTTCGAAGACTGTAAACTCGGACTTCGCCTGGCTGCGAAGCAGAGGTTTCGGTTGTACTAGGGGTGACATAACCGCAGCCATTTTGAACGTTGATGAATAACTGAAACGTAAGTGCTCCTCGCTTGATAGCTAAAGTCACAGGTAGACATCCGAAGCTTGGTAATAAATATTTCATCTCTTCTAGTTATATGAAACTCGGGTGTCGATTTATACCGAGAAAAACGATCCCTGGGCCTGGACCTACAAGCGCTGCGACTTTCAGATAAGCAACTCATATCTACATTGGGATACATGAGATTGATGAGACAGGGGTTTCCAGGTACAACAGGGGGATTTGCCCGGCATGACAGATAGAATTGTATTGCTAAGTATATGTGGAAGCGACTATTCTAACGCTGATAGCGTCAAGTGTCACATACACCTCCGATCCTTTGCAGATACTTGCCATGTTCAACATCGAAACCTTTTTCATATGGAGTCATGCTATCATGCTCCACTCTGGTTTCGTCAGATCCCTACAATGTGGCTTGCGTGACACAGACGTGACATGGATACCAAGATAGGTATCCGAAATACCAGTACACGTAATTAACCAGCATCGTATTATCGTATACATCTGATTTTACCTTACTTGGGTTAATGATGGTGCTTGAAAACACTACATGGGATACTTGTATTCACTTGTCTTTGGTTTCGACTAAACAGAAACTAATGCAGTAAGATGGTACACTTTGTAACTCGTATTCTGAACGAATTATAGTAGTGATGTAGGCTTTCTTTCCACCAGAGTTAGGCTCTCTTCCATTGCTTAGATGGATATTGGGATGAATCATCATGGCTTACAAACTAAATATAGAGTCTATAGAGCCAATAAATACCATAGTAGGATAGATGCCCCCCAGAAATTACTATATTAATCTGCCTTGCCGCCGCCAATCTTGCTCTAATCTTTGAACGTCGTCCAGCAACCACCCTGCTCTACCTCAGATTAGCTCTTATCTCCTACTTATTTCAAATTACCCCAGCCTCAGACGGGCGGACTGTGCCTCCATATTACATCAGGCGCTAGCATCATCATGGATATTACCGGATACGCTTTCATTGCAGGGGGAGGTAAGAAGGATTCTGACTCCTGTGCAATTGTCAATCGACCACATACCTACTCTACATGGTATGGCATACTAAGTCGTATCACCTATAGGAAGCGGTATCGGAAGAGCGTGCGCTCTAGGCCTTGCAAAGGACGGGGCTGCAGGCGTGCTTGTAGCCGACTTGAACGTCGATGCAGCCCGGGCGGTTGCCACCGAATGTAACGCGGTCGCAAGCTCACCGAACTTCGTCGCTGAGTCTGTCCAGCTGGACGTAACCAATGAGGAGTCCGTGCAGCATGCAGTGGCGTACATGCTAAAGTTGTTTGGAAGGACTGATTACTGCATCAACTGCGCGGGGGTAAGTGAAGACATTCGCAAAAGGGGAAATGAGCCCCATGATGCGGCTAATTCTTGCGCCATTCCTAACGCATACTTGATCTTAGATCGGGGTGGAGACCCAGCGCGATATTTCGTCAGCGGACTATTCCGAGTTCAGCCGTTTCCTCAAGATCCATGTCGATGGGACATTCCTGCTGACCCGCATTATGTCGGCAACCATGCGCGCTCAAGAGCCAAAGCTGATTGGGTCAAAGGACTCCGGGCGTGGCTCGAGCCGCGGGTCTATTGTGATCCTTGGCTCAGGATCCTCTTTTGTGGCCACGCCGTCCATGGTGCAGTACACCACGGCCAAGCATGCCGTCCTAGGTCTGACTAAGAATGCGGGTGAGCCAACGCCCTACTTGTCTTGCATATGGAATTTCCCATAATTAGCCTTTGTGTAACGACTTTGTTATTATTGCGAGACTATCAAGCGAAGCTGACTTATCGTGCATATGCAGCCCTTGACAATGCACCCCACGGCATTAGGGTCAACTGCCTCTGCCCGTCCTGGGCTGATACACCGATGATACAACGAGCTAGAGACGGCGGTGTAGATATAGACGGATATGTCAAGGCGCTAGTTCCCCTGGGCCGCATTGCGACTGCCGAGGAAGTGGCTGACACGGCAATTTTCTTGTGCAGTCCGAGGTCGAGCTACGTGACGGGCTGCGGCTTCATCGTCGACGGAGGGACTACTCTTACCTGCCATGTTTAGATAGGTTGAAAGTCTTGCCGCCTGCATGAAGGATCAATGAGGATGAGCAATATCGCGCGATTCTAGCAAGGCCCCTCAAGTCGTATTGAAAGGGCGATAAGAAAAAGAACACATATTGCTACCTATATGCAGAAACGGCGTGTGACTGATGCAACATGCAACTGTATACGCATCTTCGGAATGCTACGCGGCGTGAAAAACATCCCGCGCGGCGTAACTCTTAGTCCCGTGTCTGACTCCCTACGATGAACTCCTGACTATTGTAACATGGCGTAGGCAGGATACAACTTAAAAAGAAAAGGCGTGTTTCAATTCTCCAACTTTCATCTTAGAGGTTCTAATAATACATGAACTACATCTCTCCCCTATTCTTCACCTAAATTACAGACTAGAATCAACCCCAACCCACACCAACAATGGCAGAGCAACAGGTACAACACGCTGCATCAGAGCTCCTGCTCACAAGTGCTGGCTATGTCTCAAGCTTCCCTGCTCCTGGTCTACGTCGAACGGTCCGCCACGTCACTGGGCACAATGCTGAGGGAAAGGGGATCTTTCTCAGCACCGACGACGGTGACCATCATCGCATAATTGGCGATAAACAAGCTATTGGCAATATTTTATATTCGACTAATGAGACTCCGGCGGATCTCAATGGCGATGTTGACCTTAAGTATGCCAAGGAGAACGAGGTAGGCACACCCCAAACTTGATTCAACAAAATACTCAAAGCTTTGTATCGCTGATATCCAATCTTTCAGCCTGGCTTGCACGTACACAATGGCTCCGTGTGCCGCATGATTGACTTCGGTCCTAATGTGCTCTCACCCATGCACCGGGCTGTTTCATTAGACTATGGAGTCGTGCTTGAGGGAGAGTTCAAGCTGATCCTTGACTCAGGAGAGGAGCGTATAATGCGCCAAGGTGATGTCAGTGTGAACCGCTCCTCAGCCCATCAATGGCACAATATCACTGGCAATGGAACTATGCCCGGCCGCATGCTTTTCATCTTGCTAGATTGTAAGCCAGTGGTTATCAACGGCGTTGCTCTCGGCCAAGAACTCAACGAGCTTCAGCCATACTATGAGGGACGCTGAACAGGCCGCATACCTTACCTACCTAGTGTATTGCTTGCCCTCACTGGGAATAACAGACTTATATATGAGCTTCCAATACATGTCCCAAAATCCAAATGAACTTTAAGTCCAACCTACCATGTGATAACAGTAAGGCGTGATCATAAGACTAGTAGAAGAACAGTGGAATTATGATAATTTTAATACCCCCTCACAAATTTCCATCTGACAATACTCACCGTCTTCTTGACTTTGTATATTAGAATAATGTTCTTCCTTTTCCATTCTTACGGCGTTCGCTTACTAGATTCTAAAGTTTGCGCGAATCTTCTGCTAGGTCTGTCGCAAGGAAAGTTTTTCGTAAGCCCAACACTATCTAGTTCAGTAACCACGAGAGGGCAATTTCATGCTGAACATTTTGACTCTATATTACTCTCTACATCTGATGTATGCATCTTACCAAATATAGCATCGTCTCAAAAGCCTGTTAGATTTCGATCCTTCAATGAGCGTAACAATTATCACGATATTCATATACACAGTGGCGCAAACTAAAATGTTTTAAATTGCAAAATTATGACTACCTATACTCCGATTCAATCATTTTTTCTCATCTGGTTACGATGCGCCGTTCTGACCTTTTCTAGGTTGAAGTCCCGATAGAAGAACCAATCCTGGGAGTGAATCGTTAGTTGACCGCCCCATCTGTGACTTTGAGGGTCAATACTGAAGACATACCCAGAATGTGCGTGGTGCAAAGGTATCGAAGAATCGTATAATTCCCGAAGAGCTTCCATACCAGAACCATGCGCTTGGTGACGATTTCAAACTTTGAGCTACGACATTCGCAGCATATTCGAATCTGTCTGTGGCCTCTGCGATATTCACATCAGTTACACACCTAGATTTACGGGCCATCAGGTTAATCTTTACTTGGCGTTCTCTGAACGTGCTTCTTAAATTCTTCTGCGAGAGGTGAATAATACGATCCTGAACAGCTGCTTAGTATAACTATGCTCCTCAATTGAACTCGGCCATAACTCAAACCTTCTGGTAGCTCTCGGTGAACATCATTTTTGAGGATATTGGTTCCAATCTCCCCAGATATGACCTTAAACAGGCTCTTGTTAGATGTATTTGACGACGAGTGCAGAGATTACAGCGACTTGTGAACTCACTGTAATGACCTTGACACTGCCCGGCGAGATTGAATTAGCTATAAACTCTGCGATTTACCTTTATTTGGATGAGCTCTTACTTGAAGGGTGACATTTCCAATCGTAGGGTGTTGGACCAATGCTGAAGGGCAGCTTTAGAAGCGTTGTACGATGCTTGGTGAAATCAGAAACGCTGATGTATTCGAATTTCGTACGGTTCAGGTAGGGTTAGCTTCTTACCTCCGTACATGTATGGTACAACACCTCCAATAGAACCAATATTTACAATGGTCCCACAGGCTTTGATGATCATATCATGAAAGTGATGTACCAGTTGCATTGGACCGAAGACGTTGACATTAAACATTTTCTTGACTGATTCAACGTCGGTATCTATTGCAGTCATGGTATAACCTAAATGCCAGTATTAGAAATTAGTCATGATTTACCAGTTGTAAGACAACTTACATATCCCACTATAATACTACAATCAGTAAAATCATCAAAAGACGGGTGAGATATAGTACACGCACGCATTGTTGACCAAGATATCGAGATGATCCCCCGCGACAGTAAGAACACTCTTCTTGAGATCAACCACTGACTGTTCAACTGTTACGTCTAACGGAAACCACGTGATACCAGCATGATCCAAATGGTCATGGTTCTCATTTGGGAGCACCGTGGCAATGGCATGGACACCACGTTTCGTGTACTCTTTGACGAGAGCCTCGCCAATTCCACCCTTGCCGCATCTAGTAATCTTAGTGGAGAGGTCAAACATGTGGCATGAGAAGCGTCTTACCCCGTCACTAAAGCAAACTTCTGATTCCTAGACATTGCGTAGATCAGTGGCCACACGAACTATGGCTTGGGGAGATTTCTCCAGGGTAGTTTGAAGTGTACTTTATCAAGGTGAAAATAACTTAGCCCGCGGGTAGTAATTACCAAGACTAGATCGTTCGTTCTCTGCTGGGATTTCGTTTGACGTTACAATCAGTTTACCACCCGTCCTATCGCATCGAAATACATTAGTCATGTAAATTACGTCAGCGACTCGAGCTCTTTTGGGGACTATATACGAGGCGGGATTTTTTTCCCGTGCCACAGCCACGATCTTCGACGTGCATATGAGGTCGGAAGGCTTGCAGGGTAGAGTATGCGGGGTAACGTACCCTACATCATGCAGGTTTTAGATTGACATAATCATAATCGAGTTAACTACGTGCTACACAGTATGGCGGCGCTTACTTGCGTACAGTCAAGGGGGCTTATCAACGACGGTCGAGACCTTGCCTGATAACCCAGGGGTACAACATGCTACATCTCGACAAGATTCAACTAACTTCACTATACATGAGAGATACTTTCGGTGAAAACTCCCCGTGCAATGTCTTTGAAATGTAGCTTTATCGGATGAACGCGCATGCTAGGATGCATTATTCAATGCACATAAGCACGAGCGCCATTGAGCGGTGTTGAAATCTTCTAGGCTCTTATGATACGAAAGCGGCATTAGTTTCACCCTTAGCCCCCGCAGCTTCCTTCCTGTATCACTCCAGACAAATGCAGATAGTGACGATAGTCGGATAGATGGATGTGTGTCATCTGCATTCTCTCTCTCTCGTGATCAAAGGGTGGATCTAAACAGCATGAGCGGCGCTATCAAAGTCCGAGCGCGGGCGAACTGGCACCAGCCGGAGCCATGCGAGCCCGGCTCGTGAGGATGACGAAACTATCCGATCGAGATTGGGTGAAGAATCAGTTTCGCGTGCCATGTTGCACAGATATCGGCCTGTGCTGCCTCGAGGTGAGTCTCTCAGCGTCCGCCAAATCGACTTCCACTTCACGCCACAGACCGGCTTCTGGACCAACACATTTCTCTCTCTCTCAACTAAGTTCCATCCACATTAATCATGGGTACCTACGAGACTACCAAAATGCCTTTGGCCGTGATGGCCTTGGGCTTCGCTGCCTTTCTGGCGGTACTTTGGAGGTTGGCCAGAATTGGTCAACGACCCAAAGACTATCCTCCTGGTCCTCCTACTCTACCTTTGATCGGCAATCTTCATCAAATGCCAAAAAGCAACGGCCATTTGCAGTTTAAAAAATGGGCTGAAGAGTATGGGCCAGTATACTCACTCATGCTGGGAACAAAGGTCGTCGTAGTTCTATCCTCTGATGTCGCTGTCAAGGACCTCCTGGACAAGCGTAGTGCGATATACTCGTCAAGACCTGAATTCTATCTGGGGCAAGAGATCGTGAGCGGCAATCTTCGTCCATTATTCCTGGTAAGTAGCGTGTAAATATCAATTCCCTTCAGCACATAGTGCCCAATCATACCGTTCTGTCATGTTACAGATAGAACATATGGTTAATCGTCTACAATAGCCATATGGTAATACCTGGCGACTGGTACGCAAGCTCGCCCATGGTGTTCTGAACATCGCGGTTGCTCGCAGCTATGTGCCATACCAGGATCTCGAGAACAGGGCCATGTTAATGGGTTTCCTTGAAGCTCCTGATCAATTTATTGGCCATATACGCCGTTATACAACGTCTTTGACTACTCAAATGACGTTTGGATACCGTACCCCTACCAGTGACGACCCAAATCTGGTGGAGATGTTTGAGGTTAGCAAAGCTCTTCTTGGAACCATGGCACTAGACTTACTGAGTATTATAGAATTTTGAAAGACTCTCCGAGTTGGCGGGGACTCAAGTAAGTTCTGCGAATGTCTCCACTAATTGGAACAATTTTGCAGAGAAATATCTGTCTCATTTTCGGTGCCTGTGAAGTGCACTTATGGGTGATGGGCTGACTTCCTATTCACAATAGGTTTCTGCCCTTCTTGATCTGTTTCCTATCTTGAGAAAACTACCGGACTTTCTCTTGCCGAGCAGAAAGTTAGGAAAGGAAATTCACAAGAGAGAGCTGGCCTTATTCATGAAACACTTCTTGAATGCGAGAAAGCAGCTAAGGAGTGGTAATGCTAAGGTAAGGAAATGGCCTGACAAGATTCACCAGAATGCACGATGAGCTTACAATTACACAAAGCCGTGCTGCTGCATCGACCTCCTCCGCTTCCAGAAAGAATCAGGTATTTCTGATGAGCTCGCCTGTTACATGAGTGGTTCTCTCCTTCAGGCAGGCTCTGAAACAACCTCTGCCATCTTGATAGGCTTCGTTGAAGCCATGCTACTCTTCCCGGAGGTTGCAAAACAAGCCCAGGCCGAGATAGACCGCGTGTGCGGGGATCGCATTCCAGATTTGAATGACGTCCCTGACCTGCCTTATATCCGCGGCTGTATGAAGGAGAGCTTGCGCTGGATGCCAGCAGCTGTCTTGGGTGTACCACACGCTGTCATACAGGACGACTCTTACAAGGGCTACCGTATCCCGAAGGGCGCAAGTGTCCTGTTCAATGTATGGTACGTAGTATATCCTCACACTATATCATGAGACACTACCCAGATCAGCCCATGACGAAGCTTCATACTGACATGAGGCCTAGGGCTATTCACAATGATCCTAAAAGGCACCCTGATCCGAGAAGATATGACCCTTCGCGCTGGGCCGGTGATGATCAGAACTCAATCCAAGCTGCGCTCAACGCGGACCCTACGAAGCGCGACCACTTTACTTTTGGCGCTGGTCGGCGAATGTGCCAAGGCATGCACATTGCCGATCGCTCGCTGTTCCTGGGAATGTCACGAATCCTGTGGGCTTTTGATCTGAAACCTGCGGTTGACGCACAAACAGGCAAAGAGATACTGCCGGATGTGGATAATGTCATAGATGGCTTGTTTGTATGCCCCCAACCCTTCCCAGCTAACATTGTGCCGAGGAGTGCCAGTAGGGCCGCACGGGTTAAGGAAGAATGGGGGGCGGTGCAGCATTTACTAGACGAGAAGAACCAATGGAAGACGGTGCCAGAGGGTTTGAAATGGAGGGACTACGAGCCTCTGGATGGTGTTGAAGGCGAATATGACGTTGATCCATGAACTAACTCAGGGGCTTGATCAGGTAATTTGAGTAAATAGTGACAATAATTACAATGACCAATCCGAACTACAAACACATTACTACGAACAAAATTAGGCGTGTATAAGCAAGCTTCGTCGCAATAAGACCGCCAGTAGACAGGCGTAATGGAGTGGTCCCATACCGCAGTGTTACCAGCCTCCTTCAATCTTCAGTTTAGTTTCTACCGATGTTACAGCCCATGCTGTCGTTGAGAGTCTCTATGATGAGGCAACGTACTACACTAGTAGTATACTAGTAGTAGTACTATACTAGTGTACCTCGCCCTGCCGAATCGGGTAACTCGAGGGTCCCCCTCAAGCTGTCACGCTAGAGTAGGTTTGTCAGCCAAAATTTAAGCATCAACGGCCGACGGGTCGGTTCTACGCACAGGAGTGAGTCCCCCGACCGCACTAAATTGCACTAAGCAGACCCTTGCCGACTTGCCGGCTCAGGCTTGGCTGGACATGTAGAGCTGAGGCGCGTACGCTATTCTGCGCACCTCGTTTGGAAAACGAACGCGTAAGAGGCGTAGGACAATGCGTATATCGTATCTGCCGGCTAATTGGTGTCTCACGAATCTATCCATTTTCCTATGCATCGTTCTTCTGTATTACGGGCAAATATGCACCTTTTGATAGACACCCTGTGCCTGGGCCTTGTACCCTGTACCCTGGACCCTGTACCCTGTCCCTGTCTCCTACCCCGTCTCCGCAATTCACACTAGCGACTAGCGCAGGACGGCCGCAAGTATGGCTCGGTATGTCGTATCATTCCCACTTACCGGGCAGCGCCACGTGTTGAAGTGCCCTAAATAAAATCATGGGCGCCTGGCCCTCTCTGATTTGGGGAGCCCTTGGCGCACGGTCCACGTGCCACCGTCTTATCTTTCGCTGGAATGGGCAGATAGCGGAGGCTAAGCAGTACGTAGCGTTGCATTCTTAGCGGCGGATCCAAACTTAGCTAATCTTTACAGTACCTACACAGTGTATACTGTAGGTGCTTCTCACAAGGAGGCTGCCGGCAGTTTCACAGGGTGGCTAACGCGGTAAGACTCCTTCGGTTCTTCGCTCTGACACTGCATGGTGTCTGTCGATTGCTGTGTTATTGCCCATTTCGGGGAACTTGCTGCGATAACTGACTCAAAACATGAGGCTTGTTGTCTCGTGATCCTATGCATGTCGGTGGCTGTTGGCTGATGACAATTTTTGTATTGACAAATAATTACTATCTTTGGCATATCTCTTTCCTAAGAGCGGTAAGGAAGAGGGGAAGCTGTGGTGACACAGAGAGCATGGGTTGATGATGCCCCGGAGACTGATCTCCTGAGGCGATGCCTAATCTAGGTATCTAGGTACAACGGTATATTCATTACCACTACAGGATTTGCTGAGGTACGTTAGTCAAAAACTCCAAGTCGCGGATGAAACTTGGAGTTTACTATGTGAAGAAAAGCTTCGTAGTATCTAGTGTTACGAAATGTCTTAATCGCAGCTCCGTGAACTTTGACATAGATAGAGACTATTGATTACAATTTCTTGAGGAAGTCATTAGGTAATTCCTTTTAACATTCGTATTTCTTTCTCCATTATAATCTCGGACGCTACTTAAGCTAGTGCTATCATGTGTAATTTGGGTTCTTAGTTAACGCTATCTGAGTGGTAAGGCTTGTCAGTTGATTGTGCAACTCCGATTGCAAAGCCTGCTTTAAAGCTCGTCTCGCTGAGTAGATGGATACTCCAAGGGCAATGGGTAGTTGTTGTAAGCGAAAATATTGTTGGGATCCCATTTCTTCTTCAACTCGGCCAAGCGAGGTAGTTTGTCTCTCCCATAGATACTCTCCAATCCTTCGTCTCCCCGGGCATAGTTAACGAACACCGAAACCTCATCATACCCAGATGTAAGAAGCAGCTCGTCACGAAGCTCCAAGCCCAACTTGTTAGAGGCTATTTCCGTGGCAGTATCTCCCTCAGCCCAAATGAAGTGGCCGATTCTGTCAATGAGTAAGATGTCGGTTAGTTCAGGCATATTATGAGATAATCAGATATATGAGTGGTTGGGGAGAGTACTCACATATACCCTTTTGCATCTCTCCAAGCATACGCTGTCTCGTCTGAGTCTACGGCAACGGTGGCCTGGTTGGGGAAGACCTCGAAAACGAGGGCACTGTTTCGGCCACCGGGAGTTTCCGTAAAAAACTTAGCCATTTTATCGAATCCTTTTTGCCAACCGGCTGCAGAGTATGTCTTCTGGTTCAGGCTGTACAGATCACGCATCGTGTGCCCTTGACAAACCAATGTGTCGTAGCCTCCACCTGTCGTGGCCAACAATCGTTTGTACGGCACGACACTGACAACAGATGCTATGGGGCCGAGATCAAAAACCGGTTTTAGTGCTTTCATTCCCTCTTTCTCGGGGCCAAAGTATACCCAATTACCTCCCACTTGAATCTAATAAATTATTAGCATTTTGCCCCCGACATTTAGCCTATGATGATACCACACTTACATTGTTGGTAGAGCTGTTGTAGTTGATTAACACAATAGTAGCCAAGTTTGCTGGGAGCTTGTCATTCATAGACTCGATGATTTTGAAGTAGTCGTAGCTCTTCTCTGCGGAGAAGTAGAAATCTGCGTGCAAGAAGTTCCCTTCATTGACTAACCGATTAACCTTGTACGTAGCGGATGTGACGACTCCGAAATTGGCACCCGCACCCCGAATTGCCCAGAATAAATCAGGGTGAGAGTCTTTCGAAACTTCGATGAGTTCCCCCGCAGCCGTAATCATGCGAACTGAAACTAATGAGTCTATCACTAAACCATGGATGCCCTGTAATTGAATTAGCATCTACTTTCAACTGACCAGTGCTACGAGGACCATAATCTCAGAGTCATGGCTCCTAATCTTTTTTCATTGCTTTGGGAGATAAGAAAACAAGAGCCGTACTTGATACCGTCCGGCACCACCTCCAAGTGTGACGCCGACCAAACTAGGACACCCACACGTGCCACTTTCTACCCGGTGCGACTAAGTGTCAGTGAGAGAAAAACTCAGTTGGATATCGGCAACTTTGAACTTACGAATTTGAAACCCGGCCTCATGCAAGGGGTCAAAGATTTCGCTAATAGTAACGCCAGGACCAATGGTTACGGTCTCGGCAGCGTCATCAATCTCGATCGACTTCCACTGGCTGAGATCCAAGGCTAAGCCATTCTGAAAGTCCGATAGAGTGATGCTGTATCCATGGCCCGCTCCTCGAGTAAGGAAGGGAAATTTATATAATGACGCAAGTTTAATCTGATAAATGGTGTCAGTAGTGTACGATCTGTGAACTGTAAAGTTTACGAGAGGGCTCCTCTTCTACTTACAACTCTGGCTATGTCGGCCTCAGATCCTGGTCTAATAGCAGCATTGTACGTTGGAGGACGGAATATCGTCCAGCGTGCTGTGGCGCCTTCGAACTCTGACGCCCCGCGAAATAAAATGCTCGTATTCGCAGACCATAACTGAGCGGGGTGGGTGAGAAATTCTTTGAAATCGAAGGCAGAATTGTCAACGTCACGCTGTGGATAGGCCCAGTGAGAATGAACGGAATTCGTTTCTTTGCCCAAAGAACTCAAAAGGAGAAGTCGAGCCCATTGAGAGGCAACAAAATTACCTATCCAAGCCATACTGTGGTGGTTTGAAGCCGCTTGTTGGCAGTGGCTTAGCTGACTACGGTTGAAGGTTCTTTACTATTACAGAATATTAGCAGGAGCTTCGTTCGTAAATACATAGGCCGAGGTAGCAAGATTACGATATATAGCTTACTTCCGAGCTGGCAGTCTAGATCTTGTGTCTGATAAGCAGAAGAGCCGTGATACAAAGTACAGCTCAGCTTTCCGTGATTCCAGGGTGTCATGCAATAGAACATCAACGGTATCATACGACTAACGGTTTTATTCTACTACGGTGAAAACTGAGAACAATCCTACGTCTGCATTGATCTTCCGACATATGGTTAATAATTAACCCTCATATTGTGGCACTTGTATACAGCTCGTGCGATGTACTCATGAAGTTAATCCAACCGCCAAGAAGGATCTCACTTGCATTGAATATTTGGGGGGCTTGCCGCCAAGTGGGCCAAGATTTGACAACATGCGGGCGCGCCGTGCGGCTACTCCCCCTCCAAGAACTCCCCTCGCCGACCACGGACAATTCTTACCGATGCGTCACAACGCCAGAGGATTGCATGCATTCACATCAATTAGCGTCTCACAGTCGCACATCGCAGTACACCTATGTACCCTGACAAAATGTCGAGTTTCGATGGGAATTATACTGTACGATGGGAAGTTCATCGTTCGATTTTCCTTGGCTCCCAGTTCCCCTCGTCCCTTCGTGAGATCGACCGCCCGCGTTCTCTTCGCAATGTATCTGGAGGGCTGGATTCCTCATCTCGCATGTTCAAGAACACACTTTGAAGTTTTCACGGTCTGCTGAAAACGCATCGCAAGGAGTTATGGCATACACTATAGAGATCACCGGAAGTAAAGTCGTGTAGTTCTGCATATAGTTATATAAAGAACGATTCCCACCCGACTCGCATAGCCAAGTAGCTGAATGTAACACTAATTTATCTCCCTCCCCTTTCCAAACTTTATGTAAGCCGAGGACTCAAAATGACTAAGACACCACAGTTCAACATCACTCCCGAGAAAGAGGCGTCAATGTCCCAATACTTTTATCGGCAATTCTTTGGGAAAACGCCATCTTTGACAAGACATGATGTGGATCTAACGGGGAAGACAGCAGTAATCACCGGTTCCAATACGGGAATTGGGCTAGAGACAGCCCGCCAACTTCTGGACCTTGGATTAAGCAGACTGGTTCTTGCTGTACGTGACTTTTCGAAGGGCGAGATTGCTCGCGAAGAGCTATATGCCGGGCGAGTCGAGACACATGACATCCAAGTCTGGAATTTAGACCTGGGATCATACCAATCGATAATTGATTTTGCAGAAAAGGCAAAGACCCTTGAGCGCCTGGACATTGTGATCCTAAATGCCGGGTTGTGGAAAGTGAACGAGTCGTTCAACTCTACAACTGGGTTTGAGGAATCTATTCAGGTCAACTACCTATCGAATGTTCTGCTGTTAGCTCTATTACTACCGACGTTGAAGAGTAAAGCGCGGGAATACCCCCCTCGAGTGGTTCTCGTCTCATCCGATACAGCCGCCTGGGTACACTTTAGGCCGACCGGGCCAATACTGGCAGCGTTTAAGCGAAGTGCTGAGAAGTGGAACATGCAAGAACGATACGGAACATCTAAACTTCTCGGGCAGATGTTTCTCACTGAGCTCAGCAAGCAAGTACCGTCATCCGTCGTCACAATCAATGCCGCCAACCCTGGCCTCTGTTATGGTACCGGGCTTCCACGGGAGGGAGACGGCACGTTTCTAGGATATCTTGTGGGCGTCGCTATGCGACTAATTGGCAAGCCAATGCCGCTGGGTGCTCGCACTATCGTTCATGCTGCCTGTAATTTCGGCGCAGAAGTGCATGGCCAGTACGTCGAAGATGGAGAGATTAGGCCGTGAGTCTTGTTTACCCACTTGTGATACTATATGATTTTGGCTAATGATGGTAATTAGTAAGGCTGTTCTGATTTATCAACCGGAAGGAAAGGAACTTTGCAAGCAGCTATGGGATGAAACTATGACGGAGCTTTCATTTGCTGACGTGGAAGCCTGCATTAGAGCAGTCAACAAATAGATAATGTCTACTTCAATTTTTCAATCACTTGCGAATTCTGTCAATGTTGTGGGAAAATTTTATTTGTAGTGCTGCCCTATGCTGAGGTAACCTCGGTTGCCCCCGAGGAGTCAAAGCAGGGAGACCTCATGTGAAACAATCTGGACTTAAAAAGAATATTCTAAGCTTTACAGAGAATCTCATTCCGCGATGGCTACGTAGAAAGTTATTCGACACCCCCCTCCCATGCTCAATCTGGTGTGGTGGCCTTCATAGGTGCTCGAGAGTATTCAGGATAGCTTTCCTGGTAGCTATAGTATGGTCAGTGGGGCTTCGTTTTACAGTTTCCATGGCTGCTGACTCACCCCAGTAACCCTTTCGCGATCCAGAAAGCCAAAATGTAATTAACAGCTTTCAGGAACCAAATGGGCATCCAGAATGGCGGAGTCGCCATAGTTGCGCTGTTATAACTCATCAAGATGAGCTGGAAAGGGGACGGCTTGATGTTCTGCTGTTGGCAGTCCCGCCGATATCCAGTGAAGTTACGCAGGAAGTTCTCATCAAAACTATGGTCAATATCCTGCGGTTCGGCCCAAACCTTGAATACGAGGTCTTCCGTCGTAGAAGAATGAGCCCAGAACCGATGCCTATTGCTTGGGTGAGCTTGAAAGGAAAGTTATTATTAACAATAGCTTACCTCGTTCCAGCCGGTATTTCTAGAATTCCATCATCTTTAGTAGCCGTAACTTCCTTTCCATTTTTCATGACGCCAATCACTCCTTTCTCCACTTTGAAATATTCCGTCTGAAGCCAGTGTATATGTCTATCGGATAATGTCAGAATGCTGAGGTTTCATATTACAAAAAATTCAGGGGCTTACAGTGGTGGGCCAGAGAGACCGTCCCTAACCACTTTATTATCAAAGTAGTGTGTTTCCCTTACAACCCAGCGGCCATTATCTTCCGTTAGGAACTCGAACAATGCGGCATCATGCGCTTGAACAATACGAGGCTCGGACGATATAGGCGTACGTTTGACAGGGCGTGGTGACAGCCACAGTTGCCAGCGTGCCACCATCTTAGCAGAAATTATGTCTTTTTGGCTAGGAGCATATAGTATTTTAGATTTCAGGTTTCAGATTAACACCACTCATATTTGGCAATCATTCAAGACAAGACTACGAAGGGCTCTCTCCGGTCTTTTAGCATGTTAGAGAGACATGCATCGTTACTTGCCGTCACGCAAGTATGAGGACAGTGTGCTTCGACATGAGAATATCTGTACATCTACAAGTCGGTACGGTGTCCTTGGTTGAATAGTGTAGTTGGTTCTAGAGCTTACGCATGGACAGGGGTCGCAAGTTCAACCCCCTGTAAAATTTTGTGGGTTGCTTTACCGTACGATCCAGTCCCCGTTTTTGCCAAGCGATAGACTCACACCTCCAGTCAACAGGGGTTCGCGTCAGGGGTGAAGTACCCCCTGTCAAGCTATCTTGTACACTAGTGTAGACGTTTCGTGTCAGCCGACGTAAGTAGGCATCTCGACTTGTTATCTCGCATGTAGGCAGGCCGAGGAAGGCTAGGTATTCTCAGATGTCACGCACCCATAGTACGAAAGCCAATAAGTCCTTGAACAAGCTAATCCTCCGCGGAAGGAACGGCGAAATGCCTGAATCTCATACCCAATATTGCATAAATCAAATGAAGCCGAAAATGGCGGTAAACGCATATGGAAGGTAGGGTTCACAGTGGATGCAAGCCCAGTATGATCACCCACGCTAACTCTTCGACTCACGAGGAGGGCAATTTTTTGACCCAGGGCCTTTATATAGGCTAAGTGCTATGAAAACCCATCTTGAAGATAGTTAAGCATTATTCATCAGTTATCTTTCATACTATGACTTACAGTTCCGTATAACTTTCTGTCAGCCCAGATTATGGCATTGAGTGCAGCTACATAGGCAGCGCTGTGTATGCCACCAGACCAACTCATCAATTTCCGACCCATGAAAACTCCTGGAATCGCATCGTGAATCTCATGCCATCAGCGGATGAACGGATGATTAATTGACAGGTAGAGTGTAATGGGACGCCACATTTAGTCATTACGTCAAGTATCATGATCGGATCGCTAACATACTCGCTCATTCCAAATCAGCCCCTATTCATGCGGTCGTCAATTGTTGCGAGGACCACGAGTTCATGCGCCGCAAAATGAGGCTTACCGGATTCTGCTACGTCAGACTTAGTGTACCCTCACACCACAATGTCGTGAGGCTAGAGTGCCATGAGATGACGCCTCGCGGGATTTCAGCTCAAGCATGGGCTTTCTATTCTTAGTAGGCTGGGGCTGAGGATTACTGACGCTAACCTCAGGACATGGTTCGGTCCGTTGGATTGGGATCCTTCCTGATGTCCAGCTACCTGGCGACACCACGTGTTTTGATGTAGCCGGGTGGCGCCGGCGACGGTCATTAAAGCTTGTTTTCTTCGTGTATATTAGACTGCGACGATTCCGCTGTTCGAGAACCGATTGCTTTGCAGACTACCGCGATCACGAAGGAGAACAGCGCAAAAACTCCATAGTTACGGTAGCAATCATGAATACAGTTTTGCGCCTTTTTGGCTGCGTTCTCACGCTCTTCTTAGCTTTTGCCTATGCCAAACCGATCGGGGCTCCGATTCCCGTTCCTCGCTATTTCCAAAGAAGCCCCCTTACCCCTGCTGCCATCTCAACTGAGCAGGTTCAGAAGGATCTTGGAGCGCTGCTATCAAACAGCTCTCTCATCTTCGGACCTTCAAATGCAGCATGGAGTGATGCAACCGACCGATGGAATTATTATTCGAAGCCTAACATCTCCACCGTTGTGGAGGTTGGACAGGAATCTGATATCGCGAAAGTTGTACGTGGCGCCAAACAGCCTCACTTTCAGAGCCCCTTTACCATAAGCCATGAGCCAATTATTAACTTGAAAAACTCACTAGGTCAAGTACTGCAATGAAAACAGCATCGACTTCCTGGCGTATGCCCGGGGTCATGGAATGACCACAACATTAGCCAAGATGCAGGGGATTGAAATCAACTTACAGAAGCTGACGGGCGTTACCATTCAACCCGACAAGAAAACAGCACTGCTTCAACCAGGTGCCTATGCCGATAAGATTTTAAACACACTCGGAGCTGAGGGCTATACTGCAGGTAAGCTTGTTGAAACAATAATTGGCAACGCCAGATGTTCGAATACGCTCTACTAACGTTTTTGCTTGTAGTTCTTGGAGCCAACGGCTGCGTGGGATTTGGAGGGTTATCTCTAGGTGGCGGTCTCGGGCGACAACAAGGTCAACACGGCCTAGTTAGTGACAACATCATCAACATGAAAGTTGTACTAGCGGACGGCTCCACGGTTACGGTAAACAACAAAAGCCATAGCGACCTTTTCTGGGCCATGAGGGGTGCCGGCCATAACTTCGGTATCGTGACGCAATTTGAAATTAATATTTTCCCCCAAATTTCGCCAACTTGGCACTACCACAACTACGTGTGGCGACAGGACCAGCTTGAAGCTGTGTTCAAGGCACTAAACGATCTCCAAGGGGTCGGTAAACTCCCTGCAAAGATGGGAGCAAGTCTTGGCCAGATTTCTATCAATTCAAGCATAAGCACGACGGAGGTGAGTGCATATCCAGATATCTTCCCCGGTGTGAAGCTTAAATGTGTCGATGTCTAACGATTCGCATTAGGCCATTATTTCTTGGACCTTCGCCTATGATGGACCTGGTGAAGAAGCCGAAAAGCTACTTGCCGGTCTTAACAAGATCCCAGCTGTTGTCAGCGAACAGGGCGACGTATCATACCCGGATCTTCTTGTAGCCCAAGACACCGACTCCGCCAGCGCCTCTTGTTCCTCCAACCCCTACATAGGTGCCAGTGTTAATCTTCAGACCTACAATGTCACAGCCCAGCGCAAATTATATGACTTCTTCAACAAGAACGTTGCTCTGCAGCCTGAAATAGGCGCAGTCGCACGTCTTTACTACGAGGGATTTTCAAGCATAGCTTCCCAAGCTATTGATCCCGCATCAACAGCCTATCCGCATCGTGATGAATACCTTCCCGCGTAAGTTACCTTATCCTTCAATTATTTACAGAATTTTCCAAAGCTAACATTGTAACCATCAAGCTACTTCATCACAGGAGTGCCCGAAGGGAAAGAAGATGCTGCTAGGGAATGGGCTTACGCGTCCCGCGATATATGGAATCAAGGTCAACCTCATCGTCGCCCCACGACTTACGTCAACTTTGCTGCGGGTGACGAAAGCCTTGAGATGATGTATGGCTACGAACCATGGCGTCTTGAGAGGCTTCGGAGCCTCAAGGCTAAATACGATCCCAATAATCGGTTCCGATGGTACAACCCTATCATCCCACCAAATTAGGCCCGCAGTCTTTTTCCCATGTTCAGTAACCGGCGAATTTGAGTCTTCAAGTGTATATATCTAGGTTTAGTGACTCTACGCTGATGATTTCATTTTTTGAGCTGAGCTTTTTGATCACAGAAACTCATCCCAGTTCTCATGTATTTTAATATAGGGTTTAGAAGGCCTAGACTGCAAAATCAACATAGATATCAAAGCCATTGTTTATTGCCATAGTGGGACACAAAGTTACCAGCATCACCATTATCAATGCTAGCCTTCTCCAAGACATTCATGACGGAACTGACAGCATCTTTGGGACTGCCTGGACCTTTAAAGTGAGGTGCATACTGCTGAAATTTTCCCATCAAGGCTGCCGCAGCCTGGAGTTGTTCCGGAGTTGCTATGAAGACAGTTAGACTGCGCTATAATGGCGCAGCTTTGAAATGACATAATCGTGGGAAGATCAAAACATACCGTTCGCGAATTGGCCAGTGTCCGCCAGTCCCGGGGCAATGCTCATGATTAGAACACCATCCTTCTTGTACTGAGCGCTGAACTTTGCCACTGCAACGTTCATTGCCGCCTTGCTAATGGCATAGCCGGATGCGACGTCAATATCAAATGACCTAATTGAGTCTAAATCGGCGTGTCCGGTAGACAGCACGACGACTTTCTTGGCCTGGCCCTTGAGGATGAGCGGCATGAACAAGTTCAAGAGGTGGATGTTTGCCACAACATTGACCTTGAATGACTTGAGCAAGTCCGCTTCGAACTCGTCAGGCTTGTTGCCGCTACGTGTTTTGCGGTGTCAGTCATGTGTTCTGGCTTCAATATTGACCATGGACTAAGAGAAAGCAAGACTTACAGGGTTCCAATAGAATCATACGCGTCCCATTTCGATACATAAGCAGCGTTGGCAATGATGTAGTCTAAGGCTCCACCAGTAAGGGTGGCTGTGTCTTCAGCCGCTTGCTATCCATTACGGTTCAGCACAAGAACACACTCGGCAAGGTGACCGAGAACAGGTATGTCTTACCTTGACTGCGTTGTAGTCGGTAATGTCAGCTTGCAGTATATGAATATTCGGCCGTTCGCCAAGTTCTTCGGACACCTTCTTCAGCGTAGCCGCCTTGTCGCGGGCTATGCCAATAACCTGATTGGCGGGGTTCTCGGATATCTGGCGAAGGAACTCAAACTATTTGTTTGTTAGCCGATTCTTTTCGAGATGGTGACAAGCAAGCTACCCCTAAGCCCTTCGAGACACCGGTGATAACATAAGACGGCATGGCCGAGTGTCCAGTTGCACTAACTAGCTAATACCACATAAACGAAGTACTGCTGATCTCTCGAGATTAAACACTGACACCACATGATCTAGCTCAGCTGGGCAGGTAAGCCATATTTATAAAGGGGTCGCACTCCGTGGTCAGTTATAAGTAACGGTTAAGCTGACAATCGCCTCGCCGATAAATGAATCATTGTAACGGGGCGTGTGCTTGGATACACGTTGCAGACGCACATAGCAGATATTTGCGCTCATATCATGTGGTCCAGGGTACTTACATGTGCTTAGGTAGCATGTACCTGCACTACTAAATTCGGTGTGTACATCCCACTTCAAATAACCTACGAACCTGCATGTAACCTGGGCGTGCATTAGTATAGAGTAGGGCTGCTTATGCTAAGACGACACAAAAAGCTACCTACCAACGAGGTATGAAAGTACCTGAATAACGAAGCCGTTCGGGTCCTAAACGAGGTCAGCAATATTAGCCGTCCTGAATCCCGTGATTCCTGCCGTGAAACGCGCCCAGTGCCCGGCCTAGAAGCTCCGTCCACACCGCCGGTCTCTGGAATTCTCGATTCAGTCCGATTACGGCTATTTTACTTTCTCCGGGCTTACCTAGACGTTTTTCATGTATACGTACGGCGTAGTCTAGGGGTTTTTACCACGGGCGCTTCGGTAAAGAAATAGCCTGAGATTGAAAGAGCCGGAGTATAGGCATTAGTAACACTTCAATTTAGTCTGGACAGTCACTGTACGACATAACCGATCACAAGTCTGGAACAGAGCGAGGAGGTAACTGAAGTTGAACTGCTTGGGACTATCAACTACATTAACTACCTTCATATTTTATATGCCTTTTGATATTCAGCAGAGGCTTGAGGTACAACACGGCACCTGGCTATACGGTGCTCATTTCTTAGGACGCTTCAGATTCCCTATGATATCCATCGCGCCACTAAACTTTAACTCATCCATAGTTTCTTTCCATAGCCGCTCTCTGATCTCTTTACCCTCCTGTGTATAGCACTTGGGAGGATACCTGGCATTGTTAGAAAAGTGCCATGGGATAACCTGCGCAACTTACGGTTTAATCGTCCAATCGCTCAAGAATGCACCGTGACTCTCTTTACCCCGGGCCGCAACGGCATCGACATATATGCTAGCCGCAACCTCGACGGATCTCGCAAGGAGAAACTGACCAAGCGAGATTATCGGCATGAGAAACGAGGGGACCCCGCGGAAGAAAGCGGTGCCCTTGGTCATCCCCGGATTCGCCATGTTCACTAGCACATCATCGGCGTCGACAAGCTCAGCAAGCTTTGACACGAAGAGTGTGAGCAGAAGCTTAGTCTTGCCGTACCAGTCGAACTGAGTGAAGTGTTCGGGTCTATCCAGTTGTTGTAACACTGGACCCTTCCTTTCAATGTTTACCTCATAGGCTCGATCTGATCCTATAAAGGTGAGCACAGGAGGCCTCGAAGCACCTGTGGCCTTTCCCTTTTCTTTGAGTATAGGAAGGAGAAGAATTGCCAGCAGTGCTGTTGAGAGGTAGTTCACTTGCAGCATCGTTTCATGCTTGGTGGTAGGTATGACTGTAAAGGGTGACTTCATAATACCGGCGTTGAGGATAACAATATCAAGCCTTTGCATGACCTTACACCTGTCGGCAAAGGCACAAACAGACTCGTACGATTCGAAATTGACAGTCCAAACTGATATGGTAGAAGCTGGAAATTCTTTGCGCAGCTTTTCCGCAGCGGCATCGCCTTTTGCCTGTGAGCGCACAGCCATGATCAAGCGCGAGAGCCTGAGCTTGAGCAGCTGCCGGCACGCCTCCAGCCCGAGCCCTACGTTGCTCCCAGTGACGACCGCGACATGATTAGTTAGGTTTATGGTGGCCGGTAGTGGCTTCGGTCGTGTAAATTGACGGCATAAGAAACCGAAAACCGTGGCCTCAAACGAAGCTTTGCTCTCGAGCCTTGACGACATAGTGAGAGCTGCAGACGTCTGAGCAAAGCTCGTGGAATCCTAAGGGGAAGCGCCTTGGGTTCCTCAAGGCCGCGACAGTTCCCGTGATGTTATCATCGAAATCAGACATGTTAATGATAATCATGCTAGAGCTATACTACACCATGCCTGGATCATTCGATACTCGATTACAGCACCAATGAAACTGATGACTACTGTACAGGTCTGCATGTTCATTACACTATAGTGGCTCGCTATAGTACACATGCAGTATACGCATGTATACTAGTAGGGTGCATGTACCCCTGAACCCCCAGTTCGCTTGTCCCGTATTCTCGGCGATGCTGATAATAGGAATCGCCAGGGTCCTGTTGGGTTCAACCGAAGCCCCCACATCGAGACAACAAGTGTGCAACTTTTCGCGATTGGGTCATGCGGTCCCTCTGCCACCCATGTCGCCCTACTGAGATGTTCCACCAGCAGGCCCTAACACGAGTCGCAGCCACGACACACGATAGAGAACACTATGAGTCGGAGGCGGACAGATGATTCCTCCGTCTATGGAAGGTGAGAATGGAGCCTTTCTACCACAGCTATGCAGGTTGATTCCTATACCTAGCTCCACTAAATAGTCTAGTCCTCGAAAGTGGCTTGCCCCTCCCCCAGGATCTTACGCTGACGGCATGAAACTAGCTAGGGCTTAAAGGGTGTGCGGGAAACAAAGCTTATCTGGTGTCAACGTAACACTCTATCCTTGTAAGTTGCGGTACATGGGCGGACGTACCCATACCCACATCGCGATGTTACATCGCCGCGGCGTAGTCCAATCCTTTACCCGCTCCCCACCCCGGTTGTGGCGCATATTCCTTGCTCTAGCCCTTACACATAGTGTAGACGGAGCAATTCAGACTTATTGGCATCTTTTCGCGACGCTATCATCAGGATGATTCGTGCCGTGAGGCCGAAATCCCCCGTCCCTCCGGTGTAAGTATGCAGGCATACGTAGCCACTCGCTTCTATTTGCTCCCGCAAATCGAAGGCCCTGGCATTTAGCTAGGAAAACTGTATACTAGTTTCTCGTTAGCATATGGGAGCAATCTACCCGCCTCTACAGACTCGATAGCAAGCGCCAAGACAAGTAAGTGGTTGAACGCGAGAAACTATGTCGGCGCCAATGGCAGAATCGAAAGATGCCTTTGTCGAGAAACATCCAGCAGACCCTCCGAAGCCTGAGTCTTACCTCGACAACGCTCTACTCCCCCAGCTCTCTCATGCTTCGACACTCGCACCTCCGACCGAGCGCTCACGGAGCTCAACACCGGACCCGGTGCCCGGGCCGGAAGCAACCCTGAGCAGCTATCCTAGTGGGTATGCACTATGGCTCGTTATCGCCGCTCTCGTGTCGAGTATCTTCTTGATCTCGCTGGATATGGTTAGTACAGCATACAGACTCTATGTTTCCCTACGGTAAGAGTTAGAGAATGAATACTAACGGCTCATTTACTGTGCGACTCTAGACCATCGTGGCGACTGCCATCCCGTCCATCACCAACGAGTTTGGCGGTATTCAGGACCAGTCATGGTACGGGTCGGTGTTTTACATGACGGCTGGCGGCTTCCAGTCGACCTGGGGCAAGACGTATAGATATTTTCCCTTGAAGATTAGTTACTTGACGGCAATCTTCATATTCGAAGTTGGTAGCCTTATCTGCGGAGTAGCGCCCAATTCCGTCGCCTTGATCATTGGACGTGCCATCGCAGGTGTCGGGGCAGCAGGCGTTGGATGCGGCTCATATAGCATCATCACTTTCATCGCAGAGCCTAAGAAAAGGGCGTCTTATACCGGGCTTCTGGGCGCCATCTTTGGCATTGGTAGCGTTTTGGGCCCCTTACTAGGTGGCGTATTCTCCAGCACTATTACTTGGCGATGGTAAGCTCTGACTCGAGCCGGATGGGCGAGCTGTTACGCCTCTATTAGCCGACACTAACATCGAGCCTAGGTGTTTCTACATCAACTTACCGATAGGGGTGATCCCAGTCGCCATTATCGTTTTCTTCTTCCACGCCCCTGAGACCGCGAAGCCCCAGGAGGCGCGCTTCTCAGAGAAGTTGCTCCAGATGGATCCGCTGGGTACGACACTGATGATGGGTGTCATCATATCATATCTCACTGCCGTTAACTATGGCGGTCAATCTTATCCTTGGTCCTCATCAGTCGTGATAGGGCTTCTAGTCGGCGTGGGCCTGATTAGCATTGCCTTCGTCCTGTGTGAATGGTGGCAGGGTGAGAGGGCCATTGTTATTCCCCGCCTTTTCACACAACGCTCGATCGGCCTATCAGCTATATATTCTATCCTTCAGGCTGGTGGCTTCTTCAGCATGATATACTACCTCCCCATCTACTTCCAGGCAATTCGAGGGAGTAGCCCGATTATCTCGGGCGTTCAAAACTTGCCCTACATTTTGTCCGCCATGGCGGGAGCTCTTGGTGGGGGCATATTCATCTCTGCGACGGGTCTATCTACCCTCCTCATGATTGTTGGGGCTGGATTCGGAATTCTCGGCTGTGGGCTCTGCTACACATTCGACGTTGATACGTCGATAGGAAAGTGGATTGGCTTCGAGATCTTGGCGGGATTCGGTCTAGGAGGCGCGCTACAGATACCCGTCATCGTGGGCCAAGTCAGCGTAGAGGCTGCCGACCTGTCCTCAGCTACTGCAATAATGCTGTGTTTCCAGACCCTAGGCGGCGCATTTTGGGTTGCAGCCTCCCAAGCAGTCTTGGTCAACACGTTACTGCATGCTCTGCCGACCACGGCACCTGGAATAGATCCGAGCCTGGTACTGGCTACCGGTGCCGGGCAGCTGCGCAGCGTTTTCACAGAAGAGCAACTACCTGGCATTCTACTCGCTTATCTTCAGGGTATAAGAGCTACATTCGTTCTGTCCGCAGTAGTTGTCGCCGCTGCCCTTTTGTTGGGCTTCTTTCTTCCCTGGAAGAAGCTAGACCTAGACGCGGTCAAGAATGCCGGAGCTGCTTAAGGACCCAAGACCAAGAATAACTTCGCGAAAATGTTTAGAAACGGAATAGAATGATTTATATTTAAGTGTTTATATTTATTAGCTTAGACTGCATACCATACCAATTAGACTCTGGTAGTTTGTGCCGTGCTGCCGTCGTAGCTTTTTATTGATACAATCTTGAACAAGCCTCCTCTAGCTAATCTGCATACAAAATATCTAAGATCAATCGCTCACGGTGAATCCTTCATTATTTCTGATAATAATACCATTACTCCAATTCCACTAATCCTAAGTAAAAGAGTCCAAATGCATCTGCATTCGAGTGTTCGAGTTAGCCGTTCTGTTGCATTTTGTGTTTGAGGCTATGATGATGCATTGAGTTCAAGCTTGCTTGGCCCTCCTTGCTCTTTGACCTTCTTCTCCACCACATCTAATCCTACCATGCTCTTCATGGTCCCATCTAGCATTCCGACAGGCAAGTGTGAGGCGACTCTCACGATTGTGGAGAATTTGCCCTTCCATACCCAATGCGGTGGGTTGCGTTTGCTGAGCTCCTTCACGACTTCGTCTGCCCAGTGCGTGGGATCACTACCGTTGACGGCGTCGGCGCCAGACATGACCTTCTCTATCGGCTCTTTCGCCACGTTGTATAGTGATGTAGGTGGGAGCTTTGCCTCGGGGGCATTGCTGTGAAACGTGGACCGAACACCACCAGTCATTAGATTGATAACCTTGATATTGAACGGCTCCAGCTCGAGTCGGAGGGTTTCGGTAAGACTAGCCGCGGCAGCCTTGGAAGCGTTGTATACGCCCGAGAAGGGCACTGAGCCGGCAGTCACCGACGCGCAGGCGGTATTGTTCACGACTATGGCGCCGCGAGTCGATTTCATCAAGAGTGGCATTAAGCCGCGAGTTACGTCTATCAGAGACCAAACGTTGAGGTCGAATAACTGTCGCGCCTTTGCCATTTCGATGTCCAGAAGTGGCATATTGTACCCGGCGCCGGCGTTGTTGAGCAGGCCGTCCAAAGAGCCGCCGGTTAGCTCTTTTACTTTGGCAGCACAGCTAGCAATTGATTCATTTGAAAGTGTATCCAGCTGCACGAGCTCAATGCCTGCTTCTTCGCACTTCTTGAGCTTTGCTAGATTGCGGCCTGACGCGAACACGCGCCATCCAGCTTTGTGGAATGCGAGAGCAAGAGCAGAGCCTAGACTGCCGTCTGAGCAGCCTGTAATCAGGATGGTGCGTCCAGAACCCATGATGAGTAACTTTGGTGAGCCGTCGCGACGACAGACAACAGTGCCTGCGATGAGAAAACGTGAGAACAATTCAATCGAACGAGAGGGCGGTGGTGATGGATCGTTTCAAAACCCAACATCAGACAGTCAAGCGACTGATTCAGGTATATGTACTTCAGGACTTACACGTGTGAGTACGTCGCCGCGCCGCGGCACGGGTGTAACCGAGCTTACTTTATGCGACAGCCCTGTGAAGTGCTATAACAATCACTCGAATAGGGGCCTATCACGTCGCATCGTGGCTTGGCTTGCTCGCGGAAAGTTGAACACAGTTCAGGTCATTTACTAGCGCTACCAGCCCCCTAACAAACAATCCTCTATTAGGCCCCACGCAATACGGGCGCCGCCTTCAGCTTCAACCCCGAGTAATACAAAGGATTTTGCGTTTGGCACTCACTGAAAGTTTTCGCGAGCTAGGCTTGACTTCGCATTGGCGGAATTCTTAATTGAAAACCCATGCCCCTTTGAGCATATTCTGTCGTCGGAAGATGTCTTTTATGTTTCATTCTATATGCTTCTATTTCCTCACAGCAGGGCCGGTGTAATCATCTCTCGTGAATCCTCGGCTCTCGTTTATCTTGCTCGGGTTACCCATTGACCAAGGCTCTTATGCTAGTAAAAAGTTATAAGAGGACTGAGTTACTATGAGTGATGACGAATTAGCGAAAGGCTCTGTGAGCTTGCTATTGGCATACAAGGTCAAATGCCGGTTCCATTACCTGAAGTGACGTGTATACCAAACTGCGGTGTGCTTTATTTTGACGAGTTTAAAATTGTTCAATTCTGATAGATCACTTGTATGGAATAGCCAAGAGACATAGCTTCAAGTAGATAGTGTGCCAAAGCACATTCCATCTTGTTATAGCATCGACAATAGTTGGTTTGAGCAGCTTGGCTGTCAATTTCACTGCAACTAGCACGCGTAGAACAGTCAAGAGCCACATGACACCTCCCAGCTACCGTGAAGGATTATGCGAGGCGGCGCATCTAAGTTGCAGTCAATTGCCCTTACCCAGCAGTACCTTAAAGTTGCGTTGTAACATGGATAGGATCGCACTCGGTAGTCCGCTCTCGGTTATGTTCCCTATTCTCCATTCAAGCAGGGTGGCATGTGTTGATTGCGAATCGTGACGTGCATATAGTCGTTCTATAAGCCCGACTATACTAACGTATGGACCTCGGGCTAACTACGATTTTCCCTAATTGTAGGACTTTATACATCTTCTGGCCATTTGGCGTGAATGTATGAGTCTCAGAACGTCAAGTCATAGCTGGAACAGTCAACCGGTACTTATGATGCACAAGCCAACAGTCTCACCCGATCCCTTGATAAGTTCATAATTCCAAGTTGCTCCCATCCTTCCCATCCTTCTCCCCACGTAATTAGCTTAGGTTAAACCCGCTTCTTACATTAGAGATCTTTCCCACCACCAAGGGGGCTGGGACTTCCTGTTGATGCTAAAGGACGGTTCACAAGAATGAGATGTCTCTATTAAACAGTGACTCAACCATATGGAGAGTCTATGTTTGTGTTAAATTATCCTGTAGGGTTCTCTCTTAAGCCTAGTAGGCTACCAACATTTAGAATACTAGTAATAGGCCTTGTGATCATTCACTAAAGCGTTCCTGTGCCTTTGTATATCCATGCCAGGGAAAGTTGGGGTTTCTAGAATAAATGATGACTTCTACAAGAGCCACATAGCACGTGGGTAATAGACAGGGCCCAGTAAAGTATTCAATTGGTTACCAAACTGTCATGAATCTCGGGGAGTAGCCTGGACACGTCTCCGAAGTTTACTATGTCCACTCCCATAGGGGGTAGACGCAGCCTAACCGCTTGACAATGCGATACTACGTTGCTTTGTTCTAAATATAAGAGCTAATGCATTTAGTCTTTGGCATGGGTCGTTGAAACTTGGCTGAAGTCATATATCTAACGAAGGGTCCAGGCGAGAGCGCTCCCACGAGAGGCACTCCTGTCTGGGACTTAGGCCAAGCCTACACCTCCCGGGGCCATTAGATTTTCCGACTATTCGGAAATCTCTTAACCGAAGGAAGCGCAGCTGAAATTCTATTTTAGTAGCTGATGAGAATCTCCTCAGCTACTTGTGTGCCCTAGTTTACTATCCAGTAGCCCCTATACTGAAATCTCTTGCACGCTCATTTGGTCACTCGGCGACTTAGCTGGCCCTGTTTCTACTCTCTTTACCTTAACGAATAAGTACTGAAGCGGTCGGTGTGAACGCATGCCTAACAGGTTCATATCTGGAAGGTTCTTCCGAAATACACTTGATGTAACACGCTGAACTGCCGGACAGTCATATTGCCGAGTGGCCTCGTGACCAAACAAAAGGCAGTATACTTCAATTGGTAACAGTCACGGCAGCGGTTCTGTTCTACTTTTACGTCGGTATTCCTGTATATTTCTCTTTGTCTCCCATACACTGTGGCCTATCCGCTTAATAGCCGACCTAGCCCCCATTAATTCTCACGACACAAGTCACACTCCTTCAACATCCCAGCAATCAGTCAGGATGTATGGTATATTTCCGTCTCGTCATAATTAATGACGGATACTATCTGCAAATGATTAACTCTCGTCTCAGAATCATGCTTTCTCATTGTGTCCTGCCGCGACCTTTTCAGCCTCCTCATTGGCTTCTATACGGTGCGGCCTCGTCTTGGAATATCGTACAATGCTCAGAGCACTTGGGCTGTCTCTGAAGATTAGATCTATGTCTTCAAGCCGTAGCCCCATTGTCTAAAAAAGGGTTTGTTAGCGAGGGCATCGACCCAACTCTGATAGAAGGTCTCACCTCAGGATATAAACAGTAGATAGAGACAGGAATCAACGCTCCAATAATGGTGTAGACGATGTAGTACCTATATCCAATGTTCGCAATAGCAACGGGGGTAATAATAGTGACTACGAAATTCCTGTTCACGTTATAAGTGTCCGTTTATGATCACATTGTTCAGTTGAGTCACATACCAAAGCCAATGGTTTGCCGTAGATATGCTTGACATAGCGACCCGGAGACGGAGGGGAGCTATTTCAGCACAGTACAAAAAGTTCGCGCCCAGAAACCCGATTGGAAGGAAAAGATTAAACAAGAACACAAATAGGACGCTAACGACCTGAGCAGCAAAATTAGACTTTGGAAAGGAGGTGGCGACAGTAAGACCGAGCATACACGACGCCATCCCAGCTCCGCTGATCATCAAACAGACACGGCGGCCAAAGCGGTCAATGATAAAGAACGGGATAAAGCCTGCGAGCAATTTCCAAGTCAATGCGCCGCCAGAGAGAATCCTAGACGTCTCTGCGTCGAGCCCAAGGCCTTGCTGGAAAATAATGGTCGAGTACACGGAGATCAGATTGCCACCAGAGAGTTGCTGGTAGAGTTGCAAAAGCATGCAGATACCGAAGCGATATGCTAGGCGATCTTGACCCATTTTCATCAAACTGAGGAGAGAAGTTCTGCGGGTAGATTCTTCAAGCGAAAGATGAATCCCAGCTACATCGGCCACGATCTCAGCGCTATCTTCTGGTAGATCTTTCAAGGCGGTCATTGTGGCAATTGCTTCGCTCTCGCGTCCGACGCGAATCAGCCACCTGGGCGACTCTGGCATGAAGAAAATCACAGCCATGAGGAGAAGGTTAAAAACAGCGCAGATAGAGATAGGCACTCTCCACGTGATGGCGCTCGCTGTGAAGAAGAATCCAAGATTAATCCAGGCTTGCAGTACGTAACCTAGTGTGAGAAAGAGGCCAGTTAAGACGACTTGCTTTCCCCGATGTCGAGGACTGGAGAGCTCGCTGAGCCACGTCGGCACCACACCACTCAGGATGCCCACGCCGACGCCAAGGATAACACGCCCGATAATCAGTTGTGAGAGCCCAAACGATGATGCTTCTAATACCTCACCCAGTAGTGACACTAGTGCTCCCGCGAAGATTACGGGCTTTCTCCCAAAGAGGTCGGCAGTGTATGAGCAGGACAAGCAGCCGGGGATGGCACCGAGAGTAAAGCTAGCGACCACAAGGCCTTGCAGTGTGGCATGGCGGGATTTAGTCAAGCCGGTCGTGTGAGCAGTGTCAATCTCGGAAAACGACTTCGTCCAGTCCTCGAGACCTACCAGGCCTCCCAGATTCGCTTGGTTATAGCCGAAGATAACGTAGGACGGCAAGACGGCCAGAATGATGAGGGCAATAGTGAGGCTTTGACCTCGAAGGCCAATAAAAGAAGAAGATGCTGCCATGTTTTGCGACAGGAAATGACGATACATTCAGGCCCCCTCAACGGTTGTGATGATATTCGGGTTGATGCTGGGACTATGTCGGGCCAAATGTCGGTCTTGCGGCAATGGGCGACAGAAACTTGCTCAGTTGAACCATTTCAGGCAAGAAAAGTCCAGAGGAACAACGAATATTTGAGGGAAAGCATACGAGACTTGATCTGGGAAGAGTGAAGGTATGATATCCTTGGACGCTCTGTCCCGGAATACTGGCATCACTGTAAAATCCGGGGTACAGGTCTGTGGGGGCGGAATAGCGCCTTATTCCGAAGCCAGTAGGTAGTTGCTCCTTGGGCAACCAAAGCGCATGTCGCTGAACAAAGACAGCATACAGAGTACAACCGGACAATGAACACAGTACGATAGAGTCCAAAGACAGGCACCCTACTCAAACCTGACACAAGCCGACATGCTATCCGGGTAACTGAGGAAGTATAGGGCAGATCCGATTCGGATCTCTTGGTGCGCGACCCGGTGCAGCTATGCGTCTGCTAATCGGGCGTTGGTGGACCAATGTGTACCTGTGAGAGAGGAATGGTCTGTTAGTATCCGGGGCTTTTGCCCGGATGCTGGTCTCCAAATCATGGGATGCGAAGTGGGATGAGGGGCGGAATAGCACCTTATTCCGATGTCGATTCTTGTTCCCTCAGCGGTGATCGTTGGCCAGGGAGCATGACGCGAACACGATATTAGCCCATATTTTTTACGCTGGTCATTTTGCGAAAAGCATATGAATAAACAAGTTCAATATCCTTTCAACATTTCAACCGCGCGCAGGGGCTGCTCTGAGTTGCAAAGGGTATCTTCCTTTTGTCAAGTGCTCTGGTACGGTTCTATATTGGGCGAAAACTCGGCTATTGTTGTTTCAAGTAGCGGATCCAAGTAGTCCAAATGATTGAGGTCGTATATGGCAGCGTCGGACGTTCCATAAGTCTGGTCTGAAATCTGCGATACGCCATTCGATGTCTGGGCACCCCAAAGGCTAGGTGTAGGTGGCAGGGTGATTGAGTTCGAACATATAATGAGACTGGAAAGTGCTTGTAGAAGGCTGAGACACTCATGAAGCGCACAAGACGAGTATTCTGGCGTGCGCCAGTACCAGGTATCATCTGCAGTACTCTCAAAGGGACGTCTCGAGAGAATTGCCGCTACCTTCCTAATCCTATCGAGACTCAAATCACGAGTGATGCCAGAAAAATTATCCTCGGACGGTAGCTGACACCATATATATATGTGCAGCAATGCCGACTGGAAAATAATGTTGGGCGAGGGGGTGAAAACAATTCGGTGCATGCGAAGATCTAAAGACACGATATATGCATCTTCGATGATCTTGGAACTGGACAGGAGGCACCATTTAAGACTCTCCTGAAATTCAAGAGTATTTTCGGAAAATGTCAGGCCAGGTCGATGAATGAGCATGATAGCCATGTTTGATAGCAGCGGCAGCAAGATTCGGCTGAGAGATCCATCACAGGGGCTGTGGCGGCCACTGATGAGAGGCTTAAGTAATCCGTCACCATCAATTTGACTCTCAAGTTGACTGGCGAACTTCTGGTTCCATCCGAGAAGTTCGTTCCGGAGTTTCGCTATTTTCTCGGGGCCGCTCCGTCGGCTGGTGGTCGTGTAGAGCTGCTCCAGTATGGTAGACAGTATCCGACCAAGATGGACGAGTGCGATGTAGTCATTTACAGGGGTTGACTCTCCAGGCAAGGGCAGAGAAAGATGTTCCGCGTCCCCTTGACTGAGGTCACAATCCAGTGGGTAGTCAATATCAACATCTCTATCTTGAATCAAGGTCGGCAGCCCATGGCTGATGGCAGTCATCCTTGCCAATGTTAGCTTCTTCTTACCTATGATCTAAGAGTCGGTTGTCATACTTATCGAAGATATATATCCACCACTACAGCCTCTTTCTCATTTCGTTCTCCTTGGCGCTA
The DNA here is from genome assembly GCA_022578865.1 of Xylaria sp. FL0043. Taxonomy (NCBI): domain Eukaryota; kingdom Fungi; phylum Ascomycota; class Sordariomycetes; order Xylariales; family Xylariaceae; genus Xylaria; species Xylaria sp. FL0043. Next base: position 1,298,908 of record MU397241.1, on the reverse strand, counting down.
TATTTGAAACGCCTACCGTGCCTATGAAGACCTAATGAAAATGCATATTGAACCAGAGTCCCGTTGATGCGGGGCATGGATTGGTGTTGGCCAACCAACAGTATGTAGAACGATAATAGCGCTAGGCTATGGAGGCCAAACATGTCTGCCCTTTCCATAAGAGTAGGAACGATTGCTGCCACAGTATGGACATAAAGACGAAGATCTCCGAGTGAAACTGTGTCTGTTCTATCATCGGTGACCAGCGTTGAGTTAATCATGACAACAAGAGCTACTCGGAATAGGACGAGATCTTGATCACGGAGGAATGGCCACTCCATACTCTGCGCACGGTGCATAGCTTCTGGCAGTAGTGGAATGAGGTCTGCTGGTTCAATGATAGGACATAAACAACACCATGTACTAGCATAGAAAACCACCTGATCTGAGTAGTAGGAAAGTGGGCGCCGAAACATTTCCATCAGCGTTGGTCGCACCGGTGCCGGAGATTCGAGGGATGATAGGAGGATCTTATGATTAACCCAGTCGAGCAGGTATAATTTAAAACTGCTCTCGGGGAAATCGCCAAACAGTTGTTTGCTCCGCACCGCTTGTTGTACCAAGAGCATAAAATGAACACCTGTCGTGGTCCCCGCGAATCTATCCACGCCGGAGGAGTCTTGAACAAGCCTTCCCATATGCTTGATGAGCAGGGCCGGTATGGCTTTGGTTTGGGTAGAGACATCGTAAAGCGTCGAAACCTCTTGCCTTTTTGATGCTACATGAGAAGCGGACATTGAAGCGGCACTCGCGACAGCTTCTTGTAGCTGGGACCTCAAAAGGGCCACGGACGCCCTTTCAGCTTCTAGTTGGCGACGGAGATCTGCATTCTCGTTTTTCAGTGTCTCAACATGGGCAGACGTTGATGGTCTGTAGCCCCTGGCGGTTGTCCTTCGCCGTAGCCTGGTCGAAGTTACACATACAGCTTGCGCGCTGATACAGCTCCCGCACTTTCCACACGTCATCTAAATGTTCGCTGTGGTGGATTCCAGACTTTGCTGGCGCGGATATGAGTAGTAACATGGTGTGAAGACTAAGGATAAACAGCTAGATTACTTACAGCTGGAAGTGTCCCGTCGCATTTGATTTTCTTCCTACATTCGATACAGCATCATCAGCTCCCGTTGATATTGATCCAATTCGGATCATCATACAAGCGACACCGATCACTATCGCGTCCAGTTAGTGCTTTCGCGAAACTTTCCGGGGGCGGATCACATACCAAACCTGGCCCTCTGTAAGGCCCGCGGTAGGAATCCATGCTGTAAGCGCTTCTGGTGATGAAACGCTATCTGTATTCATAATTTCTTCTTATTTTCTATGCGGTAAAGGCGCAGCGAAGTCTGAGGCGAGCCCACCAGTCAAGCGCGAAAGAGCTGAACCGAGGTGGACCGTTGTAAGCATTGAATCAACCTTGAACGGAAAGCGTGGAGCTTACTGGAATAGGTAGCCCTGGTTACTTTGATCACTAACTGGAACATTACCTATTACTAAGAAATTTCGTTAGCTCCATAAGTACTTACTTAGTATTTCTTCGGCACATGTAGAGGCCAAGGTCGCGCCGTAATAGGCGATAAAGAGCCTCTTACGTCCATTCCTCTACCTAAGCCGTAGCGCTGCTCTTAGCGCTTCACTGCCTACTAGAATGCTATAATCGTAGCACTCACCGCGACGCTTTCCCTCTGGAATAGCAGCTTATTCCGAGCAGACCTCTGGTGTAGGCCGGCCTAAACACCTATCCCGAATCGCCTTGATGCTGCCCTGTTGTTGGGGAACGACAGCGCACTCTTCCCTGGCTTCTGCAATCTGATGGCATTTAAAAGTCCATGAGAGCACCGTTATGGGGTAGCTCCAAGCATGATTTTTTTTTCAAGTCCTACAGTGATATTGGCAATTGTCCTCAATATTTGGTTTTTTTATTGGACTGAGGTTCAACGAGAGAGCATCTTATAAATGGCCGTATCAGCGCTAGATTCACGCATTTTCCGAAACCTTTTCGGCACGGAAGAAATCCGCGCCATCTTTACAGATGAAGCCTATGCCATGCGCTTAGTCAAGGTGGAAGCTGCTCTCGCCAGAGCCGAGTCCAAGGTCGGCGTCATCCCGGAAGAAGCTGGTCAAATCATAACGGAGGCCTTAGAGAGTACGGTGCTAGAGTAGGTACTAAAGTCGCCATCGCCATGCTATAACCAACTTTTTGCTAAGGATGGTCACAGCTACGACCTTCTATCAGTTCAAACTGACATCGTTGGCTACCCAGTCTTGCCTCTCGTGGAGCAGCTCGTTCAGAAAGTTCCACAAGAGATGGCCAAGTATATCCACTGGGGAGCGACGACACAAGACATCATGGATGATGCTTCAATCCTACAGATTCGGAGCGGTCTGCAGATCGTAAAGCGAGAGCTTGAAAAGCTCGTCTCTACGCTGAGGTCTTTGTCAAGTCGGTATCGTGATACACCTATGGCTGCCCGTACGCATCTCCAACACGCCTTACCATGCACATTCGGATATAAATGCGCTGTATACCTCTCAAGCGTAGTCCGCCACCTCGAAAGGCTCCAAGAAATCGAAAAGAGATGTCTCTTAGTGCAGTTCGGCGGCGCGGCAGGGACTCTAGCGTCGCTCGGCTCGGACGACACAGGATTAAAAGTACGATCTCAGCTTGCTAAAGAACTCGAATTGAGGGACCCTCCAATCACCTGGCACGTCACTCGAGATAACATCGCTGAGGTTTTAAATTTTCTCGCCCTTATTGGAGGTTCACTGGGAAAGATTGCGTACGATATGATCATTATGTCCTCGAACGAGCTTGGGGAGGTGGCGGAACCGTTTGTCCCACATCGGGGTGCCTCATCAACGATGCCTCAAAAACGTAACCCCATCTCTAGCGAAGTCATCCTGGCAGCATCAAAGCTGTTGCGGGCCAATGCCGGACTAGGCCTGGATGCCATGGTGGTTGACTTTGAGCGAGCCTCAGGCCCGTGGCATCTAGAGTGGGTGGCCATTCCTGAAGCCTTCGTTCTCGCTGTTGGGGCATTGCATCAGACCAATTTTGCCATGAGCGGCCTGGTTGTCAATATAGATGCCATGTGGGATAATTTATGCTCGACTCGGGGCTTGATTGTCGGGGAAGCCGTGATGATGGCGTTGGCCCCTTTTATGGGAAGGCAACCTGCGCACGACATCATATACGCAGCCTGCACAGAATCCATGGAGACGAAGCAGCCATTGTTGGATGTTTTGAGGGGAAAGCCTGAAGTAACCGCGCACCTAAGCACCAAGAAGCTCGCTTCACTTTGCGACCCTCGTCGATACCTCGGTACAAGCCAGTTGATGGTAGATGGGATGCTGAAAGTAGCAATCTAATCGCACATAAATGGAAAAAGAGACGGCGAAGAGAGAAACGGGGGGTGGTGAGGCAAACTAGGGAACAGACTCAATTGCTGTCTGATCAAGACGTCGCTCAAATTGCTATCACCTACACATACTCACCCTCGGGTTCCTAAATTGTTCAAACCGGTACAAGCTCCTGCCCCCAGGCCTTGATTTGACTCGGAACGCCAGCGACCTTACAAGAACGTCTTTTGCCATTCACAGCCTGTATTATAGTCATATGTCATAGTCGTCAGATTAGCGACCGAACTTATTCAGCTGATCTTCTTAGCATGGTCTTGAAGATTATGGAATGCTCTTGGTAAAATGGTTTACCTCTTTGATCGTTAAATTATTATATATGTGAGTGGGACGTGGTGTATAGATGAACAATTCCCATTATGTATTTCGTGTGCGCTCATGCAGTTCTTGTGAGGGCACTGAATAGAGCGCCTAAGCACCTACTGCAGGCACCCCGTACAGTGATCCCAGTTCGCCAGTTGCCCAGCAAGCTTCCCTAACCCCCGCGCAATCCTCGCCTTGGATTCTACCACAGCACACTAAGTCAGTAATTACCGCCAGGGTCGATTTAGCTAAATACATTCATAAATTTACTGAGAATAGGGTTGCACTCTTGTCCATGGGTGTGTGTGAGGAGTTCTATCAGTATCCTGCAAGCTTCCTGATATCCGTAACCAGGGCTAGGGTATCATTCAATGCAGCGAAATGTCCTTCGAAGTCATGTTCCGTGGCGTTGGAGAGTTAGCAACGAAGAACTGTAGTCTCCTTACTTCAATACATCGCAGCGAAAAGTCAAAGTAAAACAGGACAATCCTCATTCCAAATAGAATCCAAGTACCACGGTGAACATTGAGATTTGATGCGTGAAAGTTATTTTCAACTCTTGCACGACTTTACTCGTGATGGACGGTCCATATCCGGAATTCAAATGGAACGCCTAACAGTTGCAGACACATAATACCAGGTTTATTAGGCTACCTGAAATATCACAACAGCTAATGATACGTATATTTGAAACGAGACACATGAGAGGGGCACTCTCGATAAGCTGCCCTCACAGGTTTCTACCCTATGTTGTGAACCTAATCCACACTCCTTGGAGGTATCCTAGGATTGATTAGTCGAGGGTCTTGGGGACCAAACGTAAACGCTACCTGGGTATCTCAATTGAGCTCCTCCGCCAACTGTTTCTAACTACTTCTTGTCTATTTCTTGAAATTCGTGTGCGAGAGGTATACGGTAAACTAGGTTGTATCAACTCTAATTTTACTAAATATAGGAATCGGTGTAGCAGACCTAGCTATTAAACTCTCGTTACCGTATGAAACCTATGATGGGTTTGAACGAGCTAATGACCAAAGTAAAATAATCCACGAAAACCCAGAATTGCACAGTCACTCATACAACTTGATTTAGCTTATTATATACTCCTTGACAAGGTTCGCACCGTCGAAGTCGTGCAGTGTCTGTAGCAAATACATGAATACAATGAGACAAACGAGGTAGTATCTTTCCCTTGCGTTAATTATTACTTCCTTGAAGAGAATGAACCGGGCTGGGGCTTGATCTTTATCAATCAAGACTTTACCAGCACCGTGGAAACTATCAATAGAATACAAAATTGCGATTTATTTGTTTGTGGATGCTTATGAATTACCACAAGGGCCAATTATAGAAGACTGGCATGAGTACCACTTGGCGTCATTATTAAGACCGAGCAGTACCTAATAGCTGAAGCAGTTGGTTGCGGAGTAGCCAATAATTACAACATGAAATAGCACGGCTGAGACCGGAAGGGTTACAGGCAGTCATAACGCAGTCATTATAATTCTGTCAGTAGTCTTCATAACTGGAAACTCGATCGTACCTCCGTCACTTAATCATGTATCTACTTGTGTCTCAGTAAGCCGTGATTCGGGATAATTGTATGAGTTCTTGACATGGCTCGCTGGATAAGCTCTAATAACGATGAAACTTCGCTCCGGGCACTTTACAGTCTATCTCTTAGAGAGGACAAGTAGTAAATTTCTCCTGAGTCCGTCAACTGAACCGGTTCGTCCAACTGGTTGTAAGCTCAAGTTAGCACCATACATGGTAGCTCTTACACTTCGGGACCACGCATCAGTAACGCACATATTGAGACTGGCAAAGACAAGTCGGAACAGTGTTGCAAGAATGCTCCGTGGTTGATCTCTGGTCGTGAGCGAAAAACATCCTCCAGTTGTCACGTAAGCGAACGCCAAGACAGGGTTCTGGAGGACTGTTCCTAACCTTATTGCGCCGGACTCGATTCTGTGACAAAGATAGCTTTCGATGGGCGCTCAGGAATAGCATGGAAAACTTTGTATGTTTGTGTTTCCTCCGAACATAAAAACACCCGCGACCCTTTTCTTTCTGATTCCAGACAACCTTTCCTTCTTTCCTCCTACAACAACAAAACTTCCTGACAGACCTTTCCACCAACTACTCGCAACAGAACCAATCCAACCTCAGATTATCTTGTCCCAGCATCTCCAACAGCCCGTGAGAACGCATCGCATACAGACAAACTCGTCTAAGCAATTTACACGACCGGAAAGCAAGTAAGTACGATCGCTTCCTTGAAAATATGTGCTGTCCATGCTGATCAACTCACCTCAGATCAAATAACAACAATACCAAAGACACGACCAATCAGTCTTTCCACTAAACAAGTAGTTCCACGAAGTAAGTCAATTAACAGTCATAACAGGTTGGGCATATGGAAATCAATAGACCTTATCAAGCGGTCAAAAACAAAACAAACAAGAATAGATCACTAAAAATGGACATGTCATTCAGCTCCGAGAAGACGTTCACCAGCGAGAAGTCATCAGCAACCGCCACGGAAACATTCGACATGGAGAACACAATCGTCGCCCGCGTCTCATTCAGCGAAGACGTCCCCGGCCAATCCTCACTACGCCAGCACCCCAACGGATGTCTCTGCGCCCTCTGCAACGATGCCAGACGGGAAGAGGAGGAGAAGAAGAAGAAAGCCGACAACAACAACAGCAGCCGCCCCGCCCCGCTATTCAATGTCACAAAGGGGTGGCAGGCCAAGAACACAAAACCGTGTCCGGCCCCAGAATGCGGGACCCTAACACAGAAGGTCCACGGCAGCAGGGCCGTTCGCTGCCCAGAGTGCGGACACGAGTTCTGCTGGACGTGCCTCGAGGCCTCCGGCAAACACCAGAAGCGATGCGTTGTCAAGAGAGCCAAGTTAGGGCTCCGACGCCTGGTGTCCGACGCCATGTCGGGCTATGCGCTGCCACCTCACCTGTGGCGCGACTTCAACGGCCTGTTCTTGGACATGTAAACAACACACAGCACATATCAACAAGACGGTGAGTAAGCGAAACTTAAATTTTGAAATTTTGTTGCCTAGGTGATGTTGGTCTGACTAACCTGTTACATCAGCGCCCAACCGATCTCCATCCATTCATCACTTAGGATGTCGAGAGTATCACGGCATTGGGGATGAGAACACTTACTCGTCGCCGCCCTCCAAACATTGAACATCAGCGGTGGATTTAAATCGGATCTCATTGGCCCCCAGATTGAGCACAGGTGGTGGATTGGAATTGTCCTCCGGGATATACGAGAATAACGGGTATATGATCATGTATTGATAAGCTGCGGGCTGGAGGCAGCGGCGAATGCTCTGTTGCTTTTTTCCCTCAAAACATCACTCATCACGTCTCAAATCTATATACACTGAGACCTCGAGGGTTTTTTGTACCAGGACAGAGCGGGAGGGGATTGTATATAGAGACCTTATATCCAAACGTTGCAATGCGACAATCATTAGTTCTGGTCTAGTACCAGAACAGCACACACGCATGAAGATTTCGGTATTCGAGTCGTGATATGTTCATTCTGTGTTTATTACCGGAATATACTCACCTGCAACATCAATTATCTTAATAGTTGCCAAGATGATACTCACTTTCCTAGCGCACTGCTAATTGACCGTTTGCCCGAGCCCTAATGAACTAATATTTTTGAATACATGCGACGTACTCATTGAACCTGACATATGGTAAGGGGCTCTGAGCTAGCTTTGATTGAGAGATGCGTTGTCAAGCTACAATCTGCTTTAGACGTCGTTCACCCATTGGAGCCTCAGAAACAGCCAATTACTGTTTATCCGGTTAACTCCGACGTAGTAAATGGGTCTTCCCGACTAAGTGCGGAGGTAAAGAGGGGTGGTGCTTAATCTGAATGCGATCATGGAAATGCGAAAGTAGATACCATTTAATTCACACACAACATCCTATTAGTTATTCCTTATTCCCTTACATACCCTGCAGCTGATCACACACGATGGCTGAGGCCGATCCTTACAAAATGTGGGTGGCCGGCGAAGGGCGACCAGGAAATGGTGAACTGTAAGCTATCAAGAGGTCTTACCGGACACCAATACCTTGCAGAGCATCAACTAAGAGCTCATGAATAATAGCATACCAATTGAGGACCCTGCCACTGGAGAAATCTTCGCGCAGTAAGAAAACCCTACTGTCTCCCCAGCGATGATTTAAAAGTTTAGTCGCGGCGGGTGTCTGACGCTTATGAATAGCTGTCACGCGGCCTCAGAACAGGATGTCGAAGAGACAGTGGCGCTGGCCCACGCAGTATTCAAATCAGGCGTCTGGTCGCGAGAGTCACGGCATCGTCGTGCCGATGTACTAGATAAGGCCGCGACGTTACTAGAGGGCCAGCTGCCGGGACTGATCGAGCTCGAAGTGCGTCAGACAGGGCGCGCCGTGCGCGAAAGTAGGCTATCACCATACTCTATCCTATTTCCGATTCGATCACATCCCCCCCGCTGACCGTTCTCGCACAAAGTGAAAGCACAAGTCCCCTCCCTAGTCCGCTGGCTAAAGTACTACGCGGCCCTCCTGCGCGTCGAAGAGCGGCCGCTCCTCCCGACGACGGGCAAGCTGCACAACTTCGTCGACCGCGTGCCGCTCGGCGTCGTCGTGCAGATCGCGCCCTTCAACCACCCGCTGCTCATCGCCGTGAAGAAGCTTGCGCCGGCGCTGGCCGCCGGGAACTCGGTGATCGTGAAGCCGAGCGAGCTAACGCCGCTGACGACGCTCATGTTGGGGCAGATCTTGAAGACGGCTGGGATTCCCGACGGCGTGTTCAATGTGCTCCCGGGCTACGGCGCGGTGACGGGCAAGGCGCTTGTGCAGCATCCCCTCGTGCGCAAGGTTGATGTCACGGGCGGCGAGGCCGCGGGACGCGCCATCGGGGCGATTGTTGGTGGGAATCTGGCGCGATATACGGCTGAACTGGGCGGCAAGGCGCCTCTCGTTATCTTCTGCAGCGCCGATGTCAAGGTCACTGTGAACGGGATCGCGTTTGGCAGTTTCATTGCAAGTGGGCAGACGTGTATTGCCAGCACCCGCATCATCGTCGATAACAAGATTCTTGACGCTGTAGTAGAGACTTTGAAAGCCAAGACCGAGTCCATAGCGAAACGCATGGGCGCACCGACGAATCCTGAGTCCTCGATGGGGCCCCTAGTGTCCGCAAAGCAAATACAGAATGTAGTGGCATTGGTGGATGATGCCGTAAAGGCTGGGGTAGCGAAAGTGATAACCGGAGGCAAGAGGATGGCGGGCTTAAGTGCGCTTGATGGGACAGACTTCTCCAAAGGATACTTTTACGAGCCCACTGTTTTGATGGAGGCTACGATGCCTAGGGCGGAATTCCAGAACAGTGCCCTATGGCGGAGAGAGATTTTCGGGCCTGTTATCGTGGTAGTCGGGTTTGACACGGAAGAAGAAGCGATAGAGCTCGCAAACGACAGCGAGTTCGGGCTCGGGGCGGGTATTTGGACCCAAGACATGTCGCAGGCGTTTCGCGTGTCGGAGCAGATCAACGCGGGAATCACGTGGGTAAATACACATCATCGGAACGATCCTAGTAGCCCTTGGGGTGGAAGTAAGACGTCGAGCGGTCTCGGTGTCGAGAACGGTGTTGAAGCATATCAGGCGTACACGACAGCCAAGAGCACCATCATTAATTATGCGTCGACAGAGGAGTCGCTGGCGGCCGATGACTGGTTCAGAGAGAGTCCGGGAGCCGTGAGATATGGTTAGAGGTGCGTCAAGGAGATCTGCCTTCAATATCGAATCGTGTCCAAATATTAGTTAATTAATGAATTCTAATCCATATGGCAAGAGCCTTAACATGCCAATTATCACCTACTTAGCTGTCCTTCCGTACTCTGTAGCGTCCAGCCGCACCTCGCAAGCCAGAAAATGACCATGAGCGGCGTGAACAGCAGCCCAAGCACCGCCCCTTGAACAAGCTTGAATATCTGCGGTGCCCACTTAGCCCCAAAATACCAATCGTTGTCGTGATGCTTTCCGATCGCAGTGAGGATACCAACAGATGCGCCAAATATGAACGGGAAGGTCACAACGGCCAGGATGAGGGACCTGAGCACCTGCGAAAAAAGCCACCAGAACCAGTGTTTGGCACTTCTAACCTCGTACGTTTGCTCTTTCCGATCCAGAAACATAAACCAGCGGAGATGCCTCCATTTAGGTTCTGGGATAAACCCTATCGGCTGCACTCCCCCCTTCCTCAAGTCGTAGTTGACAAGGATGGACTCAATGACCCAGGTGGTAAGAAACTGAACGAAGATAGTGACAGCCGTGTCTCCCGCAAGAGTGTTGGGGAACTGGAACAGTCTGATAGGACTGGTATGGGATCCCTTATTGTGGTACAGGGCTGGAGCATGGTGAGTACAAATGTGATATAGCAGCGGAGTGAGCCGTACCATAAGCTATGGCGAAGTTGATCCCTCCGGCGACGATGGCGGCGCCTATGCCATCAATGATGAATATGTAAAAGATTTGATGAAGCGTAAAATGTTGACTCGGCGACCGTATCTTCAACCCATAATCAACGCCTTTGGGCTCAGGACTGGGACTCTCGGCTCCGTCCTCAGTCCTGCCGGTGCCCTGAGCGGCCTCAAGATCGGTGATAGCGTTTTCCGGGGAACTTCTCGGGTCGAGTATGGGGTTCGTAGCCCAGGACATGATAATAATAACTAAGTATTTTACGTGCAAGAGGCGATGCAGGGGCGTTGAGGGCGCAGAGATACTTAAAGTTTCATGATTTCTCAAGCAGTGAGTGAGATAGGGAACTCTATCGGATGAGCCGGAAAGGCAAGCTCATCACATGAGGAAGGGATCAAGCGCAATCGTGTCAGAAGAGCATCTCCTTCTATAACAATCTCACTTTCCAGTTAAGTGGTATAAGCACTTAAAATCGTTCCTTTTTTTCGTGTACTTCGTACGTCGTGAAATGCGTGCGTCTTTCTTTGCTTCCCGCACGCATCTTAGAGAAAGGAATGGCTTACACTGGATGTGGCCAGCAGGCGAAAGCCTTTTACTCCCTGTGTAGATCCAGAGCGCCAAACCTTTCCGGGATGCAATTTTAATTATTGCCATCCCGGGTAGGAAGGCAATTGCCGATTCGCTGCCTGTGGACCTTTGTACGATGTAGCATACCACAACAAATATTCATGCTGCTAACTGAGTCTGTTCAAGGCGCATTTCGCGAGCGGGCCCGTCATAAAGATTTGTCAAGGATTCCGCGCTGTCCACCACCCGTGAAGTATAACATTTGATGCATGGTGATGGAGGGCGAAGGGGAAAGAATCTTCTAAAATGAAAAGCGGCATTGTTATCCCCGCAGTCTCTCGACGATGAATCGCGCTCGCTTGCGACACCATGATCAGTATTTAAAGGTATGGAAGTTGAAGGTTCTTATTTTAGCAACCTCCTACCTAGGTAATGTACAGACAGTGCCTACGGAGGTTGAGGCCAAAAGTCTACATGATGCTTAACATTTATATATAGTGCAATCTCATAGGACCAACCGTGAATATACTTCGATACCACCACACTTAACCACTATAATATAGCGGTCGTAGTTAATGGGTACGCTATAACTTTGGGGGCTAGAGCTGCTAGCGCCACTATAAATATACTGGTTGTAGATAGCTAGATGCGCTAAAAGTTATAGCAGTATAGAAATATATTTACGGTATGCCTTTATGAAGCTGCACTGTATATAAATGTCATGCTTCATGTAGACCTTTGGCCCCAACCTCCGTACTGTCTGCAGAGATATGCAGGGTCCTGACGCTAAAGTTGGTTAGATAGTGGATGCCTGGAGATTATCCAATTTTGGCCAATAGGGGAAAGCTTGGCACATGGGACAAGCCTTTGATACTACATAGTACAGATACGCAATATATCAAACTTCTTGATCACGAAATACAATGGGCAGTACCAATGAATATTCTATTGACACCTAATACAGAAAGACTAGATGCACATAAATACATGTTGCCGGGTAAGTAGGCTGTATCTGTCCGTGCCCCCTCCTATACCCCAACCATGTGCAGATTTACAACACGAGACGACCCTGCCACCAATGCCAATGTGGCACGCAGGACATGCAAATCCCCTCTATCATGGCATCGCGGGTCATATATACCAACCATGTTGCAAGCGTAACATCATTCTTCTCGATAAAGCACTAGAGTGTGATGCTGCAACATACCAGCTGCAGGAATCACCGTTTAAATGATTGCTTCACTTTAGCTTCCGTTTGCTTCACCCTGTCCTTCCTGTAGCAAAGGCTCGGTTTCTGTACGCTTTGCAACCATCTCGCTGCCAGGCGGCGGGAACCTTGAAAACAAGAGTATTAAGACGCCGAAAAGAGCCACGGCCTATAGAATATCATTAGAAGCTGAAGAAACGGACAAGAAATGGAGGTCATACAGCGTTGCAGTAGAAGGTCAGGTAGGACTTTCCTATATCGGCGAAAGACGAAAAGATGAACCCAAATAGTCCCATCGTGCTCAAAGTCGCTGAGTACTCCACTAGAGTCATCGCTTGCAGCGCATCGGCTTTGAGATTGGGTGGTACCATCTCTGTGAGCATGCCCTTCGCCGCTGGTGCTGATCCAGAGGCGAGTGGAAGCAAAGAACCAACTAAGTCTCAGGTTAGTAATGACACGAACTAAGGAGAGAGATCCGTACCAAGGTACATATGCCATCCTTGGGCGGCAAAAGCCGAGGATGCCGTAATCACCCCATCTATCAGAAGGCTGCCTCTCAAGAAGAACAGATCAAACCCGGCACCCTGTGTCACCGCAACAGGTGCCGGCGGCTTCGCGGGCTCTTCTTGGTCGGCGACAACTGCCGGCATAGGATCAATATCGCGGGCATGTGTGGGTAGAGGCGAGTCGGGTGGCGTGCCAGATAGAGGCAGATCTGACTTTTTAAACATACGCCTCCCGAATGAGATAATGTGCGGAAACACAAACATGAGGAACAATCCCCGCACCAAACAATTCACTGACATGAGTAAGCTGTTGTTCGTCGACGTAAACTCAAATGCTGACATCGAGTACATTTGGATCAGGGTCGGTGCATAGCCCGTTGCGAGTACTCCAGTGAAAATCCCAGATGCCAGGAAGAGGATTCCATAATGCTTCTTGATCCTCCCATCCGCTAATCTCATCTTCTGAGGTCCAAGGACTTTCAACGGACTAAGGAAGCCTAGAATTCCCTTCCCTTTACGGCGATTATCATCTGTCGAGAGATCCTTGGGATCGATATAGGGCACAAATGACAAGACGAACGCCGTGCACACCAGGAAGGATATCGCGGCAACCTCAAAGGGCGTCTCAATACCAAATTGTTCAGCAAGAATGCCGCCCACGATAAGTCCTAGGGACACACCTAGCATTAGGACCCCCTGGAGTCTCCCAAACATGGCAGTTCGACCGGCAGGTTCAGTGATCTCGGCGACGATCGTGTTGAGAATGAGGATATAGCCCGCCGGTCCTCCCCAGACCCCGGTCAGCTGACTCAGCTGCATTATTATGAGTCCAGCGCGAGCCCCGATAAGCAGCGATGAGGTTTGAATAACGACGCGAATTGCGGGGAAGAAGGTCTGAATCGCCAGAGCCTTTTTAGGGCCATATTTCCTCATTTCCCAACCGGCAACGAATAGGTTCGTAATTCCGCAGAGAACTGTCGCAGAGCCCATGATGGCCACCTGAGAGGCAGCGCTGGCATCAATCTCATTGCGAGCGCAACGGTCTCCTGTTCCTTCATATGGCGGCGCGTGCTTATAGAATTCCTCACATACCATCACACGGAATGTATAAAGCAGACTATCAACAATCAGAATGATGATTGACTCATCGAGGAACGAGAAATGGAAGAAAAAAAGAATGAAGAAAACTAAGAAGCGGGGTATAAGTAACTTACGGCGTTTGAGTGTAACTGAATGAGAGGGAAATGATAAACCCGGCGAAGAGGATAAATGTCGCTGGCGAGAAGAACGACGACTTCAACTTGGGCTTTGTAGCTTCATAGTCTCCATCCCTAAGGAGGGGTGTCGTCTCACCGTTAGAAGCCATTGGTTCTCCGATGGAGCTCTCGACGTCTTGTCAGAGAGGTAGCGCGAGGGGAAACGAGTCAATTGACTTTTATATGAGCCTCGCAATCTCGGAAGCACGCCCGACCGTTCCAAGCAGCCTCGTTCCTCCAGAACCCAAGAAAATGTTCAGTTGGAGAACCCCTCCAGCAAGATAGATAATCCAATCCGCCTCGCCGTTTTAGTTCTGTAGATAGAGATAGATAGATATTGGCCGGCGCCAAACTTCTTTTGCACCCGCAACCAATCTATCCACTATGCCTATTCTGGCAGGTGATCCGAGGCTCATTGGCGATTATTCTCAGTTGCTTATCAATCTCACTCCTCTCAGTTACGCCGTCTTCGACCGTCAAGATAGAGTGCTTCTGAGAGGCTTGCTTAAGGACCGGTAACAGAGTCAGCGTGTGTGCACGCGATGAAGAGTCCTTGAGCTACAGCCGATGCCGCCGCATTCTACGATGACAGACGCTGATGAATCTTAGGGTTCGGGCTTCATCGTATCGCATGGGATTGGATCGTTATCCCCTTGCAGCGGCAAATGACTCAGAAAATGATGAAAGCGTGAGCAATAACACACTGCACGCTAAGAGAATGAAAACATCCTCACATCGACATGCGCAAAATGGTTATAGTACACCTGAGGATATGCCGTCTTACAACAGGTAGATATGCTATGACCCCTGCTAAATGCTCGTCGGCTTTACGCAAGCCGAACGGTATGGATGCCGCAGTTGTTCAAGTCAATCAGCATCAAGCCATTGACTATTCATCCTCCATTCAGGTCAACATGGCCCAGCTCCATCTACACCGATTATTATGAGGATGCCAGCGAGGACCATGGATAGGCGGAGCTATCAACTTCACATAGGGATCCGGCTGACCTCGCCCTTCCCAAAAGCGAATAAGTCAAGAATTGACAAAATCAATAATGATAGACTTTACGCCGACATGCGGTGCCCGGGACCAACCGCAGGTGCCAATAAGGCTGATTTGAACCTGTCAGATTCGTACTCTAGGGCAAGGGATGTCGCAACGAACTGCAACACCCAATACTTTCTTGTCCCAGCCAGTGTCCAAAACGGAACGTGATGCATTCCCACTCGGTCTCCTCGTCTTTACGTTCATGTTTGTCCGATCTCGCCCACTATGCATTGCATCTCTAATTGCTCCGGTCTCCCGTTCCAATCTCGCATTAACGCGCGACATTCTCAACCAGAGCAATAATTCTGCGATCCTAACCATGGAGAACCATCCCGACTCGACCTCTTCTGCAAGCCAGCAGTCCGTCTCCCTGTCCGCCGTGTTCGAAAACGCCGAAGCCAACTTCCCCTCACGCTTCCGCAAACATGGCTGGTACCTAACCGTGGTAATCATCTATCATTTATACCAGCAGACTCTGCTCGTGCCGAGAACTATTTCGCTAACACATAATCTCTCGCCTCACGAAAACGATCGCATCACTCATCGGCAGCGGACAGCAAAAGCTCTCCGGGAAGCTCTACGCACACCTCGTCGCACAGCCGCAGTACCAGACGTCAGCCCAGCGCCAGGCGTTAATCCGACGACTGCGCGAGGCCATGGTCAAGTGCATTATTCTCAACGGGATCCCGTCCGTCATTGAGGCCGTCTCGGCCATTGCCGAGTGCGAGAGACCCGAGGACCAGGATCACTCCTGCTCGAGGTATATCTCTTTACCTTATATGAAATACCTCAGGTAGTAGATTCCACGTGCGAGCGGCGATTAACATTTGTACAGGGAGGATTGGCACATTGGAGAGGCAAACACGAAACGCGCGGGCGAGACGTTGAAGGTCTTATATAAGAGCGAGGAGGGCGGCGTTACGAAGACGTTGACTGCCCACCGAGACATCCGTGAGTATCTCCTCTTCTCTTTTCTTCCGATTTCTTCTCGAGTACCTACCGTAGCCATCTACATCTTTCCGCGTCAGCATCCAGGCTCGGCACCGAGACATTACCCCGCTAATCTCGGCCTCCTGCCCAGCCTGGATCTCAAAGAACATATCTTACGGGCTTTTCTTATCGGACCATCGCATCCTGGATATCCAGGAGACTGAACTCGTCACCCTTGCCGCCACCATGGCGCAGAATCTACTTCAGCCAACCTATTGGCATCCCCGCGCTTGTCTGCGCGTCGGTATGGAGCCTGAGGAGGTCGAGGCTGTCCACAAGGTGATCGAAAGCGTGACGGCGTATGGCGGCAAGAAGCTGGATGTACAGCATGTTGCGGACATTACAGACGTCTAATAGAATGACGGGGCCCCCCCGTTGTTCATAGTATCGAAGAATCTTGAGGTAGCTTATATTCAATCCTTTCACTTACTCCCTAGCGAAATGACTATGAGGACACCTAAAAAGGGCGCGTAGAAAGTCGTATTCCTAACGTAACGCACTCGGAATGAAGATTGTAGAGCGTGTGTAATGTCAGTTTTCTCTTCTAAGTACGTGCTTTCGTCCCATACAGAATGTAGTCTATCTTCAACCGACAGCCTATCCCTCATTTTTTGAGCTCGAAAAACGTTATGGCATTCTCCTCAAATATCTGACGAAAGGGAAAAGCAACTTAGGTCCGCCGACTTGGCGACAATCCTTACCCCAAGAATGAACTCAAGTGTGTTCGATTCTCGTCGCTACATTGGTGCACGTCCTCGAAGCTCTTGCGAAGAAACTTTGCTTAGTCCATAACAGCTCGCTCGCCTAGCCCCATTTCTGGCTAAGGGCATCGAAAATGGTCTGGTTGATAGGCAAGACACTACCATGCCGGAGATTCGTCGGGAAACCGGTGCGACTGCTGGCAGTCCACTTGTTGTTTTTCGGATCAGTACTCTCATAAGGTCTGTAGCCGTCGCTTCCATAGAAGTCGAGTAGTACGTGGATCTTCGAGTCTTGGGTATTGTCGCGGTATGCTGCTGGTCCTTCAACCCCTGAGGTGATGATACCTGAGCTACCGCCTGCTCGCGTCCAGGTTCCGAACAAACCGGTGGAAGAAGACTCAACGAAAACAGCACTTCTAGACTCATCCTTCATGAATCGGAGGTAGTTCTTGCCTTCACTATCCAGGGGGAGAATATCTAGGTCGATGATATTCGTGGGCGAGTAATCGATATAGGTTTGAGGAGCTGTGAATGTCTTGAAGTCGCTCGTATAAGCGTAACGGATGCGAGTCGTCGAGGGAGATCCTGTATGATTAGGGTCCGACGTCGAGTACTGAGACCGTTTAGCTGGCCAAGCCTATCATAGAGCGGAGACATATACAGGACCTACAAACTTTGAAGCCCAGTGAACAAGGTATTGACCTGGTCCTGTCAGTGCGCGTTATAGTCACGAAGAAGGCCCTCTATCTCAAACTTACTCTTAGATGCATCCCAAATAGCTTCAGGTGCCCAAACCATGCCTGCCGTTGCATCCTCCACTGTAACGAGCCGCTCATTGTTGAAATTGACTAGATCAGTACTCTCCCACACGAATATGCCTCTGCTTCCCTTCCGTTGGGCGGCATCCCAGGTCGTCTACTAGGTCGTCAGCTACGGGGACATATAACAGTAGTGGCCGGAGCACTAGGTAATCTACCTTGCCAATGTTTAGATCAGTGCCCAAAATGTACCATTTCTGTCCCGCCTCAGAGCCACCGCCTTGGACCAAGGCAGGATCTCGGACGCCGCCAGTGCCCTTGGTAGGTTTCAGCACGGGCTGCCCTCCATTCAAGGCTTTGAACGAGGTTGCGCTGTTCCCGTTGCTCTGGTATAGATATACGTATGGATCAGCGCCGAGGAAGAAAGCACCCAAGTAGCCTACGAGGCTTGAATCTGCGCGTGGCTCGGCTCGAAGGCCAAACTCTCGCACATCGATCGGGCTAGCGGCCGCAAAGCTCGTACAAGCACCAATCAAGGCGGCAGCGTGGATGAGACTTCGGCGACGCATTTCCACGATGATCTATGAGACTTCAATCGTGCTACAGAAACCGATGCAGGGCAGTAGGACCGACAGCTGGGGCTCCATGGCCATTTTGTATCCGATGGCAGACGATCGGCTCTACAGGGTCCGATGATCCTATTTCGCGTAGTGAAGGGTACCATTTGAGGCTAAAGGTGATGATGGCATGGATGCTACGTCCAATCGACAAAGGCAATATTGGTTATATTAAAGACCATTTTTTCAGTCTCACCCGTACCTCTAGGGTGCCTACCTACTCAGTACCCAAGGTAGCAGCAGGTAGCTTATTCTGAGTGGGTAAGTATCGCCCATCATCAGTGCAGATTGAGCTGAGAAACAGGTCTCAGGACAGAAGGTTATTTCATGGAGAACACTTAAGCGGCGTAGGGCCGCTATCTTGTACTCCTGCTAAGTCGTCGCTGCCAGCTTTGAAGTGCCTGCTTTTATCAACGTGCTGCTATGGTGTAACTGTTTAGCTGCTGAACAGAGGGGAGCTACTGCGCTTGATTCCCTGGACACCACTAAACCTTGGCTCCACAGCACCAAATCACCACCAAGCTTCTTTCATCTCCATCCCTACTGATCTACCAAGCTAGCGTAGTTTTTCCTTTTGTTCATGTAATCCGCGCAACTTACTTCAGCCTCCCACACATTTAAGCATAAGAGAATCTACTACCTAGGTACCTAATACTGTTCGCCGACGCGACCATGTACCTAGTTACGTCGTATGTTCGTGACGCATTAGGATCGAAGTCTGAAGTAGCGAAGGAGGCAAGTAACACAACTGCGGTGGAATGCCTTTACAATGTCGACATTCAGGGGCATCGTATCTGAGTTTCCTGATATAAGAGGTTAGTATTCGGGTTCGCCTCTGAAATAATAGCAAAGATCGCCTGACAAGACCGCCATCCCAGTTGATTTCTTTCGTCGGCAGCCTGGTTTTCCGCCGCCTTTGGCCTGCTTTCTCAGTCACGTCCACAGCGACCATCTTGCCGGCCTCGAGACGTTCGATGGGTCATTGTAAGTGTTATTTCCGGCTAGATAGCACCCATGGCCTGAATTGATCCTTAAAAGTATCTACTGCTCGGCAGCAACTAAGGAAATACTTCTCCGTCTTGAGAAGAAGTCTGTCCGCCTGAATTATGCTAGAGGCATACTGGAAACCCCCCGGCAGCAGACTTACAAACATCTCGAAAAGAAGCTGAAGCCCCTGCCCCTTGACACACCCGTCACAATTGGACTCGCGCCCGAACGCAGCATACAGGTTACACTTTTAGATGCCAATCACTGTGTGGGAGCTGTGATGTTCTGTGAGTAAACTGTTAGCGATGTATTCGGCCTTAGCTGACAGCCGAATGCAGTATTCGAAGGTGCCGGGAAAGCCGTGCTGTATACCGGAGATATCAGGTGTGAGGAACGTTTCATGACAGCTCTCACGCAAAATCCGAATATAATTGAGTACTCCTCGAGATTGAAGACTCTCGACCGGATTTACTTAGACACGTCTGTCCTGGACGATTATCCTCTAAGGACCAAAGCCGAAGGTCTGGCAGAACTTCTCGAGCAGGTACAAAAGTATCCTAAGGATACCATCTTTCATTTCCAAGCATGGACTTATGGGTAAGAACATCAACTTAACTCATCTCAACAATCTGACTCTAGCGCAGCTACGAAGAAGTGTGGATTGCGCTGTCAAAAGCACTGAACTCAAAGGTACGATGCCCCCCTTGGATTAGCAGCTCGCACACATCGCCTTACCAGACACCAGATCCACGTCGACGAATACAAAATGCGAGTCTTCGAATCGCTAGTCACAAAACCAAAGGATAACCGATGGGCTGCTCAAACGCACCTAGCCAAAGAAGCGCCTACTCTAGTCGGGTATACATGCGCAAACGGCCAGCGCGAGGGCTGTTTAACCCGCGACGAAAACGTCAGAATTCATAGCTGCGAGAAGGGCACCCGCTGCAGTGTGATGGAAAGTAAGCCAGTTGTCTGGATCCGCCCAATTGTTACGCACCTAAAAGATGGACGAGACGTTATGGAAGTTGGCATCGGCGGCGGAGGCGAAGACTTGACAGAAGCTACCACGCTAGCGCCCGAAGACATATTAGCGATTTTTCAGCTGTGAGTCTCAACGCTTGGTTCGTATAACACTGATTCTCATGATTTTGCCAGGATATATATGAATAATAAGCTGCCTGCAGAGCTATATCTATCTATGCAGATGATTGAAAAAGCCTGGGGAAGTGGTCGGGATATAAACCTGATGACCGACTTCGATGGCACGGAGGAAGATACAGCTACTAAGCTTATAGGTTCGGTAATCCACAAGCTGGATGCGATTCATAACCCCATCAAACAGAGAGATAAGACAAAGCCCAATAAGTCGCTCCCTAACGTCATACAATTCCCATATGCACGGCATTCCTCCCTTAGCGAACTTCAGAATTTCGTTGGTACATTTAAACCGCGGGATATCGTACCTTGTACCTTCAATGCCGACTTTTGGCTGCGGAAGGGATGGTCAATTAGTGGATTATTCGGCCGTTGTTGTGCTGGAGATATATTTGAATACGACGCTATACTAGACCACAGAGATAAAGAGCTCACCTCGCAGCAACGGGAGGCAGAACAAGGCCATGATTCTCAAAAGACAGCTACTTCTACATCTCACAAGTCCAGCCCTATTATTCCACCGGTCGAGAGCTCACACGTCTCCAACAAAGCTCAGCCCGTGCACGATTCCTTGGTGCATGGTCAAGAACAATCGCAGCAGCGGGAACCTGACCCTATTGATCTTAACCAGGTACCAGGCGAGCTGCAAGCAGGCGACCATCGACACAACAACGACTCATTCCAGGACAGTGTAGATTCAGATGACGATCCAGATCTACAAAGTGACTCCCAGGGATCAACTATATCCGATAGAACCTATGGGACTCGGCGGATGGCGTTCGACACCTCAATAGCCAATATTAATGGCTGTTCGTGGGAAACGTTAGGACTGATCTCTACTACCGATAATCACACTTGCTTAGACGTCGATCTGGGTCATCATTCCTCTCATTAGGAAGACATCTCCAATGACTGATTGGACCTGGCTCTTCCCGGTATTCAGGGGAAGAGAGTCCTACCGCGCTTGAAACATCGCCCTGTTATATAATCCAGATATCGGCCACTACGGCGGCATCATCACCACATAAATAAGGCCTTGTCATTTCAATCTTACTGTGACGCGCGCGCTAATAGAGGGCGTACTGTCTGATCATATATCATATCAATAAGGCGCTTCATTTGGCGCTCAGACTATATACGTGCGTATCTATCTAATATTCATTTATCTACCACATGACAAAATCCAAGTACAAGAGGGGGGTATGAGCCAGCTATCTACCTATCTACCTATCTAAGAATTCATAATCATTCAAAAACACAAGATCAAAATCCAACAGGAGCGAAACCAAGCATATATCCGCAGCTTTAGGCCTTTCCAGCTTCAGCAGCAGCAGCCTCATCCTCAAACTGCTTGAAGAAGGCAATCATGCGCTCCGCCCCGTCAGCCCGAAACATCATATCACCCATCATGACCCCATCGCGCACATGTTCCACGGCGCGCTCGCGCATGTCTTTCTCGTAGACATCAATAGCGCGCTCAATCGCAGCGACCTCATCCCCATCCCCTCCCTTTTTCTCCTCCGCGTCCAACTCAGCAGTCAGCCCCTGGAATAACTTCAGCGCATCCAGCATCGCCGCGTTAACGCCCTCGCCATTCGGCATCGCCAGGTGCGCCGCATCGCCCAGGAGCGTGACGCCCGGCGCGCGTTTCCACTGCGCGTCAGTAAATGCGTCTTCGTCGAGCGTGTTGAGCGGCCAGACGCGCCAGGGCCCCTCGGCGTGCTGGATGTAGGCGCGGAGATGCGGGGCCCAGCCCTCGAAGCGGCTGAGGAGTGCCGCGCGGGCTTTCTCTACGTCTGCGCTCGGAGAAGTGAAGTCCAGGGCACCGCCTGCTCGGGTTACGGTGGTGTCAGCTTCTTCGAGCCCCGCGTACATGCGGTACGTGGCGTCGGCCATCTGCTGCAGGAGGAGCACAGCGCCGGCGCCCATGGCGGCTGAATTGCCGGGCCCGACCATCTCGAGGGCTGCGGCGTAGAGAGGGTTCGAGGGCGTCAGGCGGCCTTCGATGTAGGATTTTCCGGAGTATTTTGGTTTGGCGGGTGTTATCTATATGATAGAGTTAGTATTGATCCTCATGTCAGCTAGCGAGCTGTAAGCAAGATACGTACCAACGAGCGCACAGCACTAAAAGCGCCATCAGCACCAACAACAAGACGAAACCCCTTCTCCGTCTGCCCATCCGCAAACTTCAACACCCACCCCTTCGCCCCCTTCCCATTCTCAACGGTCTCATCTCTCTCAACACTCTTGAGGGCCTTCCCCCACCTCACGCGCTCCGCCGGGATAGAATCCAGCAGAATCTGCCTCAACCGCTTCCTATCGATCTCAGGGCGATCGTGCTCGCCCTCGCCGGGGTCCGCGCGGAATCGATTCCCGCCCTGCGAGTCCTGTATCGTGATCACGGCCGCCTCGTGGCGCGCGTACTTCTCGAACTCCTCGCGCAGTCCCGCGACGTCGAGGGCCGTCAGCCCCGTGCCCTCGTGCAGGTCGAGCGTCCCGCCCTGGTGGTTCGCGGAGGGCGAGGCATCCCGCTCGAAGACGACGTACTCTAGACCCGCGCGCTCGAGGTAGCGCGCGAGCGTCAGGCCGCCGGGGCCGCCGCCTATGATGGCTATGGGGGCGGGTTTGGACATTGTTTTATTTTATTTTTTGGATTTATTGGAGTTGGTGAAGTTGGTAAGCAAGCGTAGGTATGTGTGTCTATGTGGGTGAATGAGCGTAGTAAGGTGATTTAGAGAAGGAATTATAGATCCAGATACCAGATGGCTGAATGGATGGATGGATAGACTCGTAGTTTATATAGAAATCTTTAGGTAAATCAGCGGATTCTGCAGGATGAAATACTGTCGCGGCCTACTCCTACTTCTGAATGAGTCAGGACATTTGTCTCACCTTTATACTTCATACCACCACCTAACGGAAACCCTTCGACGCAGCTCTCAACATTGCGCTTTGCCTGGCTGCCTATCAGACCTGATCCAGATGACACATCGAATCAATACGAACCTTACGTACGTATCCAGACGTGCCTGGACTTCATTTCACGGCATTGGGTCACCCGCCCACATACCTACTGTGACTGGCTACACTCCACGGTCCTGAATCAGAATTCGTGGCGTAGCTTCGGGGGTCAAGCGGGGTGTTGGAAGTGTCCGAATTGTCCGAGACCGCCACGCCCGCAAGCGCAACATTTTGGTAGGGGAACGGGACCGAACGCAAGGACCCGGTGCCGAAGCCGCCTGAAATGAATCGACGCTGCCTACATCCACGCAAAAGGTGGGGTCGCCGATCATATGGAAAGGGCCGTTTTCTGTTCGTTTCTACTACGTATGTACTGTACAACCTGTCGACCTGCAGAGCATCAAGATCATTTGATTGAAATGAGCACTAAATTAGTCGTCTGCAATGATCTACACTAGCTTCACAACCGCTCGTTTTAGCTCAACAGTCCGTCGCTAAATCCATGCCATCCACATATGCGTAATGCCAATTTTTCATGTTCTCGTGTCTCTTTAGATGATGATGATAACGATGGAGATGCTGATGTTGATTGATGCACTGGCGTTCAAGTAACCCACCTAGACGATTCTACTCCCTTTCCCCCCACACTCTCTCATTCCAACGTCTTCTCTATCTTGACGAGCACAACACCAGGGCTCACCGCACCCTTGGCGGTAAGTAAATGCACAAAGCGATAACCAGAGCGCAGCCTGTCAAGTCGGATGCAAGCCCAGGCAGCGAGGTCGTCGCGGCCTATCTCGTCATCTTTAACGAGGAACCGCACGAATGCTAGCTCGGGGACGACGCCGACCACGCGCTCGAACGCAAGCGTCTCGCCCTTGAAATCCGGATGCAAGCCCTTCTGCGTGTGCGTGCGCGCCTTATACTCTCCCTCCTTAGCATGTCCGTCCTCGCGCTTTGGTCCGAGGAGAGTGTGCGGCGGCGCCGTGTGCAGCTCAACTTTGACATACGGCCTGAAACTTTTCTCCTTGTCGTCTTTGTGAGGGAGTGGGAGATCCTGGGCGGCGAAAACCGTGATCTTCAAATTGAGTGTGAAGTGAGAGATCGCGGGCTTGGAGGCGGTGGCGGGGACTGTTGCACTGATGTCAGGTTCGTTGATGATCTTCTCCCCGCGGTATCCATCCGGTTTGAGCACGTAGCCACCTGTGCCAGTGAACATGCCGTGGTTGAGCATCATGCCTTCATCCCACTTCTGCCAATTGAGCGCCACAATTTGGATGCCTTTGCGCCACTGTAGTGTGTCATGTTTATTAGCTTATCCCTATTGTTGAGTCCAGTTCTGAATGATTGACTCCAAGCACGAGGTGCTTCACCATGTAATGCGCAACCACTGGGGTGAAGTAGACGCGAACAAAAGGTATAAAAACGAAATAATCGCTTACAAAAACAGGGGGATCCAGGTTCGACGACTGAATGCGCATTCCTGAAGGATAAGTTCTCATTATATATCGCCTATTATGTTCGAACAGGAGATGTGCGTTACTATCGTGCACTTCTTCTACGCCGCCCTCTGATAGTGAAAAGATATGTGTCGGCATGGATGCTTCTGGCTGTGTTAGTGACTTGAAGGACACGCCTCGAGTGTATATGCCGAGCATAGAGAGTGCCTGTATGACTTTAGACGCTTTCTTAGTCTTCGCCACTTTTGACTTGGGGTCGGCATGAACCTCTGGGGGCAGGCGATCCTTGGCTTCCTCTTCGTCTTCGGTGGCTGGTTGCGGTGCGCCTGGTGGTGTGTATTTGACTTTGACCAGAATCTTCCGACGCAGGTCGCCGGGTGCTGGAAGGTGTTTTACATCCTCGCCAGGGCTAGGCAGAAGATACTCGGCCCAGGTCTGCTTCATGATCTGGACCATTATTTCCTGCTGCTGAGTACTGCAGTGGACCTCAAGACTAACAATAACCGGCAAGTCGGAAACGACAAAGGCGTAATTCCCAATCGCCTCGCAAACATCCCGGAAAGAGACCTCCTTTGTGAGCGTGTACCCATGCAGGACCCTCGGTTCGATGGCTACGGCCTTGGGGCTCGGCGCCTTCTCCAACCGCGGCGCCCCATCGGGTGCAGTATCTCGCTCCTCTTTGGTAGACTCTTGTATGGCTTGCACGTCGCTATTGACAGTCAATTTGCTGCCGAGAGAAGTCTTCTCTAAGCGACCGGTAAGCGATCGAGGGAGTTTAGAGGCAATCTTCTGTGTTCGGCTCGGCAGTCCCTTAGAGCCATTCTTCTTCTTCTTTTTCTTCTTTGAAGCATCGCTATCACTGTCGCTGCTGTCGCTGTCAGAGGAGTCCGACTCCGAATCCGAGTCGTTGCCGTTCCAGACATCGATCTCGACGCACCGACAGCCCCGCAGCAGTACGTTCTTGTAAGCGTCAGCATCCGAGTCGCTATTCAGCTGGTTTCCGGTGAGATAAGTGTTGTGGCTGGAGCTGATGTAGTAGCTCGACAGCGGCCAGGAAAGGTCCATGTCTGAGACTGGTGCCAGGGCGTCTGATGCC
This sequence comes from Xylaria sp. FL0043, assembly GCA_022578865.1. Lineage (NCBI taxonomy): Eukaryota > Fungi > Ascomycota > Sordariomycetes > Xylariales > Xylariaceae > Xylaria > Xylaria sp. FL0043. The sequence continues at coordinate 1,273,331 of MU397241.1, read as the reverse complement.
GGGGAGGTCATGTGTCGCAGGAAGCCGGTGAAATCAAGCTCTTCCTGGGCGGCGACGTCGCTCGAGGCGTCGGTGACTTTGTCAGCTTGGCGATAATGTAGGAAGCTGACAATCTGATCCCTCTTCCATCTCTTCTCAGGATTTGCATGGCTGTTGAAGATCTTCTCAAGATAGGGCATCACCGAGGCGTTGATTTCAGGTACGGCGCCATCTTGCAGAGCGGGCTGGCTATCGCGAATCTGGCGAAGAGGGTCGTTGGACAGGAGGGGTGAAGTCTCCATGATGGGAATGTATGAAGGAATGAATGAATACCTAAAAGTCCTGATGCTTCAACGGCGGATTGAGGGGCTGTTCGCGAGAGGGGCGCCGCTCGTGTTAGGGCAATCTACAAAGAAATGAACAATAAACAAATAAAGAGCCTACCCCCGTGTCACTGAAGATGAAGGATGCTAAAGAACGATGGCTACCTAACTACTTAACCCACGAACATATATGTATTTATGTACGTGTGCTGAAACAAGCAAACAAAACACAAGATAGCCAGGAGACTGTGACGTCGGCGCCCAAGTCAGGGTTACCCAGCTAGCACTTGGACGAAACGCACCTGCCAGCCACTAGGTTGGGTAAGTGCCTTATTGATCACGCACTGTGCAACCTCAGTACTCCCCGCCAGTGGTAGACATAAGTTGAAATATGCGTGCTGGGAAGTGTTTCCTCTCGCAAATGAACCCACGCGAATGGCCAGTTTTCTTCAACAAAAAGAGCCAAAGCTCAGTCTAAACCGCACAGCAGGCCAATCAGAGATGAAATTCGAGATAGGCCAAGCAACATCTGGCACTTGGTGGCAGCTTAAACGCTTAAAGGGGCGTACGCCCCCTGTAAATTCACTTGGCAACTAAATACTATAACGATTTTACACATCGGGTAATCGCATCATGCGCTTAGCTATTATCCTAACGGTGTATATTGTACCCCTGTCAACCTCAGTTGAATTAAGACGTTACTTCCTCTTTTTCTCTCCCTTTT
>MU397241.1:1125134-1272207 GCA_022578865.1 Xylaria sp. FL0043 | reverse complement strand
TATCTCTCTCTCCCTTTATCTCTCTCTCCCTTTATCTCTCTCTCCCTTTATCTCTCTCTCCCTTTATCTCTCTCTCCCTTTATCTCTCTCTCCCTTTATCTCTCTCTCCCTCTTTCTCTCTCAGCCTCACTTTGACCTCGAAGGAAGCCAATTCATAAGTCGTAGTCAATAATTCATATAAACTCTGTCATAGTTATGCACCCGTGCTCTAGGGTTCCCCCTGCTCTAATTGATTCGCCCATCACCTTTTAAAGGTGACGTGCTTTGGCCATGTAATTGCCAATAATTAGTGGTAAAAGAAAAGACTTCACAGAGATCATTGGAAGTTGCAGCTAAGAAAAGAATAATATCTTGGTATCATTTCGCACAATATTTCGATATCAATGACCAATCATTGACATGAACCGAATCGACACACCACCATGGAGGAGACTTCCCTCACTTATGTTATAGGAGCCATGGCACATCCCTTTTGCTTCTGGAAGAATTGAGTAGTCGATGAACTAGAGATTTGGTGATCAGTAAGAATGTATGTAAGTGACTTCTCTTCCAGTTACTCAGCCTACTAGGTAACACATGATAGACCTACCTGGGTACGTAACTACTTCTTTCATTTCGCTCCTGACGAGATTCTCGCATGTAGTTAGCACTTGATAATTATTCGGCGTTGCGAGCTCATCGGAACCTCAAAGTTCACAGTGCAAGGAAAAACTGTAAAACGAGGTTATTGTTCCAAATAGCCTTTTAAAGTTTTGTTTTGCAACTTTCTCATAGACACTAAAGGCAGCTAAACAACGAGCCTTTGTGTATATATAAGTCCCCCCCCCCCCCCCCCCACAAGCTCTTCCTTCGGCCGAGAATAATCGATTGTTTATTCTGCACCCTTTTTCTTCCTTCTTCTATTGTCTAGAAGCCCACAATACATTGCTCCAAGAGTGTCCTATCACAACTAGCACACGACTCTCGAAATACGATTTATATACAAGAGTCTCGCTTCTACCTCTTCACACCAGCTTCTATCCGGCAGTTTTACAATCATCTTCATATCAGCAACATTTTACCATCTGAAGCCCTTAACGTCGCCGTGAAATCAGGTCCAAATCAGAACGATGTCGGAAGCAAGGCAGTCTGGCCGTCAAAAGGAACCCAAAATTTACAGGGACCTTGCTAACAGGAAACTTGTGAGACGAACTGTAAAACTCTCAGAGATGCAAAAATATATACCCTATCATAGCACCCTGTTGAGGGATGGGGACATCACGTTGAGGAACAACTATCATATCTTCGTAAAAGGTTATCTAAGGGTCTTGAACATGGAACAGGAGCAAGTCAGGGCCTACATGAAAAGGATACCTATAGACGAGGTTCTGGGATTCTCCGTACAGCTCATCGAAAGGCTTGACGACATCGAGGGCTTAATTGACCTTCCCAAGAGCCATGGGAGCGATCAAGATAGCGATCATACTCTAGCCGACTATTGCAGTAATGACGGCGATAGTCAGGATGACGAAGCCACATTGTACGATGAGGATGGGTTCTTCGTTGGGATGGACGGGTACGAGGAACCCAATCCTCCGTCAACACCGGGTAACCCATCACTCGACCTTGAGCCTGAGAATGAAATCGAACTCCAAGAGGCACTCACGTCGCCCCTCGTCTCCACACTAGCGGAGTCCGAGCCCGCTGAGGAATTCGAGTTCCCCATGGAATACGCGCCCTCTGAGGAATCCGATCCTCCAGAGTACCCGAACTCGTGGGACCTCGACATGTCGGAAAACATGTTCCTTACCAATGACCCATACCTGTCTTTCTCCCATTCATCCTCCTCCTCTTCCTCAAGTCTCGCATCATACAGCAGCGAAACCGAAGACTTCTCACCGGAGCTCCGAGAACTTCTCGCAGAAATTGGCATGCAGCCCGCCACGAAGCGAACAGACAAACTAGTCGGCCTCTACGAGGACGAGATCGAAAGGCTCGACGCAAACTGGGCATCTATAGTGGCGCTGTACAGGAGAGCAGAACGATGGCGAGGTGGACCGCACCAGGAGACCTGGGCAGAGACTGTTTACCTCGACGGCCGCGACAGGGAAAACGACCTGTGCAACTGGCAGACGGAGGGTCTATTCCTCTGCAGACTCACGGAGCTAGTGTTCCAGGTCAGTTTTCAGGAAGCGCGGAGGACGTACTTGTACTGGGTGTCCGGGAACAAGAGTGCGCTCCCTCAGCCAACCACAAGGCCACCGCAGCGTCCGCAGAGTCGGCTGCGGAATGAAGTACGCCGGTAGAGCCATATTCGCGCTATATGTCAGCATTTGGAAACCTGATTTGTGAAGTCGGAAAGAGCATTTTTTTGTCGGTATGGTTTTCAAGGTAGAAAGGCATAAAGAATAGAGGATGGGCGGCATTGTTGAAATTATTCCAAGTTTTCTTTGTTATGTTATATACCCCTATACTGTACTATCTTGCGTGTTTATTCGTCCCAAGTTCGAAGCGACTACACAAGTTCGCATATACCGTCTAGATAAAAGCAATCAGAGATCCAATAGATCAGGGAATAAAGATGATTCGATTAAGATTAATACAGTTTCTTGTTATAAAATCTCATCCCCCACACTCTCTCCCACCCTTCGTGATCTCACCCCCGAACACCTTAAAAGACGACTCATCGTCCGATCATTTCGTCTCGTCTTGTCATCTTTACAGCTGCGTAACAGACCAGCTCTTGTCGGGCGTGACAGCCTTGCCACCCGCGAGCTCGGCATCCGTGTATGCGGGCCAAGCGATCTGGCCGTTGGCATTATTGTGCACAGCGAGGGTGGTGAAGCCGGGGCCGAACTGGCCGCTCCAGCCAGCCGTGACACCGAAGTTACCGCAAGTCTTCATGGCGGTAAGGTCGCTGTGGCTGGCAGGTGTGCCCGTGATGACGAAGCTGCACGGTGTCGCTGCCGCGCCGGTGTTGGTCTGGATTCCGAAGGACCACGTGCAACTCGTGTCCGCGGCATTGCAGACGCGCTTCAGGCTCGTCATAGTCCAGTTCGGGATGGCGGCTGGAGCGGCGAAGACGCTGCTAGCCGAGAGGATGGCGGCGATAGCGGCGGTGGTGAATTGCATCTTGATAGATGGTGTGTGCGTATGTTTATGTTGTATGTTGGTGAGTTGTCCAAGCAAGTGTCAAGTCTTAGAGAATTGTCCGCGAAGGAAGAGATGCAAGCGAGCGTCTGATTTGAATGCTGAGGATCTGAATGATGCTGAGATGAATGAAAACCAGGAGAATCACTCGACAGCTCCTGGTTTATATATTAACCCAGTCCATCTCCAGATCTTCTCATCGGCCGCCAAGCAACATCTGGTCCCTAGGCCTACGAAAGTCCAGATCATCTAGCGTGCCCTGCAATTCCATGCAGTACCACGCAGAGGTCTTAGTCGCGGTCTCTGCTTACCTCGTGATGTCTAATTGCGATGGCGATACTGAACATACGAGCGCTTTCATTTCCATGTCTCGTGCTGACGTGCATTGGCGGGGGCAGGCCTAAATCAGTCTACATCCAGACTAACCAAGTCTCCAAGCTCGTATTACCGGGGGAGCCGTGATAGTAGCTCGCCAAGCCCAGCAACACGATGCTGAAGATGATTGTCTAATTATATGTATCAATCGCCGGCGGCCAGAAGAGGGAATCTGGTCGCCTTTAGATCATAGTAGCATGACTTATTGTCGGATTACCGGTATATTGGCGGCAACGTCGTATTGTTACGACTCCGTGGCCGCTGCAATTGGCGCCATACTGTTAAGCTATGAGTTAATATTACGAGAGAACAATGCAATACGATAATCTCGTCAGCCACAACGTTATTTCAGCTAAGCGCGATGAACTTGGCCCAATTGAGTTTCCTCGTAACGTCTATAGGAGATTTCCCCGCGTGCTTAGGAGCCGAATGATGGGCCTTTACATCCGGGGATCGCCTGAGCATGGGGTAATAATGTGCCTTATCACCGTCGGTGAGTTGAGAAGTTATTGACTCCATCGTGTCGCATTGACTTTGAAAAGTTCGATCCGCGAAACAGTCTTCATCTATCCTCATCTCATATGCCACCGCCCCTGGCACCATCTGGCAATCTCAATCAGTTTTAACCACATCCAGTGTAAGTAATTTTATTGTAAACGTAAGGGGTAAAAGGGTGTCTAGGTAACATGAGACTGAAAGCTCCATCTTAGCAAGTCTGAAAAGAGCCACTGAGCAGATATCTTAGGTAGCACGAACAGGTCTCCGCTAGCCCTTCATCATACGCTTGCGGTCCCAAAACCAAAAAGCAAGAAGGGTAACAAGCGAGACGACTTCCCACTCGTCTCCGAATGAAGCAAGGTACTGGAGTGCGATGCAGCGCGGAAGCGCATGTTGAGATCGACCAGCTAAAGCGACGACCTGCATGCGATCGCTCGTCTTCGGCACATTCCCAACCTGAGAATCAGAAGTTGAAGCAAAAATATGGTGCGTGCCTTTCGTCAGCCGCACAAGCTTATACCCATTCCGAGACAAACCCAGGTCTTTGATCATTGTATCCTTGCTGCGCCTCCACCCAAAGGTCTCTTCGGTGCCCCTGATCATCATGGTGAAGACGTACTTGTTTCTCTTCCCGTCGCGCTTGCGAAGGACCTCGACTCGCCCGTGTGAGGTTGACCCGGTGGAGCGACAGGGCATCTCGACCCATGCCTTGCTGAGAGTTGCCGCTTCGTACTTGGCCCAGATGGGCGAAGAATCGTCCGGACCGTTATGAAGGAGCATCCGTGGCAGTAGCGGTCGATATTTTCGATGCTTGATGCGATACATCCGCGTGTGCTTGTTAGGCCCTACAAATGCGAGTTGTGGAAGACTCTTGCACACCATCGTTACGCCGTTGGTACTGATGTTGGAGATGCTCTTGTGCTCCCCAGTGGCGGTCAGCGGCCATTCGAGTTGATCTGGATCTGGACGAGTTGCCGAGCTCCCGTCGAGCCACGTATTAACGTTGTTGATGACCGAGGGTGACATGATGCAACCATTTATTCACACTTGTTATCTCCTTTTTCAAAAGGCCAATCCGAGAGATGTAACAGTAGACAATAGGAAATTTGTTATAATAGGACATATTCCATGTCAAGACTCGTGTGTGTTTGTCCACCGTGTATTAAGCTCTAATTAGGTGTTTTCATCTCAAAGCTGGCAGGGACTGTCCACTGAGACTCTCATGCTGGAGACACCCACAGCTTCACGGCTCGCAGTTGCACTGGGATCAAAACCGCGCAGGAGGTAGCCGACAGCCGGACGCAGTGGCTCTTGAACAGTATAAGTTTTCTACTTTGAAGTCAGAGTTGCAAGAAATATGGACGCTGTTGTGAGACAATGCGGCAGAGGCAACGACATCTTAGACAGTAGGTACTACAGGCTGTCTTACTCTTAAAACCTTAATAGGATTAAGTGTTTTACACTTGTTTAGGAAATATGGTAGAAGAGGATCGTCTACACTACTCCAACTCGCGAAGAATGATACATGCAATCAGCATAACCATAGTGCTGTTACGATAGACACAAGGGTTCGAATCGCTTCAGGCTTCCGCGAATATATCCTTTAACGGTGCATGGCATCTCGCCACTGTATGCAAACGGGTATCTTTATTGCTCCTTGCAAGTCTAATAAACACCTCAAACTCCCTAGTTTGTATATGGCAGCTGAAGATCCGGAGGCCGGGAAGCTCAAGAATTCCCAGCCCAGGTAACCGTGGGCATGCCGCGGGCCTTTTTACAGTTTTTGAAATACATATCTAAATATTTCTCGACTTTTGAAGAGATTGAGTACACGCAGCCTCTCGTTGACAAGGTGGGCTGAGTCTGAGGCCTGGCCGCATGGCAAATGTGCGGCTGGAGCATCGAACTCCTTTTCCAGGAACCTGATTGCGGGAATAGAACCGCCTTCTCTAATATAGAGAGGTCGGCCGAGCTTCGCGCAGCCTCCGTTTGCATGTACCCTAGTCAATGGTTGTTCGTTTGCTTCTGTCGCTGGAACAGAGCTGTGGAGGCTGGACCTTCTGGTGAAGAGAGGATCCCATGCTTTTAATACCGCTTCCTCTAGAGTCCGGAAAATATAACTACTCGGATCTCCTAGCCAGGGCTCGGCTTGTTCGTCTATCTCAATGCTAAGTTTATTACCAGACTCAAGATTTTCAAACTCTTGCTCCAAGACAGAGGTCAGAGAGCTCGTAACTTCCTCGACCTTCTGGCCAGGAACTAACCGCACACTGATCTTAGCGCTTGCGTGGCTACTAATCAAGCTTCCATCTGGGCCTGAGACTTTGACTTTATGGTGTGTCAGGTTCGGCTCTCGCCATCGAGCCATTAGATTGGCCTTGAGGGTTTTTGCAGAGACATGATCCCCATTTTTGCCTTGCTCCATGAGTACTGATAAGATGTCGTCATACCGGGCCTCCTCTTCAGATGTTAATGGCAGGATTCCATCGTAGAATCCCGGGAGCATAACGCGATTTCGAGGGCCTTTCAACTTGGCAAGCAACATCATCAGGTCTGAGAGGGGCTCATTCACCATGTAGGAGCCATCGACACCGGAATGAAGGTCGGGATTCCTGGACTCAACACACACAGTAGCGTGCATAACGCCACGCAAACCGTATGTCAGACACGGCGTTTCGTCATCTAGCCAATAACTATTGGCCAATAGAATGTAATCGATGCGACCTATGCGCTCTTTATATTTGCGAATAGTTTCCTTGAAGCCACGAGACCCAGACTCTTCTTGTCCTTCAATCAAGAAAACAACATCGGAATCCAACGATTTTGCCTGCATTAAATCGGTGATTGCGTATAAAGCAGCCATTATTGGTCCTTTATTGTCACTGACACCACGGCCATACAGATATCCGTTGAGTCCGGTGAGCTGGAAGGGGTCGTTTTCCCACTTTCCCTTCTTCGGGTCCGCTGGAACTACATCGTAATGTCCGTAAAACAAGATTCGCTTTCTCTGTTCGGCTGGCAATCCCTTGCCACCAAACCTAGCAAAGACAACAGGATGATGAAGTTTATCATCGGCACTCAGCATTTCAACATCACCACCCAGCTTTTTAAACAGGCTGCGGAGAAACGAGGCACCTCTGCGGCAGTCCTCAGCATACTCGACGCGGGATGAGACGGTCTTGTAAGAAACGAACTCGCGGAGAGAGGTTATCATCATATCCTCATGATGCTGTGGGGTAGGTTGTTCCGGGGAGGATTGGCCAGGAAGTAGCCAAACAGCCACGTTGTTGTCATTAGCCCCAGAGATGTAGAGTTCTTTACCCTCGTATGTGATAACAGCCGATGACAAAATTTTTCCATCATGTGCCTTCCACTGTGTTAAGCATTGGTATTTTTGGCTAACTTCTTGCGATGCTTCTGCCTCGTATTTCCCGTAATGGGCGGTGCTGTGTTTCTACGTGTACAAAGTTGTCAATAGGCGGACAACGCAGGTAGCGAGAGGAATGAGGTGCATTTTGACTTACGCTGACAGTACCAGAACGAGCAGCACTCCAGAGGTAGCCCCAACTCATTTGAATAGACATAACGTCTCCCTTGTGAGCCTTGATAACTCTCAGTTTTTGCCTTGTGTCTAAGTCCCAGAGCTCAATGATGCCGTCCAATTTACCACTGTACAGGAAAGACCCGTCCACACAAATGGACATGACAGAGTTAGCATCGTCCTCGCCGAGAACCATAATCTCCTGGAGGCCCGTTTCATATCCATCCGGACCAATTTCCTTACCGCCGAGCTTCCAGGCCTTGATAGTGCCGTCGCCACCCCCAGAGACTAGTATATCGTCTTCAGGGCTTGTATACTCAGTGGCAGCTTTTGTTATAAGCATGCAATAAACATAGCCAAAGTGCGCAAACATCTTATTGGCCCGCTTGTCAGTTTCGAGAACTGCATGCGACCGGGGGATCAGTTCGTAGCGCTCGTCGGTGGGTCGAGGGGTGCTGGTCCCTCCTATGGCTCTCGAATCGAAAAATCGGTGGTTTCGGCGATCAGGGTGTCGTGCAGAATCATTGGACACACGACGGTCAGGGTCCTTAAGACCAACCCACTGGATCGACGTGTTCTGGGCTCCATAGTAAACGGTCTCGTACTGGGATGAGTAGGCGACCGAGAAAATATCACCAAAAGAATCATTGGTGCTATAAATCTCGTAGAGACGATCCATAGTCCGGGGGCACCAGACGTTCACAATGGGGTCGCTGGCACTCGAAAAAAGCAAAGTCCGATCATCGGAGAGGAAGAGGCTCATGACGCTACGCTTGTGTGCCTGGATGCGGTGGACGGGCTGGAAGTCGGCAAGAGACCAGACGAGGATCTCGCCATCCTGAGTACCGGCGTAGATGCTGTCGTCACCGACAACGAGGGTGAGAACGGAGCTCTCATGCTTGAGAGTATGGATGAGCTGCGGAGTCGTGTGCGGCGGCACTTCGAGGATGGGCGAAGGCGCGGACGTGGTCGGCACGGGCGGCATATTGCCTACGAGGGTTTGTTACTCGTCAGTCGTTTCCGGTCTGGCTCGTCTGCATTTCTGGAGAATGGGAACCAAGACAATTCACAAATTGAAGAGTTACTGAAGTGTTGGTGTGACGTTTTGGAGGGGACAAGCAGATAGTCTGGTAGGTTAGGTAACTCAGGTAGCAGCGCTAAGGAGGTACAGCGGTGCAGTGGCAGCATGGATAGCAACTTGAGTGGTTGCATTGGGCAGTTGCATTGAAGATCGGAGGGGTGTGAGTGGGGGGATCAGCCAGGGCTGTTAGGTTCCGGCTCGCTAGCTGTGTACTAGTATGTGCACGCTAGCGTAGCCCAGAGCGCGTGAACAAGCCTCCGTCAGGCTGTTTAAAGTCTGGATAGTGGATAGCGTGCCCAATTACCCATCCATTGCCCCTGGCAGCTTGCCACGCAGACATGATACCAACCTGATATCGCCAGGGAAGCAACACGTTAACGCGCTCGTAATGGAGAAAGCTGGGCTCCAGCCGCGCCAATTGATCTGCATTCTTATATATATCGCCCACGGCCACTTCTCCACGTGCGCACACACACAGGGAGATAAGGAAATGCTGGAATGTGTAGAACGAACCAGTCCAATTCACCTGAGAGTCGGTCGTTGACTCTCTCGACTCTGTCTCTGCCAAAAAGATCTTGCATTCCATAGGAAGCGGACTTGAAACTGATTCGAATAAATGACTCTGACGTACCTGCATTATGGCTCAAGCTTTCGTCAGACGACGGGGTCTCGTCGTCCACAATCTCGTTGAGTTTTTCTTCGGCGGCCATCTTCTCACAGCCCGTGCACCCATTGACGGCGATGGCAAGCCCTAAGGCCATGATGAAGGTCAAGATAAAGGACCTGTAGCTGTCGTCTGTCGCCACGAGGATGGCCGTGTGAGGTTATAGGGACGTCCATGGCGATTTCCATTGAAGTATGGGGACTGGGGTCATCCTTTATATATTACGATCCGCCTACTCGACGGCCGCGACAGCCGACAGTGCGAAAGCTACAAGCAAGATTGATTGGCTCATGTCTTAGATATAGGAAATGCTCACGAGAGCAAACGGGTATCGGTGTGATGGCTCCCAAGATCAGCAAGTACCCAATTTTGGCCTTGTCCGGGACTATTGGTGGGCAATTGATGAGCTGAGAATCAGAACCTGGAACCTACCATTATATAGTAGTGGCGCTTCACATCATATAGGTACACCGATGCGGTATGGAGGGTACCTAATACATCACGAGATTCAACTGCCCCTTATTCTCCAGGGCTGAGCGGATTCTGCTAGCCGAAAGTAGTGCTTCCATAACTAATTTTCTCGGATTGGACAGATATCAGGGGCGAGCTCTGGTCGAATGGCTTCGCTGGCGTCTGCTGCACAGACTCATGTAACACTACATCTACCCAGCTCCCTGGAGTTGGCTCACCGCAACACAGGAGAGCTGTGTAGTGCTCACAAAGCTCTCGTCATCCAATCAGAATCTGTCCACAAGAGTAACTCGAGAAGGCCGAAGTCGGATAGTGAGCAGAAAGAAGCGGAAAAAAAGGGTTTCTCTGTATCTTGCAACAGTTGAAAATGAGGACATTAATGACGGAATTGACGAGAGGCATGTCGTCAATCTGCTATGGTATAAATCGGGCGGGTAAAAGAACTCGAATTAAGGAGCAAGATCAAGGATCCAGGACCCTTCGGTTTGTAAGTTGGGTGGGTACAGGTATCTGATAGCTGCATATTCTGTATAAACGCTATCTTCCGATTATCTAGCCTGCCCATTCCTCAACTGCGGGTCTTGTGGGCCCTTCCGCGGCAAACTCTAGCGGCTGCTTCACGGAAGTGTGGGGCTGCTCTGGTCAGTGCAAACCGTTCCCCTTGGCAATTAATTTTCTTTCGTCGCCTTATCGCAAGAATCTCTGTCGTCACCGAGCCGACAATACACTCCACGAGTACCACACGAGCATCCACCATAAACCACCACTCATCACCCGTCACTCGATCGCCGTCAACGACACTACTGGACGCTCTCTGTTTCTGACTTACATCATCTTCACCACCGCACGGCCGAGACGATTCAAGCTGCTCGCAACTGGGCGATTCTGCCAGCATCGGAGCCTCTCGAACCCCCTCTTCCTTCTACTTTTAGATCAAAATGGATCACACACGCGACCCTTGTCCCTGGGTGATTCTGAATGACTTCGGCGGTGCATTCGCCATGGGCGTAGGTCTTTTACCACAACATATTTGCAGCCTCCAACCACCGTCGCCACCAATCTCGACATAATGCTACATAATCTGTGTATATGCTAAAATGGAGTTTCGGAATAGGCTATCGGAGGCACAATATGGCATGGTATCAAAGGTAACAACACCGTTCGAGCTGGCTACGGGCTCAAATTATTCAACCATATGCTAACTACTCGGTCATCCAGGCTTCCGAAACAGTCCTGTGGGCGAGAGACGGATAGGCGCTATCACAGCAATCAAGCTTCGAGCTCCGGTACTGGGTGGAAATTTCGGAGGTATGTCACGTTCTATACGTCTCTACGATGGTAATGCGAGGAATAGCTAACAAAGGTTGAATAGTCTGGGGTGGCTTATTCTCTACGGTACGGAACCCACCGAACCCCTTCAAGTAGCTCACTTCAATTGACAAGTGAAAAGTTTGACTGTGCGGTCAAAGGCATCCGCAAAAAGGAAGACCCATGGAACGCCATCACGTAAGTGTAACTACAATTCTGCTCTCCATCGTTTAGGACGTACTGAACGGGACTCCAGCGCCGGTTTCTTTACTGGTGGTGCGTTGGCGATTCGAGGAGGCTACAAAGCTGCCAGAAATGGTGCTATTGGTTGCGCCGTTTTGCTGGCAGTCATTGAGGGTGTCGGTATCGGTTTCCAGAGGATGTTCGCTGCATCAACGAAGCTTGAGGTGAGGACTGTTTCCAATCGATGACGTGTGATATTCCTAGGCAGTTTCTGACCGTCTATCAGCTGCCGCCCCCTCCGCCTAGCAACGAAAAGATGCTTGCCTAAGCGCGAATATTGTACTACGAGTATCCCACTGCCTACACGGGCGAACGGATCGACACCATACTCTACTCCATCAAATCGGCAGCTTCGGTCGCTCTCGATTTCTGTATTTACCACGGGTTATTGACGGTTCTTGCATATGAAGGGGAGTTTGACGTGTAAACTAAATAGAAGCTGCGGAGACGGATCTCCAATACCCTCTCCTCGCAGCCTTTGTTGGGTCACCGAACCAATACATCGGCATGTTATTATATACTAATGATGATATATGACAGTATTCCTTGCCCACTTATATCCTGGTCTATGTGCTGCGCTGCGCTCGAGAGCTAATGGACAATCTAAAGGATACAGGACGTCGTCTTATAACTTTCAAAACATATGCTGATCCTTAACAATGGGAACCAACTGTCTATGAATGTCCGCCTTCATCTTCATGCCAAATCTTCATATCCGGCAAACCGTCATCTCCGATCCAAGCTCTAAACATCCCAGCGCAATTATGATCTTGTAGTATTTCAGATCTTGTGTATAACACAGCCCCCGACTTGTCCACAGCAATCTCGCATTCGATCCCGATCATGCCGCCTTCGCCCTCGCCCGTCTTACCCCAACGCGACCCGGCACTCTTCTCGAGCTCACCGCCGCGTCCCGCGATACGATTAACAGCGTCTGCGGCGGATAGACCAGCCCACCGTGCAATAGAAGCGACCGATCTAGCGGCAGCCACACGGAGGAACGAGTCTCCATTGCCTGTGCCCGATACTGCAGTCGACCGAAGAACTTCGACATCAGTGCTTCGGATGTAAGCCGAGCGAGAAGAGCCCAGTGCAACGGGTCTATACGTGAAGGGCGTCGGCAGGCAATCGGCAAGGAAGCCACGGAGAGCCGACGAGAGCTCCACGATCGGACCCGGCATCTCCAGGTACTCTTTCAGGCCCCTCCACGGATCCGCGCCTGTGTGTGCGTTACGTGCGCTCGAATCACCCTTCTCGGACCATTCCTCAGCCCAGAAGCCGGCGCCGACTACGGGTGTATCGCCAATGCGGCCCGTGAGCTTGTTCGTTACACCTCCGGTACTAGTGGCGACGCAGAGCACACCATTTTCATCCAACGCGACGGCACCACACGTTCCTTGAGGAATGTACTCCTCAGCACTCCACGTCGCGGGTTCTCTCCCATGGCTCTGCCTCTCCCTCTCCAGGCCGCGCACGTGCTCGTCCCAGCGCTTCTGGGTGAAGAAATAGCTCGGATCGACCGTCTCCAGTCCGTACTTCCTCGCCAGGATCTCGGCCGTCTTCCCGTGGATAAGCGTGTGCCCCTGAGCCGAAGGGACGTCCAACTCCGCATCTGCACTTGCCCACCCTAGGTCAGTGTTGCCCACTAGATCCCCCTCGCCATGCTCGAGCATCGCGCGCGCGAGCAAGATCGGGTTCTTGACCGTGCGCAGCCCCGTCACGCCCACACCCCGTTTCGCGAAGCCGCGGGATACCATAACGGAGGCCTCGAGCTCGTTGATGCCGTCGCGCGTAAATACGGCGCCATGCCCTGAATTGAAGAGCGGCTCATTCTCGAGCTTGACGACGGCGTAGGTCGCTATCTCTAGAGCTGAGGGGTACACGGTTCCCGACGTAGGATGCTTATCGCTGGTGCCTCTTGGCGTACGCATGTAGATGTCTGTTGAGGTTACCTGTGAGATTGTTAGCTAAGTTACTAGAGTATTGCTACAAGTAATGAGAAGCGTTTTAAAATAGATGTATCTGTGGTTCATTGTCACATACAATGCTGAGGAGGGTACGACGGTATTGCTGGTATTGGTCCGCACTCATGCTCTCACGTTGAATGTTGCCCGCGCCGCCGTGGATGATAATGCGGGGCTTCACTTTGGGCGCCATAGCGGGCGATGTGGTTTGATTAGTATTCCTCAACCAAGAAATATAGCAGATAAAGCAAACGAATGTGATTTCTAGCAGTCTTATTCTAGAGATTTAGCATAGAGAAAGGTGTTTAGTCAAAGAGTGGCAGAGTGAAAGCTCCAAATCTATGGTTGAACCGCTCACACGGTTCCGAGGCCGGGAGCGATAAGGATCCACACTGGCTCGGAGAGGCAGGTACCTACTCTTTCAATGAGAGAGTAGGTAACATCTAGCCTATTGTATTCCGCTGCTACACATTCCTGCTACGAGATAACGGTTTGATAATGAAGCAGCGTACTACCTCAAGGCCTAATAATTACTAGTAGTATGTATGATCAAGTAACTTGCTTAGGGGGCACCTTATCATGAACACTTTATAGGAGGACGAATTCCTTAGGTAATTGCCTGTGCTGAGATTTGATTGGATGGCTTCCCGACCCAACCTACTTCACCACTTTCAGTTGAGCACATTATATACCATCGTGGAAGGAATATGAAATGAGAAGATGTATCACACCTTTAACGACCAAGGTATATGGGTGCTAGAATTACATGACAGCGCTCTTGTGAAAACCTGCCCACAATGAGCCCGCATCTTAGTATTTGAAAAGCTGAGCGTGAACTTGGAGGAGGACTGGCGCTTATTATCCTCATAAGCATGATCTCAGGCTCTGGAACCCTAATCCATTCTCAGGAAAGATGAAAGATGAGAATTTAACAACTAAAATCTACATAAGTTATGCCTCGGATGTCTGCTATCTCTTAATTAAACCAAGTCGACAAGAAGTAGCAGCATAGGTAGGCCTCAAATACCTCGACGGGTGACAGACCGAGACAATGCAGTAACTGTGCTTAGGAGAGGACCCAAGTTATAGAAAGAGACAAATTATTTTGTAATATCTCTCTGATAAAGGTAGCTCATGGTCGTTTCCTATATATTACTACAATAGACATCTACTTTGTTTATACTAGTATACATGTCATCGCTAACCCAGCACAAGAGATAACCATGCATCGCATCACAAGAAACTTAAGCATATTTACATGATATCTGAGAATTTAAGAATGCAGGTAATGATATTGATGCTTCTTATGAGACATTCTTCTATTATTCGAACACACTAAGTACGGTATATTTGTATTTCTGTCCTGACGGTGGGTATCTGCTGCTGAGCGGCCGCGTTGGAAAGAGCAGCCCACCTGCTTTGTTGATAAGGTACAGGGAGATATAAACATCTAGGAGTAATTGCGACTAGGTAGGAAGTTGCTGATAGGTACACTTGCCTCAATATCAACTTGTTACCTGAGTACTCGAGAAGGTACTATGGAGGTATTTTCACTATGACCTACCTAGGTAGGTACCTGGTGTGCACTTTGGCGCTTCAACTTCCATTGTCTACACTGCACAATACGTGGGACTGGACTCAACTTCAATACAAACATGCATGCAGCACAATATATGTCTCTTGGAACCATAGCAATCCAGACACATTGTTTTCGACTTGTCGACTGGCTGCGGCGTTGCCGAATTTCTTGGTTTCATCCATTCAACCATACAGCCACACCTCCCGCACCTCCTTCTTACCATGAATTTCTCGCAGCCACGTCCACAAGGTCGCCGAACCATCTCGACAGGCGATAGTACTCCGGAGGTCGAGACCAAGATCACCCCGACCTCTCAGAGAATCCGTGAGAGTATGAGAGGCAAAATCACTCCCGCACCCGAGAGTGTGAGAACGCCCAGAGGCGAGGGCGGCCCTGACGTCGAACGGCGTCATTCCAACAGATCCGTTATGGCTCAAGGCTCAACATCCAGTACTCAACGCGTGAGGACCACGAGACTGGACAGCAGCACGCGAGCACCTTTCACGCCTGCCCGCAAGTCTTCTGACCCGCCGGCACCCACATCAACCCGCAAGATCTCTGCTACATTCTCCACCGACTGTCCTCGGTCAGGCCATGCCACCGTTGCTTGCTCTGCCGTTACAGCTTTAATTACGACAAATCATGCCCGTCCTCCCAGCCACCATGAAGTCGGCAACGAGTCTTCCACCCTGCCTTCATCTCAGTCTTATCGTAACATGGAGACCTTCGCTACGACGAACAATACGCTGAAGGCCTCACATACCTGTAGCAACCTTCCTATGCCAAGCGCACAATACAAACCGCCCTCATCCGGACTCACAGCTTATGCCAATGTAAAAGCTCTGAAAGCTGGCCGTAACACGGAGAATATCCCCCCCACCGTTTCTATGGCAGATATCGCCGCCAAGAAGCAAAGCACATATCGATCCCCAACGCCAAAGTTGGCTCCAAAACAGTCACCTTCGAAGACGAAGATGAGGTCTCGTCTCAGTATATCCAAATCGCGAACATTTAGCGTATTCTCCAACTTCACTGCATCCTTATCCCGCACGTCCCTGGGCCAATTCACAGGCAGCGAGTCGCGGCGCACCTCCATCTCTTCGAAGAGCACAGCCCGCAAGGACCCAGCCCCTTACACAAACTCGCAGTCCTCGCAGTCCGCATCGTCGACTTCGTCCCAGGCAATCCTGGACCAAACCCCCGAGCCCGCCGCCGATCCGCGCCAGATCCACACGGCGCAGAGCTCGGCATACTGGGCGGGACGCTTCATGGCGCTGCAGGACAAATTCCAGTCCGAGGCGCTCCTACCGGAGAACCTGAGCACGCTGGTGCACGCCCATGCTGAGCGCTCGCTGCTCGCCGTGACACAGCCCAGTCTGGCGTCCTCGGCAACTACGAGTTGCATCACGCCAGCAGCCGCCGCCGCCAACAAGCCTCCTCCTCGTCCTCCCACAGGCCGTCCAACGGCAGGATCCATAAGTCCGCGGAAACGACAACAGCAACAACCTTCCATGTCTAGAGCTCGTCCGCTTCCTCCTAAGTTCTCACGCTCAGCAACAACCACGACCATATTCACGACCGCAACTATGACGATGGCCCCACCCCCCAAGACGTCCGCCGCCGCGGCCCTCCTCGTCGACGAAGACACCCGTGTCCGCCGCGTCTTCGCGCACCTCGACGCGCTGTGCACCACGAGCGAGGCCCGCCTCAGCCTACAGCAGTGGCAGCAGTGCTACGCGCGTCGCGCGGGCAAGGAGCACCTCTTCGTCGGCGCCATGCCGCCGCGGAAGAAGACGCGGGAGCTGACCTGGGTCGGTCGGTTGCTGGTGGGTAGTGGCAGCAACGGCGGCGGGCATTCGAAGAGAGGGAGTTTCGGGCTATGATAGGTTAATTGTGGTAATTAGTCAGCCAGCGTGAGGTTTATGCATTCTCTATTGAGAGTAGTGCTTGGTTGCGCGTGTATGTATGTATGGATAAGTAAGGGCAGGGATACCTGGAACTTGAAGAGGGGAGATATAAGAGGAAGCTGCTTGTACAGGCAATTGTGTGCGCAAGTACGTATGTATAATTAGTCTTTCGGGTGGAGAGACTAGAGACGCCGTCAAGACAACCATGTGTTAGGTGTATACCTGTTGAGCCAATGTCTCCGGATGGAGCATAGATAACTCAGGGGCAATCCCGAGATAGAAAGAACTATAGGAGGAAATTCATCACGCGCATCGAGCCGGTGCCATGTGCATGTTGCAATTGTCTTTGCAATCGTCTCTAATTGAATGCTCCCTGGCTTGCTTGCCTTCTAGCTTGCTCTCGCCTGTCCTTGTGGTAATGATATAGGTATACCTACCTAACTACTTACCTACATCCGCGAAGTGACCATATGGTCACAAATGCATGTGTGCAATTGATGTGATGTGATGTGATGGATGCTCGGTGCCATTTATCTTCCAAAACGCCAATCCAGCCATCCATTCGTTCATCCGACGGTTTCCCTACGCCTGTTTTTCTTCTATTTGATAATCCCGAAAGCCTCGAATGGCAGTTCGTCGTTCTAATGTATAGATAAGCAAGGTAATCTTGTTGCTGTGACATTAAA
Source organism: Xylaria sp. FL0043 (assembly GCA_022578865.1). Taxonomy (NCBI): domain Eukaryota; kingdom Fungi; phylum Ascomycota; class Sordariomycetes; order Xylariales; family Xylariaceae; genus Xylaria; species Xylaria sp. FL0043. The sequence goes on along the minus strand of MU397241.1, from coordinate 1,254,761 downwards.
GTGATGGATGGGAAGCATGAATCGTTACTCATGCTTTTCTCGGGTACCGCAATATGATTCTTAGTCTCTCTCATCATTTGGAATCATTGGCCTTCTTCCTCGTCCGCATAAAGTCCTTAATCTGGTCTACCTTAGAGGCGAAGAACATGCCCTTGCGGTCGTTCCGCCAGGCGACAACACCGATGTCGTCGGCGAAGTTGCAGATCTCGTTGTACTCCTTGTAGTCGTCGAAATCCTTGAACAGAAAGCCCGAGGTAGCGAGCATGCGCTCCGTATCGAGCTGCCAGAGACGGATCTGATCGACGACGACAGGAGGGAGTACTGGCTTCTGCGCCGCCGTGCCGACGCGGTGCATCTGCTCGTGGGCGTGAGTAGCGAGGTACGAGATAATCTGGTCTGACGTGATCCCCATATCCACAGCCCGCCGGATCGAAGCGCGTGTCAGAACTCCAGACACGAGCCCCTTGAACCGGTATTTGAGATCAACGAAGAGGGCAAGGACGGCGATCTGCAAAGGCGAATCCACGTAGGCATAAACCCGGAAGTTCGTCTCTAGTATGATGGCACTCTTGTCCTGCCCCGAGTCCCCTGCCCCTGAACTGCTGCCGCCAGCAGTAGAAGAGGCCGAATTCCCTGCTGCTGCGAAACCAGCACTGATGCTGCGGGGTGACGTTTCGCTGTGCGTTAATGTAGTCGCGAGGCGCGTGGGGAAGAACTGACGTGCATTGCCCGGCGGCACGTATACCAGGCCGAAGTCAACGAGGTTCGGCAGCATGTTACGGCGGGCCTCCGTCAAGGCATCCGTGTCATACGCGCGTCCCAGCTCTAACGACGCCAGGAGGAAAAAGAAGGATAGCATGTCAACACTATCGTGAGCTTCACGCAGGGCTTCGTCCGCGCCCTTAGCAGACGCAACTGCGTCGGCCGATTCCAGCCAGAGAAGCAGGAGAGTCCAGACCTGTGCGTTCGCCTCTTGCAGCAAAAAGGTAAAGCCCGCCTGAGTGATGCTGATGCCACTACCACCCCGCCGCTCGACGAGATGACCTCGAATCATGAGATCTTTCACAGACTGCTTAGGTCCATTAGAGCCGCGGTCTCCAGGCCCACCGGTGAAGCCCACCGAATTGACCACAAAATGCAAGATGCCGTCCCATTTGGCCTGCGCGTACCGATCAAGATAGCCTATATCTACATCGGGGGGGATGGGCTGCGTAGAAGGCACGCCGAAGGAGTTGTGGTCGCCGCCGCCTTCGAGTACCAGGCGCAAGCTATTGCGAAAGTTGGGTGTCAGGGATATTGTGGGTGAGGCGTCTCGCTGTACTATGTGGAGGGATCGCAGGATCGCAATGGCCTGGTCCTTCTCTCGCTTGGCACTTGGTTTGACCCAGGCCTCGAGGTCGGTGATGGGGAACGGTGTCGGCATGTATAGTATCGCCATGACGATTGTTTTAGCTGTTGGGCGACGGTGTCAGCACATCTGTCTCTAGAGTGGTAGGGAGAGATGTAGAGGTCCTGTCGCCGGGGTTGAGGGGGGTGGTGGGCGGAGGCGGCGTACCCAGCTTCGGGAGCATGCGGCGGAAGATGGCAAACGTGGTGGAGGGCTGCTGGTACAATCTCCTGAAGGTCGTCCCCGGCAGCTGCTCCAGATACTCGGACAGCGAGTTCGCGCTAGTCGACATCGTGAGAGCGGGTGGCAAGATGCCGAAGTGACAACCACTGCGAGTGTTGGGTGTGAAACTATCACGGCATCGTTTGCCGAGGCCCTTCGACCACTCTAGGGTGGGTGTAAGAGACGAGATCTGCTGAAGGAGATGAATAAACTGCTATCTAGTTACTTGAGCGCACCAGATAATATTATAAACCAAAAAGAAGAGATACACGACTTGTTGTTGTGGTGAAAAGAGCGTGGTCGCTGTATAGCTGTAAACGGCTTGTCGTGTGGTGGTGACGTTAAGAATAAGAATTAAGGAAGCGACAGGCTAGGTAGACGAGCATTAAAGTTAGAGAAGCAGCTGCTGCAGTGTGACGCGGTAGGTAAGGCTGCCATGACGCGGGACAGGAAGAGCACCTATACAAAGTGGGTACCTACTGAAAGTGGGTGGGTAAATGACCTCGTGTATTACAGTACTCCGTACTTAGCTGTTATTTTATACCCGAGCAACCAGAATCCCACCTACTCAGTACCTAGGTATGTTGTATACTTTCAACCAGGTAACTATATAAGATTGCGATAGGCCGCTGATAAAGCGTCACCTAGAGCTTGTTCTGGTCTCTACATGTACAACAGAAATTCGAAAATATTCTCTTTTACAAGTATGCCGAGATAAGTCATCACAAGCGCAGCATGAGGTTCATCTTTGCAAGAGAGGTAGGCATGTGTTTCCGCAGTCCGACTAACCAACACGAGTCAATTCGTTCTAGGCTGCGTAGCACTAGGCTGCATAGCGAGGCAGCAAGGCGAATTTTATGTACTTTTTAGTGTGAAAGGAGATATTACCTAAGGTATAATCTCATCAATGATAATAGTACGTCCTTTTGCTAGTGATTCATAGTGAGCGACAGGTAAAAATAGGTATCTAACGATATTCCTCGGCATCCTTCCCGGTATCGGGATAGATGTGTCTAGCAAGGTCTAGCCAAAGTTGGGAAACGCAGGGCAACAGTTGCATGAGAGTACATGTATAAGTGCGAAGGATAGCGATACCATGACAGTGCCACTGAATGAGATAAACGATTCCGGGTTGGCTGTTTAGGCCGGTTTCGGGAAAGTCCAGGCGATATATCGTCCTTACCCATCGTTCGCTTCCCCGCAATAACCCGTTGACGCATCCGGGCGGGGTCCCGGATGCCTGGTAAGGTGCCTTTTCAGCTGTATCGATTGTGCTCTCCGTTGCTGCGTGATTCCTGGCCAGTATAAACAATCAGACTAGATGTCACTTCAACTAGAAAAGCAATAGCAAGTCAGCTAGCAATGTTTAACAACGGTCGATTTAGACGCTGAGAACACTCGGGATATCTCAGTTTTCGGTAGGTATAATAAATGTACGTGTATCAATGTACTAGTACTACCCATGTATGTTAGTTTCGGTTCCACTTCACTAAGGTAGGGCGTCATGTACTCCCAATCGCCGCGCCAGGACTGCCCCAGCAACCTACCTATGTATGATGCTTATCAGGGTGGGGCCGAACAGCGAGAACATTAGACCTGGGCACCGAGGAAGAGGGGATCAAGATGGTGCATCTAAGTGGTAGAACATCAAATGCCTAGCACAGATAGTGGGCCGAGGCTTCTTATCATGTGTTGGGGTTTCATAATCGGAACAACAATGAAGTTAATTGGTATCTTATGTAAGTTATCTCCGGTCAGCTGAGGATGACAGACTGGTATTACAGCTCAAGGTATAAGTGATGCATATATGGGCGACTGCCTGCCAGTTTAAGCTTTCCACTGTAACTTCATATCTACTTAGCATTCGTGTGACACATTTGTCTTCATCTTACGCGTGTTCCAGCTTATCCCCAAGGTCGTCATGGTTGCTGCATCGTCAGATCTTACTCCCCACCCCTTAGATCCCCTCTCCCAGGCCGAGATCCAATCCGCCATCGACCTTGTCAAGAAGGCACATGGAGAGCTCTTCTTCAATGTCATCTCACTTCATGAGCCGCGCAAGGCGGAAATGATGAAATGGCTCGATGATCCTTCTGCTCCTAGGCCAGCCAGGATCGCAGATATTGTTGTTATTGCGCCTGGTGGCAAGGTCTACGACGGTCTAGTAGATCTTGCATCGGGAACGATCACGAAATGGGAGCTGTTGGATGGGCTACAGCCTATAGTAAATTACTATTCAATTCCAATATTATAGAAATGCAGTTAACCGGCTTTGTTAGATCACAATGGAGGAATTGATCGCGGTCGAGCATGTCTGTCGCAAAGACCCCAAGGTCATTGAGCAATGTGAGATCAGCGGCATAGCTAGAGAAGACATGGGCAAAGTCTACTGCGACCCGTGGACCATCGGCTATGACGACCGACACGGCAATAAGATCCGTCTTCAGCAGGCTTTGATGTACTACAGACCGAACGTGGATGACTGCCAATACCAGTATCCCCTGGACTTCTGTCCTATATACGACGGAGAGAAGAGAGAAATTATTGCTATTGACATCCCTAAGGTTAGGAGACCGCTCAGTAAAGCGCCAGCTATCAACTATCATCCCGCTGCCGTAGAAAAGGCCGGTGGTTATAGAACCGATCTCAAACCAATCAACATCACACAACCGGAGGGTGTATCCTTCAAGATGACTGGCAGAGAGATTGAGTGGCAAAATTGGAAGTTTCACATTGGATTCAACTACAGAGAAGGCATCGTCCTCAACAACATCACATTCAATGACAAAGGCAATGTGCGACCAATATTCTATCGACTGTCTTTGGCAGAGATGGTGGTACCATAGTAAGTTGGCCTCTTGATGATAACCTATTTTTTGTGGTAGTGCCATTCTGTGCTAATTCGTGTCCAGTGGCAATCCTGAACACCCTCACCAGCGGAAGCATGCGTTCGACCTTGGAGAATATGGTGCTGGCTACATGGCCAACAGCTTAGCGCTAGGTTGCGACTGCAAAGGGTCAATTCACTATCTAGATGCCCAATTCCCTACGAGGGCCGGTGGTATTCGAACGATTAAAAATGCTAGTCAGTGTTATCGGGCTCTTCTTCCTAAGTGCCATGTTATCGGGAGACTGGATGCTGATGTAAGACCGTGTAGTATGCATTCACGAAGAAGACGCTGGCATCTTATTCAAACATTCCGATTTCCGCGATGAGTCTGTCATCGTAACAAGGGCAAGGAAATTGATAATTCAGCAAATATTTACCGCTGCAAATTACGAATATGCTATTCAGGTAGGTGAGCACCAATATCATTTCGGGCGGCGAATACTAACTGTGCACAGTGGATTTTCCATGTAAGATGCCCGCACTGAAACTTGCTGCCCCCAAGAGCGACTTAATGACATCTCTTAAAATACAGCAAGATGGAACTATCCAGCCTGAGATTAAGCTCACAGGCATTTTGAACACGTATGCCATGGATCCCAATGAAGACACGCACGGATGGGGAACACAGGTATACCCAGGTATGAGAGTCTAAGCCGAGCTACCCTACACATGCCCCTGAACCTGATTAGCTAATCGTCTCGAGCAGGTGTCAATGCTCACAACCACCAGCATCTGTTCTGTCTGCGTATCGACGCAAACATAGATGGCCCTAACAATACAGTATTCATGGCTGACGCAGTTGCTTCTGAAGCCCCAGTGGGAAGTCCAGAGAACTACTACGGCAATGCTTTTTACGCCAAACGAACAAAATTCTCTACGGTCGGAGAGTCAGTTACCGACTATAACGGCGCTACGAGCCGAACATGGGATATCTGCAACACAAACAAGCTGCATCCTTATAGTGGGAAGCCCTCTAGCTACAAGCTCGTCAGCCGAGAAGCCGCCCCGTTACTACCTAAGGAGGGTTCCCTTGTATGGAAGCGCGCTGGCTTTGCCAGGCACACCGTGCACGTCACTAAATGTAAGCATGCAAATGCCGCATCACAGAAGCTTGTCCATCTCTGGCTAACCACCACCAAGACCGAGACGACCAGCTCTGGCCAGCCGGCCGCCACGTCCCGCAAACATCAGGCGAGCCCTCGCTCGGACTGCCGGAGTGGATCGGCGACGGCACCGAGTCCATCGACAACACGGACGTCGTGCTGTGGCACACCTTCGGCGTGACGCACATCCCGGCGCCCGAGGACTTCCCCGTCATGCCCGTCGAGCCCATCACCCTGCTCCTGCGACCGCGCAACTTCTTCTCCAACAACCCCGTCATGGACGTGCCGCCTAGTTTCTGCAGCACGCCTAGCCAGATCGCGGCGAATGGGGCTGGAGTCGTCGATGCCACGGATAAGATGAGCAAGCTTGCTTTCGCTAACGGGAATGGTTGCTGTGCGAATGGGGCAAATGGGGGCAATGGTGAAAACGGGACGCATTAATTACCTAGGTAGGTAGATGCACAGTAAGCATATTTACATAGATCAGTTGAGATTATGCATGATAACGTTTCTCTGTGTTTTTTAAACTGAGGTAATGCAATGGAAGTATATTAAGTACTAGCGATAGTAGGATATTTAGTAAGATATTCTCAATCTAATGTCAAATTCGCCACCAATGCATGATAACTGTCAAACTCCCACCACAGCTGCATACGGACTCGGTCGCCCAGAATGCGAAAACCCTCGTCGACTTGATCGATGCGAAAGAGCCTCAACGACATGCCATACCATCCTTAGGCACCCATTCCGGGAAGATTAGGCAACCCTAAGAATCAAACGTGTGAGTATAGTTCCACTGTAGCAGGTAGGACTAGCCACTTACAGCCATCAATATTCTCCTTGACCGTGGGCTGGATCGTGCAGGCGTTCATCTGTGCGGGTTGCTGTGACTTGAGCGGGTTTCCGTTCTCGCAGGCGTTGAACATGCAGCTAGAGTCCATGGCGCGCTGGAGCGCGTCGTCCTTCCACCCGAACATGTAGTCGGCGTGCGTTCCGTAGCCTGTTGTGAGGGTGTTGCGGTGAGTAATTGCGTGTTATACTGGTACTGCGAATGAAGAGGGAAGGGGAAGGGGGACGAGGGGTGCATGGCTTACCTAGGTTGTCTCCGTAGCTTAGGACGAAAGGTTGTGAGCCGTCCTCCGGCCAAGGCAGGTTATTGAACTGGGTGGTGTCCCAGAGGGTCTCGTATGAGAGTTGTGGGACGCGAACTATGATGGATTATAGATTAGTATTGAATTCAGGATAAGAACCAACGACTAGCTTACCAGGATGGGATGCTGGACAAGCGCCCGAGTTGACGAATGCGTCATTCACGGTGTTGTACATGTGGGATTGGTGGTCCGGACTGTCAAGATTCTTGCCATCCCAGCAGCTGTATTCATAACAGTTAGTCGACTTTCTTGTGATGGGGCCAGCGGCTCACTTACGCAGGGAAGTGGTGAACTGTCATAATCCCACCGACACATTTCTGAGTAGGGAACTCGTCGAGCTCAGGGAATCGTGTGCTCTTGTTCTGCAAGCACACGAACTTCAAGCCCTTGCTGTATTTGGAGGTAGCCGTGACCTTGCCCGCTGTCATTCGGAAGCCCTGTCTTCGTCAGTGCTTCAAATCCAGGGAATCTATGAGAGAGATGCGCAGCGTACCTTGGGGAAGCTCGTGATCTTTTGGTTGCCGTTCGAGAAGAAGTCCTGTTGCGTGTAGTAGATCGTCATGCCGCCGTTGATGCCTGGAGGTAGGGCGTCGTTTGCCATTATCGGAACACGTTGGTAGGATCCATTCTGGTGCTTGAACTGCAGCAATCCAAGTCAGCCGCCGTCGCCAAAGTGACGAGTCCAAGTTCTATTTACACCGATAGAATAGTAGAAGACGATGGGGGGAAGCACTTACAAACATCACCGCAGTCCAGTAGTTCGAGAAATCCTCACTAAATGTGCATGTAGTACACGTGGCCCTTTCCGCGGGGTCCCCGTCCTCAGGCTGCATCGACGCGTTGAAGGCATTTCCACCTACGATCTGGTGAAGATGCGCTGAGGGGACGCTACCAGGCTCGACGACAGGATCTAGTCGCTGGAGACTCAGTTGTGACTGTAAGTTCAAGTGTCAGTGATTTTTGCTTTGAGCATACCATGCTGATTTCGTCTTTGACAGAATGGAATAGGAGATGAGGGCTTCTTACACAACCAAACCGAAGTGCGGCCTCGGTGAGCCCGGCGAGAGCAGCGGTAAGGACGAGAGACTTCATCGTGATCGATTATAATGAGGATTCTTGACGGTGTTGACGAGCGCAGACGATGATCGCCTGACGCGACGCTGGGCCCTCTATATGTAGTCCCAAAAGCCCGCGCTTCGCTGGGTTAACTAACATGCCGAAGGACAGTTCTCGTGGTTTCCATTGTCTAATTTTTCTGCTATTGGCGGTGTTGTCATATGTTGCCTTGTCGAATTTAGGCGAGGAGAGAGGTCCAGTCTGGATACCACACCACCGCATTTTATATATTATCTCGACCAGGATATTTAACCCGGCAGCAACACAACCATGAAAGACTACTATACGGGAAATTCTTTGATTGGTATATAAATTCATATATGTATATATTTGCGTCGAGGTTCATAATTGAGGCTTACGTCGTCCTATAAATTCAGGGGCTGAGATGGGGCGTGGTGTCGTAGGGGAATAAAGTGATGCAAAATTAGAACTCGGTATAAAAGCTGCCGTAGCTAAATGCCGTGATAACAGAAACTTCTAGTCTTCCTATGTCGTCATTGACGATTAGATGGGAGTGAAACAATGTAGGTAATGAGTTATGATTTGTCCGGCGATAGAGGAGGTGAAGAAGCGATGCGCCCACACGGTGTGTGAAACTTGTCGATTTACCTGTTGTAAAACTCACTTTATTTCGTGAAAGTCGGTCGAGCTATGTCGATCATAGCATGTAGATTGACTAGCACTACGACGACTTCACGTGGTGCCATGGCTATCAAATAGAGCTGACCTTATCATAGCGATGGTGACTAAGAACCCTCGCAAATAATAAGCATTAACTTTTATATATGGGGGAGAATATACTTATCTTTATTAGACCAACCATTCTCGAGTGAGGAGTCCACACAAGGATGTCGCAAAGCAGAAGAAAAAGGCTCACCAACAGTAGCGATTTGAGGTGACGCAGTCGCGAACCCATTCTAACTACTGCCGACAGGCCAAGATAGTAGCAAACTCAGACCAATATCTGGGCATCAAAGAACGGCCGAAGTTTTGCCTTCATTCTCGTGGTATATGTAGCTGAGTGGCCAACTTAGATAGTGGTATGCTGTTGTCATTAGGGATCTACATACAGCTCGAATCTCGAATGAACGAGCCGCATCGTGAACAGATCTTAGTCAAAAGGCACCATCGAGGTTTTGCATTCACCCGGGGCTCATCCTCGGTGTTGGGTAAATACATGCAGCCAGAACGTGGTGATCGGCGCAGCTGCATCGATCACGAACTCTATGGTAGATCGGCGGAAGGCTGTGGTAACCATCTGATGCGCTAGAACTTATGCACTTATGCGATTTAAGAATCTGTATTATGCTAAACCATACGTCGATTTCTCGATATAGTGATATCTGGGGATGCGCGTAGCTACAATGGTAGACTGAATTCAACGCAGACACGCATGACTCACATGAGTTCATTTGGCATGCTCATAGGGCTGTTGCAATCCAAGCCTCAAGTATGTTGGACTAGAGCCAGCTGCGGACAGTATTATAACAAGATACCTCTAGTAATATATCGTTGAAACACAGCCCTATATCATACTTTGACCCTACATGCCAAATGTTGCGAAAGAACAGTTCTGAGTCACTTGGACGTTTTCTTCGATAGCCGCTCACGTACTCATTGTTCAGCAGGAGTATTTATCTCGTCGATGTGGTCCCGTTTCCACGTTTTCACGTTTTCATTAGGATCCTTTTCGCAGCAACGTCCAACTACCTAGCACATAGCTTATCGATTTTTCATCTCGGATCCCTTCCGCCAAGCTGTGCAGAGAGTAACTACTGGTACAGAAAGATCGAAGCAATTCAGGAATGTTATATATGAGCAAATGAATGATTTTCATGTTCTCGAGGTAAAGGTCCCATTAGCATAAAATTACTTAAATAAATATATATATATATATATTTTAAATTATTATTAAAAATAATAATTATAAAAAAATAATAAATTAATTAAAAAATTAATTAAAAAACGGTTAAATAATATAAAAATATAATATAAAAAAACTTTAATTAAATATAAATATAAATTATATAATAAGTTTTAATATAAATATAAACTTATAATAATTTAAAATATTAACTTTTATTAAAATTAATTAATTAATTAAAAATATTATAAAAGTGTATATATTATTAATTAATAAATTATAAAGTATATAATAATATATTAATTAATTATATAGTTTATTTTATAAAAAATAATATAAATATTACTTTAATAAAAGCTATTTTATCGGCGCTACTTTATAAAAAAATAATATATATTACCTTAATAAAAGTTACTCTAAAATTATTAATTAATATATATAAACTAGTTTATTATTATATACTTTATTAATATAAATTTTTTTAGTTAATATATTTAATAAGCTTTAATAATTATATTACCTTAAATAAAATATATTTTAATAAAACTTATTTTACGCTTACTTTAAATAAATATTACTTTAATAAAAACTATTTTATATTTATTTTTTTAAAATAATTATATTAATAGTTATATTTATTAAAGAAAATTTTTTAAAAAAAATTTTTTATTATAATTTATTATTTATAAAGTATTTATAAATATAAATAACCTTATAAATATTTATATTTATATAGTTAAAATTTTTTTTTTTATTAAATTAATTAATATATTTAATTATTTTTTATATATTTGTTTAATAATTTAAACTTTTTAAATAACCTTATATTTTATTATAACTTATTAAGTGCTGCTTTATATAATAATGTTTATATAATTTATTATTATAAACTTATTTTTAATAAAATATATATAAAAATTCTTTAAATAGCGCGCGATATTATTAAAGCTATTTAAAAGCTTAACGCTATAAATTCGCTTTTTTTTTACCGTGTGCACACTTTACTAAAAAAAGCCGGCAAAACTATTTTATTATTAAATATAAAATTAGCAAAAAAACGCGTTATTATAAAATAATAAGCTAAAAAACTTTAAAAACACAAGCTTAATAAGCGCTAAATTATTAAATACAACTTAAACAATATTTTTTTAAGCTTTTATAAAATTTATAATATATAAAATAAAAAAAATAAAAAATTAAAGCTTTTAATAAAAAACATTTAAACAAAAATAAATATATATATAAAATATAATACGGCTGCGTTAAACAAGCGACAATAAGTCTAAAAATAAATTTTTTATATTTTAATTGCTATTCGTTAAATTGTTATAAATTTTTAAATGTTGAGGCTATATTTTTGTTAGGGTGGCCAAATGGGGGTGGTGGCCAAATCCCCCGGCGATTGGTTAAGTACTATACCTTATATAGGTGCTTTAGCTGAGCACGCTAGGCACGCATCGTTTCGTCATTTCTTACCAGACCTTTTCGGCCCCAACGTCCCTCTCTCCCACTTCATAGGTCCTCACAACGAACCCGAATCGGTTCACTCGCCAACTCCTCGATCCTCTCAACCTCTTCTGAGTAATATCAACTTTGCATAAATTATTCTCCTTCGGCTACAAAAATACGGACTCTTGGCGAAACACATTTTCCCGATAGGCCGATAGATCCCGGCCTCTTGCGCTCGCTCGTGGGACCAGCTTCTTCTCCTATATACTGATATAGATATACATTACCTATATATATTCCTACCACGATTGTTCGACTTTCAAAGCGCACACCAACAATGAACCACATCATACGCTGACATTATGCTCCTCCTACACCAAGTAGGCAGCGTCAAGATCGGCGAGGTTGTCCGCTACACCGTCTCCTACACGCCGTCACGCGACCGCATCCTCCCGTCGCCCGACGTCCTCCATCTGCGCATCCGGAACACCTCGCCGCTGCCGCTGCGCGCCGCCTTCGTCCACGGCCCCTACACCCTGAGCGTGTCTGCATACCCCTCCCACTACGACCCGAATACCAAGTTCGAAAACCCCCGCCGCTATGGCGTTCCCGAGTTCGAGCCCACGCTCAAGGCTGCCGGCACCTGGTCCTGCCAGTTGACCGTGCCGGACAACATCCGCCAGAATGCCGGAATGGGCGCGGCGAGGGGCGACTTCGCAAACAGCCTCGTCGAGGGCGGCGTTGACGGAAGCGCGAGCTGGATCATCGAAGTCTCCTCCCAGGTCATCTTCTCGTCCAGTGCTAGTGTCGGCTTCGAGGTCCTCCTGGCGCGTGACGAGAAAAGCCTAAGCCTAGGCGGCACACCCGTCATCAAGGGACAGGCGCATGTTCAGCCCGCGGGCAGAGTAAGTGACTTTCAGCAGAGTATCGGTGCAAAGGACGGCCACCATCCAGCGCAGCTGAAAGGTGTGTTTTCGAGCGCTATCGATTTGAAGGTGGAAGATACGGCAAGCTTGTGGAATACCCCCAAATTACCTGGCTGGGATGATTGGGATCATGGGAGGGCCAAGGCAACAGGGGATGGTGCTGGCGCCCGTGCCGGTGCCGAAAGCTCTACCATTCCATCTCTCCACGAGAAAGAACCAAAGGGACAGCAGCGGGTGAAAAAGGTTCATCTCGTGATTCTGACGCATGGTTTGCATAGTAATCTGGGTGCCGACATGCTATACATGAAAGAATGCATTGACGCGACCGCAAGGCAAGCCAAAGTCGATGCCAGAATCAGGAGGGCTCGGGAGAAGGCCAGCAGCAGTACCAGCCAACATAAGGATCAATCAAGTTTACCGGCGGAGGATGGGGATGAGGACGATAGTTCTGATGAAGAAGTCATAGTACGAGGTTTCTCTGGAAACGCGACGCGCACGGAACGAGGCATTAAGTTTCTTGGAAAACGTTTGGCACGCTATATTCTCACGATGACTTTCCCGGATCAGCCTTTCCTCCCGACGACAAAGAAGGTTGCAAATAATTTAGCCACTACTCTCAAGAGTGAGAACACGAAGAGCCACCATAGCCGACGACTGGCTCACACGCAACAAGCTACGGATAGAAGCCATTGTGACGGGGGAGAGCGGAAATTCCAGATAACAAGTATTAGTATGGTCGCGCACTCCCTTGGTGGTCTTGTCCAGACTTATGCCGTCGCATACATTCAGAAACATTCTCCCGAATTCTTTGATCTCATACGGCCTATTAATTTCATTGCTCTCGCTTCACCATTTCTAGGCTTGAGTAACGAGAACCCCCTCTATGTTAAGTTTGCACTGGACTTTGGGCTCGTTGGACGGACTGGTCAAGATTTAGGATTAACATGGAGAGCGCCAACTATTGCTCGAAGCGGCTGGGGAGCGCTTGTCGGAACTCTAGGAGAAAATGCACATAAAAAGGTCATGGGTGAATCGCAAGCGGAATCGAAGCCATTATTGAGGATACTGCCAACTGGACCAGCGCACGTGGCACTCAAAAAATTTCGTAACCGAACTGTCTACTCCAATGTGGTAAATGATGGCATTGTGCCTTTGCGAACAAGCTGTCTGCTATTCCTTGACTGGCAGGGCCTAGATCGGGTAGAGAAAGCTCGGCGAGAAGCTGGGCTGGTGGAAACAGTTGTTGGCTTCGGGTGGGCCGAATTGACCGGCACCGGTATGTCATCTAGGAAAGGGCCTTGGAATCCAGAAGCAGAAGAGGTTTCATCTTTAGCCACATCCAATTCCACACCCGGGACTCCGCATGGCGAGCATTCTCATGAGGTACCCCAGCCCCCTAGCAACGCTACCGTTGACGATGATAGGCAGAGTTTGAACATTGTGCCTCCTTCACGGCATCAGGAATTAGGGCCAGGTCAGACCGCGCAGACGAACAATGATTCTCCGTTTTCCGGGTTTTTCAATCTTTTCAAAGGGAACAATCATTCGAAAACTGAAAGCTCAAGCTCTCCTCCACGGCCGCCTAGGGAGAACAAAATTTATAAGCGCAGTCAAACCTTGAAGTTTGATGACCCGGCAAGCAACTCGGCGTCTTCAAGCAAAACGAAAGTTTCTTCAGGCCAGGAACTTGATGACGACCACGGCAGTTCTATGGCTACGCCTCCTCGGACGACCTTTTTCGAGTCAGCGGGGGATCTGCTTAACCCAAAGCTACCTACTGTGGACTTCTTACTTGATCCGTCGAAGCGTCCTCGAACAATATTCCATGATCGAATTTACCATCCATCCGATATTCCTCCGCCGCCATTAAAAAAACGGCCAACCGGTACTCTGATGATTCGCAGAAAGAGTTCAAGCCGCACCAGTAATATCTCGCCAAAGAGCGGGAACACCGTAGGAAGCTCGCTGTCAGAATCACACAAGGCTGGTGTAAATCACCAAGACTCGGCTCTCTCGACCCATGACTACGATGACCGTTTCCACACTGATCCTGAGAGGCAACCAGATGAAGTAATTGACAGTTCCAGTATGAGGGTCGAGGAGAAAATCGCCAGAGCGTACCACCGCGATCTTAGTTGGCGTAAAGTTCTAGTCAATCTTGAACCCGATGCACACAACAACATCATCGTACGTCGCATGTTCGCTAATGCTTTTGGATGGCCCGTTGTGAAGCATTTGGTCGATGCTCATTTCAGTGACGCTGCTACTGCGCGCACTCGAGACGATTTAGAAAGTAATGCCGAACAGGCAAAGGCACTGGACGAAGGGCCGGATGAGACGGGTACTGAGACGAAACAACCCAGCGATCAGGGGGTTCTCCGCAACGATGCTGGTAGTGCACCTCAGGACGGGAGCGAACAGGCAACTGAGCAGAAAGACAATGCGTCCGGACCTAACATACCACGACGCTCCTCAAGCGAATCGCGTGAGGCCGCGGATGCCGTCCCCGATCTTCCGACTTCTGAGGATAGCAAAACACAAACATCCCACAGCTTCCGAGAATCTTCGTCACGGCCTCTTGAAACCCCTGATTCGGGCACCTGGAGTGATCGCGACTTTGCTGACAGTGAAGACGAAAGTGAAATCGATATGGACATGGCATACGGCCGGCATTTGAACCGCAAAGCTCCTCAAGACGAGGGAGAGAAAGAACAAGAGCAGCAAAATCTGAGTCCGGTTTGGAACTGGACTGAAAAAATCGTTGGGAAAGGGGCCACGCAGAAGACGAAGGGGGGCGCAACTCAGAGCTCAGCCGATTCAACGTCACTTAAACCCAGTCCCTGATTTTTAAGAGTACAGGAACGCCTGAATGGCATATTTCCAATGATTCGGCTGACTTATCTCCTTCATACGTCTTGCTCAACTCACAAAGGCACATCACACCGGGGACAACGAGGATACCCATAGTGTTTGTTGTTTGTACATCAGTTTTATAATTCCTCGATACACTCGACAAGCATAGCGGCTGGGTGTTGGGTAGGCGGTACGTTTCACATTATATATATCCATACGGAGATGAAGGTTTCCTTATCGTCATGTTAGACATACATAGCCTCGACCTTGAGGCGGAAATGCTGGGTATGCCGGGATATCGCTAGACTAGAATCACTATTAATAAACAGTCAACTCATTCCCAGCGCTTTACATGTCTCTTTGGCATGAGGAGAAACGAAGCCCAAAGTTTGATCGAATGAGGAACCGGTTATGAATATAAAATGCATTGCCATTGCAAACTGACTGACTGATCTCCTATCTACCGTACCCACCCACATCTCATCATTCGATCGATTATATCGACAGGCTGACTACATCCATGCAGGTCGCCTAGAGAATAAGCACACAAGTAATCCTATTGCCGGTGCCATCCCTGCACTGCTCACACCATATATCGACCTCGTCAGAAGTGAGAAAAAAAAAGAATATGAGAGAAGAAACAATCGAACGCCAATCCATGCTACACCAATTAAGCACGTATTGTATAAGTACGTCGATACAACACGGGAAACACCCCACGAAACCCACATCCGCGTAATAACGTCGGAAAACGAAGAAGTAAAAAGAGATAGAATATACAGTTCCACGTAAGACCCTTCCCTTTGAACGCCGGCTGCTATCCGTTGACGAAGTAAAACATTGTACCCGCATATTCCAGAGAACCCAGGTGTGATATGAACCGAGAAATTGAGGGATTTCGAATGGGATTCCACGGAAAGAGGGACGGCGTAAAAAATTGTTCCCGCTGCGACATGTATCCTCTGACCTTCTGATGTTAGTAGGCGTGATTGCGGCTAATCACTAACTGTAGTTTCACCGGAAGACGCGCTCTACACAGTCTCCGAGCCGCCTGCACTTTTGCTGATCCACTTGAACATCTCAGCAAACTTCTCTTCGAACGACTTCTGAAACCGCTCTGCGGCCGCCGACATTTCATGATTTCGGCCCCAGTATGTATAACAATTCTCGAAGATTTGCCTGACGTCGGCTTCGAACTCTTCTGCTGTGTTGTACTCGCCACTATCCATCTTTTTCTTAATCGTGCCGAGATCCATAGGCTTCTTGATCTTCTCGAAATAGTTTGGTACACCATCTTCGATAGGCCTGACAGGCTCTTTGAAAGGTCCCACAAGTCGAGTCCAGAACCCTATATCATCAGGATCAGCCACCGGTTCGGATTAGAACATGTTGAATGACAGAAATCAAGACCCAGACAGTGACGCAAGATAAAGAAAAAGTAAAAGTAAAAGTAAAATCTCAGAGTGACTGGAGACTTGAGAACGCAATGAACAAGAATGAGGCAAATATCTGGTATGCACAAAAACTCCAGGATTGGACAGAGAATGAAGGAAGTAACCAGTAGGTTAAGTAGTGCAGTGGACTGAAATGTACGGATCAACTAGTACCAGTAGTCTTCGTATGAATGAGATGGGTTCATTGTACTCACCAGGCCCAGATAACATGCGATTTAGGAGATCAGCACAAAAGTTTAATTTATGATCTGGCGAATATTGTCTCCCGTCATCGGCATTAATACCACTCCTTTTCGTCTTGTAGGGCTTAGGAGCCGCAGGTAGTGAGGGCCGCGGCGTGCTAGCCTTCTTGACACGATTTGTCAAGCCATCCGAGTGGCGGTGCTTTGTGGTTTTCGCCTCTCGTTCCTCGCCTTCTTGTTCCAGGTAGTGGACATTTTTGTGTTGAGAAGAAGAGGGTGATGTCGGTGGTTTTACCTGTATAACTGGTGTAGAGTTCAAATGGCTCATTGCTACCACCAGTTCACTGAGAACCTCTTGGGGAAGGGATTTAGTGAACTCGGCCCGAGACTCAGATGACCGGATATACTCGGCGGTCCAAGACAGAAGCAAGGCGCGTATGGAGGACCCTTCGGGAGTCTCATTCCAGGCCTTAACAAGGAGTTCTGTAGCAGGGATACTGTTTGTCGCGGCCCTGTAGTCGGACATAGACTTAAGCGCCTCATCACAGAGGCCTTCTATACCCAGTTCGTCACCGAGCTTCCACACCGCAATTAATAGGTCGTAGCCCGGTAGCGGTTGAGGCGCAGTGTTTATGGTCCCGGTGAACATGAAGAGCTGGGCGAGGCCAAAAACGACGGGATCCGTGTCGGGAAACCGTACAACGTCTTCGACCTTATCTTCCTTTTTCTCGGCGAAGTATTTTTTAAAATAAGCTGATTTAGCAATGAGGAAGTCCTTTTGGATGCCGAAAGCCTCTACATTTTCTCCAACAAGGATGATGCAAAAAAGTGGGTGCGGCTCACTGTTAGCATGGTCAGTGGTCAGTGAAGACTGTAAAACTACAATCCCCCCGAGAGTGGTGAGGGAAAGAAAACTTACAGCCATGAGAAAGTGGTCGAGGATTGACCGTTCTCAGCGTCGTCCGTCGCCATCGCGCTTCACTGAAGTAAGGATTCAATTAGCATTTACAGAATGAGGTGGCCAAGCGGTTGGCCAATGTCGAAACAAAGGTAAATATGAAAAGATGAGAGGTGGTCGCATTATGTAGAATGGCTTTAGAAACACACAGGATGCCAAGACTCTCGGTTCGGCAAATGATTCACGGTCGCATCCGTAGATACGCAGGACGCAATGCACAGGGGAGACGGGGGATCAGAATAATGAAGGGGTCTCAAGGCGGGCACAGAGGGGAAAGTGGAAGTCGAGGATGTGGGAGTCCGTCAATGAGATTGAGGAGGGTCGCAGTGTACTGAGTAGTAAGTATATATATATAATACTGGGTGAGGCCAGATGAGGATAGATGACTGCTGAGTCAAGATCCAGATAGCCAGCGCTGCTGAGTGTGCTGGATGGAACACATATGTGACGGCGGTGGGGGAGTCTTAGTATGAGCGAGCGCTCTCACCTTGCAGAGAAACGGTTCACTGTAAGCCCTGTAAGCGCTGGTACAAGACGATGTCACACGTTGGGATGTCAATTCGATGCTAGAAAAAGCAGCGCGTGTGTGATTGTGTGATGAATGAAAAGAGAACGTGGAAGAGAATAGAAAAGAAGCGGTCCCAATTGGACAGCGGATCTATACGAGGGTCGATTCGCGATTTGAGAATTCAAGACTTGAGATGTTGGATGTTTAGGTTGGGTTGGGAAACGGCAGATGGTGAAGGGTGAAAGGTGAGATGTGTAATGGGTTAGTAGTAGGGGCGTGTGGTGTGGGATTGTGGTGCGGGCAAATGAGCAGCGGGAAAAAAGAAACAAAAACCATTAGCACTAAACCATGCGAACAACCCTGATTGGGAAACAAGGGAACGGAATGCAATGCCTACCTATTGTGCCCAGGTAGGTACCTTTACCTATCCTCTCCTACCTCCTGTGAATCTAAGTTTGGAGCAAAGTGGATAGAAAGAGGCACGATAAGAGATGAGAAAGTCTGATAGCAGGTAGGCGCAGCACCTCCCGTTGGCTGACTATGCCTACCTACATACTAAGCAATGAACTAACTCTGTGGGAGAAAAGGTGGGGCCTGAAGTACTCTGCTCGGTACACCTATGGGGGTACATGATACACCTAATCCCCCGGTATAGTCATGCACATACGGTTTCACTTGCTCAAGCTCATTCAGATCAACCACGGCTGTTGTTAGTACTATACATTCAAGTGCACACTCATCATTATTGCGAGGACAGAAATTCCAGAGGATCGATAGTGCAGTATGTCGATGACTTAAAGCATGTCCCACTCAATTCAAAGCTTCGGTTAAGCGACCTCGATGAATAAGAATCGCATAAGTCGAGACTGTCTGCTACCTGCACCACAACGGAGGTTTTGGGGATAACAACCTTGGAAGCTTGCCCCACAGCTGCAGCTAGAATTGACAGGCGCATCGTCAGCTATTTCGAGCACCGCGATTATCGTTTGTGGGACGGCACAATCAATTGGCTTTAGCAAGTGACGCAGCTGAGCATCCGGAGGAGGGCTGGAGAACACTTATGCCATTTCAATCGATTTCATTATTTCATTGATTGCAGTTTAAATCTGAATTAAGTATTTGCTAGAGTATAGGGAAGATGGACCGACCTACCTATTGACACAGCTTTGACCGTCTTACCCACATGTAAGACATGTCTCATCTCAGGGACGAGAGAGAATAAGGATCTTTTTTCCTCATTATTTTACCGCAATACAGACGCCTACGTCTTATCATCTTCAGCGGATCAAGTCTCTGCATGACAACAAACATAGCTCACATGCCTAGGGACCGAGAGGCTCTTATACGGGAACCACATATGCCAATCAGTAGGAGGGATGACCGAGATACGTTTCCTATACTCGTTGCCTATAAGCTATCTCACAATGGGATAATCGCGACAACTTTCTTTCTCCGCGTTGCCGAGGGCAGTAATCGCATATTGGATCCCGGCCATGATCAGTACTTTTGGCCGTAACCCTTTCACAGCGCCCTGGATGTCTTTCATGCCTTGAAATAGCTGTCGCTATGCCCGAATTGAGTAGCAGCAAGGGAGCGGGCTGCAGCAAGCCTGATAAAGGCATTGGCCGTGATACTTACGCGCTAAGCTACCTATCTGGGATGTATTGTGTTGTAATTTCAAAACTAACTGACGGAGCCGTCTAGTGTAGTCGAACGGGCCTAAGTATTGTAACTTCAACGCTTGTAGTTCTTTAATCTCTCACTGAGCACGCAGCGAGCGATACCGTAAATTGACAAGCTGCTAGGTACAGGACCAAGTTTGATGAATGACGGAAACCGACCATCTGGTGTCACACGACTTCAGTTGTGAGCTCAGACTCAGACTTTGAACTGGTGATCGATCCATAGCCGATATGGTCACATCTACGCTGGTATTAGCGCGACTACCACCGCGTCGGGGCCGTTGTTCTCTATTGTGATGTGAGTCTGGACATTCGCTGTCTTGACTTCTTCTGTTCTACCGTTGAGCGGCCGCGGCGCTGAACGGGGAGATAGAGAATGTTGAACGATGACCACTCTCCTAGGCATACAAGCGTATATCGATACATGATGAGGACCGGTGCCGTGTGCGGTCATGGGATTGCGATAAGTGCTAACTAACTAGGTAATTAATAGCCTGGTCGACAGTAGGTTTGCAGTCAAGCCGATTCGGTAGCGACGTTGAAGAATGGCAAGATAGGAGACGAATATGGACATATCGGCTACCCCGAAGGAAGTGATGAGTAGAGACGTGAAAATTGAAAAGATGGGAGATATTATGTAAGCGGGAGACTGAAGTCAGGCCTGAAAGAAAAGCTCTGGTACTTGTTACAGCCCTTTGGCCACCAAGGATGAGGGAGTGTTAGGAAGTCAAGTACGACGGCATTTCACATTTACCGTAGCTTGAAGACAGTTATTGCGTCTCTCCTAATTGAGAGTCACAGTTGCTAGACGTATTGAAGTGAACTGAAAAAGACTTTTACGAGCTTTTTGACGCATCTTTGCGATGACTCTCATATATCACGAGCTTCATGGCAGCCTCAGATGACTATAGGAACAAACCACGTTGAGCATCGTCAAGCCGTGGGTTGGCGATATCTGAGCTGATAGCCTGGCTAGACACACGCATTTAATCTATTTTGCCTTGGGGCTCTCTAGTCCTAAGTCCATTCAGAAGTAGAAAACGAGACTGATTATACCAATAACGAAGCAAGACGGTCAGACCACCTCATGATTACTAGTGCTGCAATGGGAGTTTGTGTCGCAAAGCAGGCAACCGCACATGAACAAAGAGGAGGGGTTAATTAGTTGTAATGCAATAGTACCTATTGAACTGACATTTGCCGAAATTTTGGCTCCGGTTGAAATGATAGAGCAGCTCATTGACTCAACACACGAAGTCACTGATACGATATTGTCTTTGCTACAAACGCTTATGCTGCCAGGGCAACCCAAGGCCTCCTGTATACTAATCAAACGCCGGTCGAGCTTGTAGAGAACGAAATTACACCGGCGTTCGAACCATGCCCCGTAGCAATGAGCATTACTCCTCTCAAGAACAGAAAGACCTCAGTCATGCTCCGTATGGCGTTCACATGATAGTTGTCCCGAATGCGCTACGGACTGTTACAAGTCTTTATCGCAGCGTCACAACCGTAGAAGTAATGGCTCGAGATATAGTTGTCTGTTATATCGTTATAGCAATGCAGCAGTCGATAATAGGGGTCAGAAACTACTCAGGGATGAAGGCTTAGGAGCATCTATCCCGGTTCGATAACTTATTCAACTTTTGGTAAATCTCATAGTACTTTATATCATGCTACAGCTGAAGTAGACATGTTTCTATATCGCTTCGTGGTTCAAAATCCTTAATCTATGATACTCTCGCAGCAAAGGTTGGAATATACGACATCAAAACGCTTCCAGGAACATTCAAGAGGACTGTTAGAGTAGAGCAGTAGTCAAATCGTAAATGTTCCAGTGGAGCACCATTCCGTGCTCTCACATACGGAATTTGCTGGGAGTGCTATCCCATCGATAGAGGCTTATATTCAATCTCTAAATTTAGACTATCCAAATCTCTTTCAAACTCCGAACAGTGCAATCAACAGAGCAGTTTGGAAACTGCTAATCTTTACAATTCTGACTCCTGCAGAAATAAAATCCGAGTACCGCAATAGAAATTTCAGTCAAATAGAAGAGAACGGAGGAAAAAAGGGGAAACACAGTTGAAATTTCAACCTAGGGGCGCGACATGTGAAAAGAAACATCTATTTCAGAAGGAATAATTAACCCATTATAATAGTCTCAGTTTTGATCAGTATTATTACTAGCGGATAATTATCAGGTTCAAATACTTGACAGCACCACATAGCAAGGCGTGGACACTTCGAGGTCATATTGTTAATACTGGCCCAGAAACTGCTATCTTGAGGGCCGACAAGCGCACTACGCAACTAAAATTACACCATAAACCCAGGAAATACAGTTATTATAAATAAATGGGTTTGAACGTCCCTGGAGGTAGTGCAAGCCTCATTTTAAGCTGATCTCCAGGCTTTTTCTCTGCCGTCTATGTCTTCAAAGAGGGGGACAAAAGTATAAAACTAGGCTTACACTCAGGTGCGCTGTGTCTTGTGTGAATGGTGTGTACAATTTGCTGTGGGTGCTAGGGACGAAGCTAAGAATAACCACCTCATCTAATGAGTCATAAGTTTTACGAGAGAAAGTGTTGCGTACATGATTGACCGTAGCATATACACACAAGCAGACCTTGAGGCTTCTAGACCAAGTCCAGACGCATGTGCTCTCTACCCGTTGAACACGTGTACTCAAAAGAAACGACTGAATATCCATCCACAGCAGCTGTGAACACGGGTACTCGTCTATCCAGTACACTTCGAGAGCACCTTTGTCGTTATTAAAACACCATTTCATTACTAATGAAGTTTCAAGCGAGTTTAAGTGCTTCAACCATGATGGTGCTGGGTTTAGACTGGATGGTACTGGACTCTCACGAGACGTGCTATGATTAATTCCTGTTATTGCGCGAAGGTTCTAATTTGTCTCGTTGGCCGATAATTGCGTACATGCGAGTTGCCATCTCTCTGCTGCAAATGTGGTACCATAACACGTGTGAGAATACGAATAGCCTCGACAATCCACGTTGAAACTCTGGGCGTCAGTGGCGAACACGACGACGCAGAGCATCGCGGTGGCAATTCTGCTAGTTTTCTCATCGACGGCAGCCGAATGTGGAATTAAATTAGCTGTGGGATAGGTTGCCTCCGAAGTCGCCGCCTCGCAGGAAAATAACAGCAAGCGTACCTTAAGTTAAATTTGTTTTTACTGACCGAGTTTCATGTCGTCTATGTATGTAACTCGACTTGAGATCTGCATATACAATAATACAGCAATGCTGTCCGCCGTTGATTTCACAATAGCAATTAAATTAGACGTAGGTGCATAAGGTAATACCGAGTTATGACAATAAATCCAAACTGCTGTTTCAACCGACTCTTCGTAGTGGCTAGATCAACTATGGCCGGGTTTAGCACTTAGTTATAATTGAAACATAGCAATCCCCGTCTAGATGCGGCAAATAGTACAACTAAGATTGCCAACAGTCCAATGAACACATATGCGACGTATCATATAGGTTGTACGTGGGTTCGGGCCCCCCGAGTTACCAATGAAAAAAGCCATAATTCTAACCCCGGCAAGCAACAAGTCGACATGGGCTTCCCTCCGATGAAGCGGGCAACGGTGTACCAGGCAGCACTACTGCAAGGCCGCGCGAGGGTTTCTGTGTGAGGCGGCCGAAAGATGTTGAAGCACATTTGAAGTGCCAACAAGTAAACACGTCTTCGTAACCCGCATGGTGGTGTAATTAACCCATCTTCAACGAAGCAGGAAAGCCCGCAAAAGGCAGGAGGAATCGCGGTGCTCGCCCAGTCGGCTCTAGTTGTCTTGTTCTCTCTGGTATGCATACGTATTTACATACGCACATACCTAGATGCACCCCCGGGATGGTGTCGTTCGAAAAGGGTACGAAAAAGGGACAAGGGGCGCACACTGTGAGAAAAGGAAGAGTTCTGAAGGAGGAAGGCGATGGCGTGAGAACACGCAGCAGTCGGTTGACAAAACCGATGGGAGTCGAAGTCTGGGTAAGGGCGCCTGAACCCCGATATTCTAGAAAACAAGGCTTGATCGATGGGCTAATCAAATCCGCCAACTTTATTTCTTCGGGTCTGGCAAACCCATCCTGCTTGGGCGCTAGGTTGTCATTGGCAGCGAAACTAGAGTTGCGTGGACACTCTCGGCCAGGAGATATTCTGATCTCAAGATTGCACGATTTCCGCAGCGATCAGACATTTCATTGGCCAGGCGCACACTGTGAGAAAAGGGGTCTCGCTCTTCAACCCCCGGTTGATCCCCGCCAAGGTCGCCCGATATATGTTTATGGCACGATTTGTTCGAAATGCTGGTTGACCTACATCTGGCCGTACATGATTCGCAATCTGGAAGCCTGTCCGTCTATAGCCTCTTGTTCATTTGTTAGTTTTTGATAATTATTATTAGTATTGTCCCCTTCCCGCCGCTGAAAGGTTTTAGATACCTTCCCCATGCATGCAGGACGCCGCGTCGCGCATTAGACGGTATTCTCTCCCTCTTATGGTCCCTGTAGACGGTTACAGCTTCGGTCGCAGCAGCAGCAGCAGCAGCAGGGCCGACGACATGCGCGATGGGGTGCTGTTTGACATGCCTGAGCATATACTGAGGTCGTGTTATCCATCCCAACGTCGGATCGACAACGGCTTGGACCGTCCTTGGTTATCCGAGAATGTCTATACTGTCCTTCCGCCGGCACCTGGACACAGCTCGTCGGCCGTTCGGACGCAGGTTCACCGGTGTCGTCTAACCTTTCTCATATACTAGCACGGTATCTAGACTGCGTCTCGTTCGCTGCAGGACGACTGTTTAGTCAAGAACAAGTCGCGCCCCAGTGCGTATCAGGCACCACACCAAC
This sequence comes from Xylaria sp. FL0043, assembly GCA_022578865.1. Taxonomy (NCBI): domain Eukaryota; kingdom Fungi; phylum Ascomycota; class Sordariomycetes; order Xylariales; family Xylariaceae; genus Xylaria; species Xylaria sp. FL0043. Next base: position 1,230,130 of record MU397241.1, on the reverse strand, counting down.
AATAATTCGGTGGAAAGGCGGCTCAAGTTTCCGCTTGCGTGCCAAGGGGCCCAGGGGTTCCACCTCTCATGCGGCCATGTGTATCTAGGAGGGATGCAGACATAGAGACTGGCCAGACAGTATGCTACGGTAGACGTTGGAGCATTCGCGAATTTGCTGCAGACGAGTCTATGTCTATTCCCATAGTGAATGTATACTCAGGAGCGGACGCTCTGGTCTCATTAGCTTAAATTCTTCCGTGTGGCGTTGCGTGTCTGCGTCGACCGAGTGTCTCGACCGGTCTGCAGGGATGGCCGGCCCCGAGGCTTTAGCGAATATGCAATACCGGCAGAGCGAATGCAGGTTGGGGAGCAATCAATGTCTCGTGCAAGGTGTGCTAGATTGATGAGGGCAGGCGGCATGTTTTTATTCTAATGCAGTAGGATATCTCTCAATAACACGCTCCTGGCATGTTCTTGTGCAAATGCGACGGCAGATTGCTTGACAGTCGATCATGCAGTAACCCGACGCTGATACACATGTTCCCGCCTGTAGACACATTTTCGCTATATGCCTCTGTTTTTTCACGGCTACAAAGTCTAATAAGCACCGGTATGCTCGCGGTGTACGGTCACTATGCGGATCAATGGTTTAGGCGCATCCCGTTGGAGTACCTCCGAGCATCCGTCCCTTATAGTGCTCGTCAAACCCTGTTGGAGTCGATATAAAGACGCAGACAAGCGTTCCTCGACCCTTAAAGACCAAGCCTGTGAACGAGTTGATGCGTTGAAACGCTGCACTGCGACCATCCTAACCTGGTCTTGCACCGAGACCGGCTAAAAGTGCTGACGTGGTTGAACACTTAGTGGAGTGGTTTGATATTCTAAATTCTTTTCGTAACGCGCTGTTTAGGCACGAATCGCTCGTAACAATGACTCGAAGGGAAGAACGTATCCGCCTCTGAATTTTACCAGCCCTTTTTGTAGTTATCTCTCGTATTTTCCCGGTCCCTGATGAAATGTGGGCCGTAGGAAAGAGAAGCTTGAGAAGCTTCGAAGAGGAAACAACGTTCAACACAAAGTCCACACTACGTGACGGGGGGATTACCACTTTTACATATTCAAATACTAATGTAAGTCAAATGGTGTGTGTCAGTGTCGTATGCGGACGGTGTCCCATCGCACGGTCTTTCCGACCCATCTACTCGGTGGTATTCACCTAGATTCCCCGGACCTAGCGCGCTGTAAGAACCGAGCGGTGGAGAGGGACGGTGAATGTGGCGAAGGCGGGATCAGGCCCATTCAATGCGAGTTGAGCCCCATCTGTGGAGCTGTAGACGGGTCTGAACCATACCTACCCATACCTAGGAACATAATGCAAAACTGGGCTGCATGAAAATGTTGTGAGTTAGCCTTCACCTTGGTTAAGCTAGCATCGGGCAGCAAGCGAGCCTAACAGACCGATGTGGCTTTATGGGGTATTTTCATGCCTCTGCTGCTCGTGTTCAGAGTGTGACGACGACACAGGTGTCGCATTTCCGCACGACGATATCTCCACTGTCAAGTTATCGTCTTCCTCTTCGCGACCAAGAAGGAGATCCTCGCTTCCTTGCCACTGTGGCGGCATGTTAGGCATTTCTGCTTCATCTTCATCTTCCCATCCATAATCCTCCCCTTCACTATCCGCGATCTCATAGTCGGTTTCATTAAACTTCCGCTTTTGACGCCTGTGGTTCGTGGTAAGCGTCAAGGGCGTCTGGTTGGTTTCCAGATCCAGCCCGACAAATCCAGCCTATTCAACTCAATAAGAAGGTGACAGGTCATAGTCGGGTTATAACGTACGTTACAGATTTCGAAAGGGAATGCCAGCCCAAAACCACTAGGACGCCCATGGCCATTGCTCTTTTGTACACCGACAAGGCGTACATTACGCAATTCCGCATCAACCATCGTCCAATCTTGGAAAAGCACCAATCGAGTGGCAACTCCTTGCTCCCAAGCGGAGGCATTGATGGCTGGAGTTATTGTTGCACCATGCTCAACCTGCATTCTCGTGGCACATTGGTTTAAAACTACTATGAGGAGGTCTCGAGTCGCTGAAAGCTTTTGTAATGCTGACGTTATGGACTGGAGAACCTGGAGTCGTCTAGTGGCAGAGCCTGGACCTAACGATGAACAGAGGGTCAATATCAGGTAAGTAAAAAAATTAATCTTATTTCCAAAGAGTTTAGTTACCTTTGTGATTTCGGTGAGGCTCGACATTCTTCGGGAAAGCACGATTTATCAAACCCGATAGGCCGTCAATCACTATGAGGGATGTGCCAGGGGGTATGCTAGATGGCCCCGGTTTGCAAAGAAGTCCAATGAGGTGTGCGAGAGTTGGAGTGAAGTAGTGAACAAGGTTGGCTATAGCGTCAGTCGCATCGAAGGAAGCCGTGGTCCCTGCCGAAGAAGAGCTGCGCAAGTCTACCACTTTGGCAAGCCTTTGAGGGCATACGGGATTAAACGTGTCTGCTCGTGGCGTTCGTTAATCAATCTGAAATATGGATTTATCTAGGTAGAAGGGAAACCAACCTACCCAGACAACCTTACAGCCATCCAGTAACGCGTTGGCAGCAACCTGCATGCTATGGAAAGGTGAGCGTACAACATAGGGTGGAAATGTGACTAGGTTGAGATCATACGCAAGTGTTGTCTTGCCGGATGCCGGAGGCCCCCAGACTTCTGCGATCTGGCCCTTCTGAAAGCCTCGGTGGCGCTGCGGCCCATCGCGGTCCTCAAGAGACACGTCGGTCAAGGCCCTATCCAGAGCTTCTAGACCAGTAGAGACAAACTGCCGCGGGTCGGTCTTGAGGTCATCGAAGGCTTGCGCTGCCGAGACGGTGGGCAACCGATCTGACGTGGATCAGAGACGTGCTCTCACACAGGAAGATGTTTTGACAACAATTCAACTCACGAGTAGAGTTAAAGTCGAAGCTGGATACATCCTTGCCGTGAATTGACTCGTACTTGTCCATGTTACCTCATGAAAATGAAAGCTGCCAGATGCACAACTGGCTACATAATTTCTTGCACGCTAGAAGAAGTCTTCAGACTATCTTTGCTACTCAGAGCCACGGGACCTGTTTGTCTAGAAATGGAATGTCAAGAGCTAGGTCCCCAGCATGCGTGTATGTATATGTGTGTATATGGCAAGGTCGAGTGACTCTATATAGGTAGGTTACATATGTAGGCACCTATCGCGATTGCGGATTATAGCGCGTCAGAGCCCGCCCCCAAGCACGTGACGTGATGATACCCGGGTAGGCAGGTAGGTCGGTACCTATCCTTCATACTCCGTACATACCCCGGTCTACACCACCCGCTAGATCACCGAACTCCAACATGAGGCTCAAAATGTTGGGGTAGACTACTTTATATTCGTGCTCTAACGTTCAATCCTCGTTTACTCATCGAATAGGCAATTCAGACTATTCGGGAGCCGGCTAGCCGGAGGCATGCACGCAGAAAACAGCACCAGAACGACAATTACTACCTACCACGCCGCATGACCCATTGATAGGTTGAACGGAATACCGCCATGGTAATGGATTAAGCTATATAAATAGGCGAAGCTTCGGCCGTCGGCAAAATCGATAGGAGCAAAGGAACTCTAATCCTGGCTGGAGAGATAGCCTGGCAAGCTAGATCCTACTAGAGATATGCTGGTGTGGGGTGAACGCTAGAGATCCTGCGGTGCTCGTCGAAAGGTATTCATCCCGTACGCCTAGTTACTCCGTATGTTCGGGTCTGCCTCACGATTTTGCCTTTTATGCCCGGGGCATATAATACTCGTCTTACGATATCAGCAAACAATGGGCCGAGACTGTGGTTGCTTCAACTCTCGATTGAGTATCTGCATAGAGCAAGAGGGTCCAGGGCTTGTTTAATAAGCATGGTTGTCTGTCGAGGCTCTTATCGTCAAATACTTAGTGAAAACGGCACTATGTCCAAGTACTTAGCCTCCCCCTCTCCACTAGCCTTATGGACCAAAGGATGGCAGGGTTGGGCGGCCCGAATGGGAATTCTGCTAGACACAGTCCCTTTTGTACTATGCGTGAAGGAATTGCTTCACCTGACAGCGCACGTGGTGGCTCCAGTGGCCTTGAGGGCATTTCACCGAGCGCCGGGCCGTTTACTGCGCTCGCTGACTCTCCAACGAACGATATCGCCATACGCTATATGTGACTACGCATACAGTAGTGTAGCGCACCATTAAGAGAGCGGGTACACTACATCCAGGGACTGATGAGCCTCAATACGGTGGTCGTGTCGTGCTAATCAGGCGCGCGGTTCCAGACCTCGCTATCGTCGCTCGCTATCGTTACTCACTTTGATCACGACTACCACCCAAAGGCGGCAAGGGTACCCTGACGGACCTGTTTGTGATCGAGATGGGCGACTAGTATGAGAAGGTAATGCATCTTAGACCACCAGCCTCAGGCAGCGCATTGGGAATGCACCAGCAGGAGCAATGGTCGAGCTTGAGCATCATACCAACAGAGACTAAGGAGGCAGAAATGAAGGTTTTGTCAAACGTCCCCATAGGTACGTGATATGGAAATATCCCTCAATTTGACACGAATATCGGCGGCATTTGGCACGGTAGATGCATGGGTAGGTGGCTCGGCCGCGGGTTATCAGGAGCCCATCGAAGCACAAAACCGGGTCGGCGGGCACTTGGGACATGTTGGTGATCTCAGTAGTGTACGCGTGGAGGGCTGAGTCTGGCCTCTTATTGGCTGAAGCCGACAATGCGGCGAGATAGCAAGCGATATCCGCATGTATCGATGTCACCCGGGGAGGAGCACGTACAGGGGCTTCAATGCAGGTACGAGGTGCGCTACGGTTTTGTGTTGGGGCGGAGTTTCAACCGGGTTCGCCGACACCATGTTACCACTTGAGGGTATGTAACAGTAACAATGCACCGCCTAAGTAAATACCTACAGTAAGTCACAAGGCGATACAGCGTGCTGTATGTAGGCATTTCTAAATAGCCTATTTTCTCACAGAACACCTAGGTATGTACTTCTCAGTATGCAGTGAATTATCAGCATGTCGGGGTATTAGATACGGGTCTTGTGTTTACCTACGGGTCCTGTCACGGATTTCCCAACGAGGAATAGAGACTGTTACGTCGTGGGAGACGTTACAGCACATAGCCTTACATAACAATTCACATGCAACAATACTCTAACATAGTGTAGTCGTGGTCCCAACTCCGAAATGTCATCTTCGGGTTTCTTGTGCTCAGAAACCGAGGGACTCAACAAGTAGCCGCATGCATAAAAGTATCGCCAGGTTTGACCGCGGGTTATGATATGAGATTGTACATGAGTCCTGTTCTCTCGGCTTGCTCATAGATGGCGAAGCTTTCGAACTTGACATGTGATATTTCTACTTGCGCTGGTAATGATCATGCGGGTTCAATATTTCGCTCTGTTTTCTCTCTTGAACTCGCCAAGTCATAGCGATGAATATGCACAATCCGGAAGATTGGTATAATTTCTATCTACGTGTGGGTTAGAGGAATCAGATGTTAATGGACTTGATCCAGCAGCAACGCCAGGGATTGAATGGACCCTTGATGCGTTGATGTGTTCATTGACATTTACACTAATATGCCTATAGAAGGTTCCGTCTAGCTCTCCGCCTACCAACGGTCCATTTGCGGAGAACCGCAAATCACATGTAATTCCGAAATATAAGTATACTATTTACCCCATACGGAGGACACATACTGCCAGACTGCCAAACTACGTACCCTTACAACAAGATGAAAGGAGTTGGGCAGGGGCCGGGATATTACTGTAGCATCCCACCGACAGCTAGGCTAGGGAGTTGCATCTACACTAGAACCTGTTCGAGTACGAAACAAGCTTTGAGAGAATTCTACTCCCTAAACGGTTGAAGCATGCATAACCACGTAACGACGATGCTGTCTGGATGGCGTGTCTTACGAGTCGTTCGCTCCCTCTAGATCATATACGCAAGGTCAGTACGTACCGCAATATCTCCTGATGCCCCCGCGGCTCGCAGCTGTGCATAGATCATTACCAAAGCATGTTTGTACCGGGTAGAACAGAATATCTACCACAAGGTTATCCCCGGCTTGCCGAATTTGGAAGATGTTACCGCATAGAACTCATCTAAACCGGGGGCATAAAAGCTCTTCCCCAGATGCCAAGCCCAATTGGGGCCCCCGGAAACTTTGGCGAAACATTCGCGTTTATGCTTCTCTGAAGTGAATTCCAAAGTCCATTCCCAAGTCAATTCCCAAAGGCGTGGTCTTACAGAGAGTTCAGTGTGGCATCTGGGGTGCATGGATGACAAACAGGACCTCGGCGACGTCGATGTTTCCCGTGCTGTGACATCAGTTAGGAAAGGTGTATAGGCGGTAAGCACATGCAAAAGTCAACATATAGCAATCGCCGAATCAGCGGGAGACGTTCCCGCTGGATAGTTGCCCGCATTTAACTGAGGAATTAGTGATTCACCTTCTTAACACAGGACATATAATGTACCTGGACACCGGCATGGCTCCCTGCATGATGTCGTCAACGAAATCTGTTTGGGCGATGTATGCGAAAATTTGACACAGTGAAGGATTGATCCTACTAGGTAATAGGACCTTTTGTGAATGATTATGCCACTTAGGGGAGCGGCGGAAGGACAAAAGGATAAATTTGAATACTTATGTTCCCTTTGTCACCAGCAGCGTCAGACTGGGAAACGCTGCGCCTACGTGAGGGAGGTGATACACTCGACGACCACTGCATCCTTGTGATCAGCCTGGTGACGCTTGTGCTCGTTTAAGAAATTGGTGTTCTGAGCGCAGAATGGTCTGACAATCCGTGAAATTCCGTACTCAGCGTCAAAGCCGGGAATATATGGAATACTTGGGCTTTGTCAAACTCAGAACCCCCACGTTTTCGGCAAGGCTAGGCAATATTGGTGCTTTGATATGCCACATTCATCGGTTAAAGATAGATCTCTCCGAGGTCAGTGGGCCCGAGGCTCCCAGAAAAGATACAACAGGATTCGCATGCGGAACTCTACAAGTAGTCACTACACTATTTTCTCATTATCAGTATATTGTGTATTAGGGTAGATTCTAGCTAGGGAACCTCCTCTCTAAATCCTCTACTTGTCACTTTACGGGCATGCCCTGGCGGTCAGCTGGTGTCAAGCTGAGCAAGAAGGCCCGGGTGCGAAACGTGAGGGACAAGCTAGAGGTAGATCTCTTATCTTGACAGCTCCGAGTGGCAAAATACAGAACAACTACGGAGTTACTTGCCGGCGTAATTAGCGACTAGCAGCAGAAAGGGTCAACGTATCTACGACTTGACCGCCGCCGCATACCAGGATGTCTGGGGTGCCCCAAACCCCCGACATTGCCGGAGTCAAAAGCAAAGTGTGGGGAGAGTAGCTGACGACTTGATAGGCTCATCGACTATGGAATGTATACTACACTAGGCATGCTAGATGGTGATAAATAGGCGTTATCATCGTTTGACTCCATATTGCAGGCTCGTACCATTCCCTCAGCGATCATACGAGGCAGCACGCCGAGATGGAGCTCTCTGGTCTCATTCCGGGGCGCAAAGGAACCGTTCTCACATCACATCAAACTCGGCCCCGGCCCTGCACGTAAAACAGATTGTCGGGGAAGGGTGAAAGGGGGGGGCATGTCCAGACACATGCTAAAGCGAAGCCCCGGCTTTATCAATGACTGCACAAGCTTGTCTCGGCCAGAAGGGACACGGTGTGTATGAGGAGGCAACGTGATGACGAGCTCCGTGGCCAACTGTGTTCCGTTCTGTATTCTAGCGGGCTCCGCCGTCACTACTCAATCGGATCTAAGTCGTCTCAGCACTGATCTGGCTCGTCTGGGTTTCTGGCATGCACCACACTAGAGGACCTCTTATCTACTGGGCCCACCACGTTCACCTGCTGCTCCGTCCCAGAAGAAGCCCGATCAGTCTACCTATTACTATCATCGTGTCCTCTGCGCTAGATAGGTGGTCTGAGAAGGCGTCATCAGTCAGCTGGGTCCGAGCCAAGTCGTTCACTAAGATACAGCTGAGACGCCTGGGTCTGGAGAAGAACACTGCAGATTGCAGGATATCTACTCTGGTCGGTCTGGTTGAGGGGCTATAGAATATAGTTACCATTTACCATTGGATGGAGTTGGGGCCTTCCTCTTTTCTTTTCTTTTCTTTTCTCTCCTCCTCCTGCGTCTTCTTTTTAAAAATTTTGAGCCCTCTTATATAGTTTGTTTTTTATTAATTTAGTGCCAAGGCCGAGTTTGAAGCGAACAGGCGAGTCGCGCTCTCAAGTCGATTATCGTATTTTCTCCGTCTCCACAAATTGCGGTTGTGCTACTCTTTACAGTGGGTTGACTTGCACCTACTTATACTTAGATCCCGCACTCTGGTCAATAATTTTGCTGAGAAATTTTTTGAGAAGAGAAAAAATTTACCCTCTCCGCGTACGGAGGCGCTTAGTATCTAAGCGATGATTTCCACAACGGAGAAGGGGCCGATCTGTAAGGCCGAGGTGAGAAAGGTCCGAAAACTTCACAAAGTGAAAATTATCATCACTGGTGGCCTATTACCTCTGGAGAGGGGCGCGGTTATAGCAACAACGTTGACGATATGTGATAACAAATAACAACACAAGACAACATCCCGATAATAGCCATTACAACGCACGGCTTAATGGCCTGCGGAACGCAAAAGTGGCATGGCGCAAAGTAGTACTTGGTAGGGAGCAGCATTGAGCTTGACCTTGTTTACCAACTGAATGAAGGGTGTACATGCCTAATGCAGGATAGAGCGCACTTCATAGTATGGGGGACGCTTGCTAGACAGCCTCATCTGTTAGTAACAACAATAAGTGAAATATGCGTACTAGTATGACATGGCGTATCTACTACTATCGAGTCTTGTCGTGCCGAAGCGTGTGTTACGCATAATGTGTTTCGGCTGAGATCAAGCAACTACTTACATAAAATGGTTTAGTGGCTATTCCATCATTACTTAATACTATGTACAGAATACGGTATATTGTGTTATGCCTCGTAATGGAAACACGAACGTGCTACTGACTGACTGACTCACTCACTCACTCGTCCTACCACCAACCTGACCGCCTCACTCCGCGTTGCCGATGATGCTGGCCGAACCTTTCTCCGATGATGTATTCCAGGGCCAGTTTTTTACGATTTGACGGTGACGCTATGTTCCGCTTTGCTCCGAGTCCCTGTGCGGACTACATGAAGTCACGTACGTGAACAGTTTATTCGTGTCTCGTCCTCGGCTCGACAAGAATCATGAGAGCTGTCGATTAGTTCCAGAATAAAACAGAGCTGCACAGCGAGGTTACCCTACAGTAAGAGTGCTGGCATGAGTGTATCGAACAAGGTCACAAACCCTCACCCCCCTTACCCCCCCCTTCGACAGTATGTACTAGTATATGAGGAGACACACACATACACATGCCTTAGGCAGGTGGTGCTGCAGTGATGTTTTTCTTTTGTTTTTTGCATCTTCTGGAGCCCCGTCCTTCTGTCCAGTGCCGAGTCTACCTAGGTACATGTGTGCCTACCGAGTCCCCATGTGGTTTGGCCAATGGCCCCCCCACACGCGGTGGAGATCCCGGATTAGCGAATCTGTGGTGTAGGTACTTTGTACCGATGCCTTGTACTGTGCCCCAGGTACGCAAGCTGGTAGGTTAGGTACGTGGTGGTGTACCCAGGTAGTGCAGTGTAGGTAGCGTACAGAGATGGTGCAAGGTGAAAGGGCTGGGCCAAGAGCCAAGACCCAATTGCCAGGAGAGCCGGGGCAGGCGGAGACCGACAAGCTACAAGCCCACAGGTACCTGAATGCACTGTGCTGCTGGAGACCTGCCTTACATTTGTCCCTGCCAGGTAGCATGTAGCTACGTACCTGCTGGGTGCATACGCAGAACAGGGCGCTGAATGCTGCCGCCCCTCACCCCCCCCCCCAAAAGGCCCCCTACACACCCCAGCATAACCCCGGCCAGGGTGTGCCTGGCCCACGCCTTTTTTTTCTTTGAGGGCTTGACCTCTGACCACCTGCACTGTCTAATTGTCTTATGCTCCGGCTTACCTACCTCCTTTAAAACGCATCCAAACCCCCATCTGCCCGCAGAAGGTTTCCCCCTCTCTCCAAACTTCCAGTATACATCACACCAAAAAAACCTACGTCCCTTGTTCCCCGGATTCCAAGCAGGGTAGACATTAGTCTGCATATCAACTCTCAGGCGTCGCCGAGCTACAACAACAAGCAAGTCCCTTCTATCTTGGACGCCTCGACTCGTGGATTCCCAAAGAACAAAATATCAACTCGTTGAGCGCATTTTAGAGACACCTTGGCCACGGGACCGATACTATATATACATCGCGCGCAAATAACGAATTACCCGGTGTTTTCACCGCCGTCGCCACACCGGGAAGTATCACCATTACTTCGGAGGTAGCGTGTGTTAATGCCCACTTGGCTGGCGATCACATGCAACGCTCACAGTCAGCGGTGGATTTTTCCAACCTGCTGAACCCTGAAGCCAACGCTACCGCAAGCACGACCAGAGACGCCGAAGGAGACGTCACCATGGCCTCTGTGAGCGTCATTAGGCCTAATGGACCGTTACCGGGTGGCCAGCCTGCGGAAACACCAAATGAGTTGCCACGACCGTACAAATGTCCCCTGTGCGATAAGGCCTTCCACCGATTGGAACATCAAACGAGGCATATCAGGACTCATACAGGCGAGAAGCCACATGCCTGCGCGTTCCCCGGTTGCACCAAGAAGTTCTCCCGCTCGGACGAGCTCACTCGGCACTCGAGGATACACAACAATCCCAACTCGAGGAGGGGGAACAAAGCTGGGCAGGCCACGCATCATGCACTCGGCCACGCACTGTCGCCCGAATCCATGATGCCGCCTCCTACGTCGGGCCCGCGGAGTATTAAGTCGGCCCCGACTTCTACGCTGGTGTCGCCAAACGTCTCTCCGCCGCATTCTTATTCTGCGTTTGCCGTGCCGCATCATAGCCCCATGCATCATTATTCAAGGGGCGTCGGCAGCAATGGTCCGCTTTCAGTGGCTAATGGCGAACTAGGTGTTCTGGCAAACGTTGCACACCAGCTAGAACACGAAGGCGTATCTCCAAATAACTCGCGGCAACAGTATTATTCCCACTCTCACCATAATTCACGCAACCATCTCCCTTCCCTATCTGCGTATCACATGTCTCGTTCGCATTCAGGCGACGATAATCGGGATGACCATTACTCGCAAGCTGCTCGCCTTGCCAAGCGATCGCGGCCAAACTCACCTAATTCAACGGCACCGTCCTCCCCAACCTTTTCCCATGATTCCCTGTCGCCCACTCCAGATCACACACCGCTAGCAACGCCTGCCCATTCACCGCGGCTTCGACCATACGCTGGCGTCGAACTACCTTCTCTGCGTAATTTGTCGTTGGGCCACACTCCAGCCTTGGCACCCATGGAGCCGCACCTTGAAGGTTCCGGTTTTCAGTCCCCGCCTCAGCCACCCACTGGCACCCGGTCTTCAGTATCGTTGACAGATATCATTAGCCGACCTGATCGAAGTAGGAAACTTCCAGTTCCCCAGGTGCCCAAGGTGGCAGTTCACGACCTACTCTCCAATGATACTTTTAACGCGAGTGGTCGGAGTTCAACCAGTGGTAGTATTGCTGGCGGCGATTAGAGGGGCCGTAGTGACATACCAGGTCTCACGAACGTGGACGAAACTTAAGATTACGATATGAATTATGACTCTTTTGTCGGAAGTATAGAGGTCTACATAGAAAGAAGGAGGCGTTTTCATCGGTGGCATTTTCACACCTACCAACTTCTCCCCACTCATAATTAACGACGACCAGATAAGGCTGTCAACCGAGGATACGGACAGGAGTTAACCAACCCGATGGTTTGGATCTGGCAGTGTGTGTTTTGGGATTTTACGATTATAGATTTCGGGTTTCCTCGGTGGCTAGACTTGTGTTTGATACAGGCGGGGCAGTTGAACTGGCGTTTCTGTTCTCTCCGCGAGAATCCGGGCTGGATCTCCCAGGGACAAATTGCGAATACCAGCGTTGTTATCATTTCCATTTGTTTTGCTGAGTTCAAATCGACTCGCCGCTTACTATACAATATGAAACCGTTATTTCGATATGACGGCCATGTTCTGGTTTTCCTAGTGTTTGAAACCTAGAGGAAATGGAGAAGGGGCGGGACAAAAGGCACACCGGGACAGCTTGGCGACCGAGAATGTCTGTTAGGTATGGTTGAATGGTGTATTGGCAGGTAGACTTGACCAAAACAAGCGAAACAGAGTGGGCAACTCCACTTCACCGCAACAAATCATTTAATTTTACGGTTCGCGGCACTTGAATCGATGAGCAACGTGGAACAAGATCGGTGGTTATAGAGGCCTCACCGAGTAGTTTCCAGCACTCATCCTCAGCTTGGCATTGGTGAAGCTGATGACATAACGGCCAAGTGACCTATTATTAATCCAGGGGGAGCGGGCGGATTCTCGTGTCATGCGGATGGGGAGTGGTCGAAAGCATGATCCTTGCATCGATCGATGGGGGATCCCCCTCGCTGAGGGGATTAAAAAAGATAATAAGTAATAATGAATGATCTCAACACCCAAGGTGAAGTTGTCACGATATAACTTCTTCACTAGCTCCACATGTGACTGCTGTGCTGTATTGACTCCTGACGTACTTGGTGTAGTAGTGTTATGCGTCTGCGTCTATCTAATCCATCGTCCCCTTGGGGCCCCGCAAGCACCGGGGAGGATCTACGCTATGGCGTGACGAAGAGACGAATGAGGACACCTAGGACACTAATAATTACATAGCGTCGCCGCTTCTTGCCCACTCCGTCAGGACAGGAATGTCCGGTTTGGATCTCGTATCTTGTTTTTTTCTAAACTATCGATTTTGGTGTTTAGATAACAGTGTTCCTAGTTATGGAATAAAAGATACGCAGCTCGACACACACCACGCCTACTTTAATTTACCCTTAATTATACTACAGTTCGCTATTTGCTACTGAGATTTCTTGGCCCCAGATTTCGATAAACCCCGGATCGGCCTCCTCCACCAGAAACAAAACCAAGACCAAACAAAAGAGAAGTAGGTGAAAAATACGAAACCGACCACTAAAGTGGCCTACCGTTCGGTAGCCGACGACGGCAGTGTGCAAACTACTGTTGTGCCCCCCTTCCTTCCGTATGCATATATGCTTATGGTGCACACTACCTCATCGTCACGGGCTGACCTGATGATCCTTTTACGGCATCGTGATAGTCTATTATTAGTCACTGGTTGTTAGTCAAAAGATAAGACTTACCCTAGGACGAGAACGAGAACAACCTTTTTTGTTCCCTCTTTCTTCCCCTCCTCTCCCCGCGTTATCCGCGCCTCGCGCTTATTTAATCACCATCGGACACACAGGTACCTACTTACAATGCGGTGAATCTCATCTCTTTTGTCCGTTTTATGCTAAAAGATCTGCTTTATCCTCTTCATCTCGAAGTTTTGCTTTTCCAGATCTTGGTTTTGAGGCTATAAGCGAAGCGCTGCGCCCTTCTGGGGTAGACACGGTGCTCGCCTAGGAATACCTATTTGGCGTGTAATTACTTACTACACACAGCCGCCGCCCTCGTCTAATAACTCTATATAACCCGCCCTACGTACGACTACTGCTGCTGCTGCTACCACCATCTACTGTAGGTACATAATATAAATAAATAGTGTATGCGGGTGTATAGTACCGGTATGTAGGACGGTAGCAAGCCGTGTCCGCTTGCCTGTCCGGCCAGGCACGGGTACACTATAGATGTATGCTAATGACCCGTTCGATACAGCACAAAGTAGAGCCCGGTCCCGCTTTGTCTCTTGACCGAGCCTCCAGCATCGAGGAATGGGATGGGATGGGATGCGCGATGGTACCACCCCTTAGATAGTAATGTGGTGTCCTTTACCACCCACACTTGAAGCGGTAACAATCCATCCACAATATAATACGCGCGTAGATTCTGTACAGGTTGGTATTTCCCGAAGACTGCCGCCTCATGCAAGGCAGTGGTCGATGGTAGTGGGAGTACTTCTGTATTAGTAGTAGGATACGTAACCACTGCAAATTGCAGAAGAGCTTTTCAGCATGATTCGATCGGTCTTCAATAGAATGCGCATAACCATCGTCCATCGCTACCTTGGCGCCTGCATCGTACTCTATAGATTATGGAGGCATACGTTTCCAACTTACGTCGCACCAAAGACTAGCTTTGACACACAGTACACGCGCGTAAGTGTACACGACACCAGCGAGAAGGAAGGGGTAAAGATGATACATGCCTACCTACTAGTAATGTGATGATGGTGCAAGGCTGGCTGACCCTGCATCAAGGCTCTCGGGCGTCCCCGAAATGCTACAGTACCACCTTACTCAGCGCTGCATGGTTCCCAACAGCCAGCCAAACACGCACGCGTTTGATGTTGCACAGGAAGAGGCGGTGGGGGAAATAAAAGGCGATGGAGGAGTGAAGAGAGAAAACTTTTTCGCCCTATCACTTTATATCCGGAACGGAGTAGTATGTCGTCCTAGATAATGGGTCGAGCGAATCAGAAAATTCCGTGGATCTGCAGCAATAGCATTTGCCCAATCACAGGCGTATTTAGGACTACTTATTCACAAGTAGCGACCTCGGGTATTCTTTTTTTCTCCTCAGCATTCCAGCGCAACATTATCGAACGTATCATGTCTTTTCTCTTCGTATTTACTACATATCTGAACATTCTTACTCATCCATTGTGTCGTGTTAATCTCTGAGACGTTGTGTTGGAAGCCCCCAACTGCAGAATAGGGCAGAAGGATCTGTGGTGGCCAACCCTGCTGACGTGATATGGGGGTTGATGTGGTTAAATGACTTTTGTTTTGCCCTTTCTTGCGACAGCCTCCCATTACGTATCTACCAATACATCCTACTGGTACTGTAGTGAAAAAGACGGATCGTTGCATTGCTTGGAGACCCCACGTTCGACAGCTTCAGCTGACATCCTCCAACCTAATCGTGTGTCGCGTGCTGGTTCGTTGCCTAACGAAAGGAGGCGGAGTTTCGGTCACACGGGGGGAAAGGATCAATCAAAATCCTATCTATATTATCTACGTATATTCATCATCAAATCCCTAACAAGGTCTCTAGGACCAAGTGTTGACAATTACGGGGTTGCAGGATTCTTCGGAACCCGGCCAGTACCCGAGGATTAACAACTGGGACTTAAAGACCATAACAGTAGGCAATAATGATCCGAGCAACGTCTGTGCCTTGGACTACTCATAAGTCCCAGTGCGGTACTGTTTCAATCAATACTACAAGTCGTCCGAAACACGTCACTTACAGTGCAGTTTTGGTGTTTGGTAAGTGTGCTGCCCTACGGGGCTACAGTACGCCCGGTGCACAGCCACGCCATATTACAGCTCATAAGCTGGGGAAAGAAAGAAAAAACAAATAGAGAAAATAAAAAGGGGTGTGTGGGCGGTAGGCGGGGCACCGAAACGAGGTATATTTTTGCGGGGGCTCCATCTCCCTAGTGTAACAGAGGTATCGCGGGGAACACCGGAAATCTTGCTGATCGCCTGGTTACATGCCTTAGCGGCCGAGAGAAGGACGAGCGCCAGCCCAGCCCTGGAAAGTCCTCCATTCCCTGAATGCCAAATCCGGAAATAACAATACCGATACGCAGTAAAGTCAGAGGAAAACGGGTAGGTAGTATGGCAGGTATATTAGTGTTTGGACAATCCTTGTATTATATCTGTCCCCGTTTGCTATGTTACCCACAATGCTCGTTCGATTTCAACTTGACGATAATTGTCACCAGGTATCGTAAACGACTTGCTACTGTGTCGGTGTTCATATGTTGCCCTATTTTAGTAATATATATCCCCCTCAGCCATCTCGGAGAACACAGGTCAGTGAGCCAAGCATAGACGGAGGCTAGGCATAGAGCGCTGAGGCCTATTGTTATCGAGTAGTGCGACGAACGTCTCAAGTTTGCTCTATTACCGCCTCGCCGGGAGGATGCGCAATATTGTACTCAGTATACGCCTTAGCCGGGTAATGACAGACACGCCCACGATACAGGGCGACGGTGCATGGGACAAATTCTGTTGCCTGTTGGCTCGCGCCCATGTTGCGGTGTAGGTAGGTTAAGGTAGTGTACGTAGTAGGTTGTACATTTGCTACCTATCACTAGACGGTAATACAGTCGCATTGGGATTGGGATTTGTTGGCTTGGCCTTCCCCCCTTTTGTTTTGCGGTCAGCTCATCTCTGGCCTCACGTCTCCTGATTCTGTATGGGGTATTTACACACGATCACCGGTCGGATTTGGCCTACATTAATTACTTACACTTACTATGAGCGGATATGAGGTACAGTATGAGTAATGATAAATTAAGACTGTTCGTGTTATGGACATTTCAAAAAGAGAGTGCTATGTCGTGTCCGAGAAAATGTAAAACAGTTTACGACCTAGTAGACGGGTGTATCCGCAGAACGGCTCCTCTGCTTCAGCTAAGCCACCAGCGCTGACGAAGAGCAAGAGACAGATAGTAGGATCAAGTCAGTGTCGCAGTGTTGAAATCGGTCTAGGTACCACTTGAGGCCAATATTCTTCGCTGTCTTTGTTAATTGCTTTTAAATTTCTTGCACACCGCAACTTCGGTAAAAGCGTCATTCCAGGGAAAATCAATTATTGACCCCAATATAAGGCGGTCGCTCGCTCGCAGAGCGACTGGCTGACAGTCTTCTCGGGGTTAAGCACATTTTCATGTGTGAGATGAGATGTGTGTGAGATAAGCTTGCTGCAGTAGGGGTAGATAGTGTGCGTAGAGGGACTGGCAACAGACAGCGCCGTCAGAGTGGACAAAGCTTCTTTGGAAAATTCCAGACTCTTTCCCTCTACAGTCACTTTCCCAGCGATCCTAGCAGGTTTATGCGGGGTGACAGTCTGGGGAGCCTGGTCGCCCGTCTTGTCACCTCGCGCCCCCGATTTGCTCGTTTGGGAAGCGACCCTTGCCCCTTACGAAAATTCCGTTTCTCTTGCTGTCTTGGGTGTGTTGCTTTTTCTGGGCTTCTCTGCTGACGTTTCTGCCCTTGCCCATAGCAAGATACCCAGTAATACCGTACCAGATTCAAGCAAAAGCCAGTATATCTCCTGCCTACACCATAATACATACTAGTACTGTCAGTTATCCCCGTGATAAGCAGATAATTGGTCGCCGGAACTCAGCGAAAATCTAGGTGAGATAGTATATATTTGAGAAAAAGAACCATCTATTTACGTAGTGTAGTAATACAACTCACAGTTAAATTCATTGGTATCATTTAATTCTACTTCCGGCTCCTTTAAAGGAGAACCTGGATAGGCACCGCCCGTGGTACCATTTCTCTCCTGTTCGCTTCGTCATGCTACTACCACTACCACTACCGGCATGAGCAGTTGTCACATTTGTGGGGTTGGGGAAAGACAGATCGCTGCGTCACGATCGGAGCAGAAGAAACGCACAAGAGCTCGAGTGCACGATGACACGCGTCTCCTGTCTGATGCGTAAAATCGATTAGTCGTGTAGCGTAGTACTCTATCAGATACGGGGTTCCCGAGATAGTACGCATAGAGCCGTGTCAGCACCGGTGAGTATCTACATAGTATACGCACAGTAGCGTGGATGTACGGAGTCTTAGATGATGGGGAGGAACAGTCCTGCATTTACCGCCCTGAATATCTGGGGCACAGCCGATTCCAAATCCTGAAGCTGAACGCATCCTCCTGTTATTCTCTCGAATACCTACCACAAGGCTCAGCAGCAACTTGGCCTAACTCGCGAGGCCTGTCAAAGCGTGTAGCACATCAGTCTGGCCCGGTTGAAGTGGCGTGATTGGCCGGACAGTCGTTCGCTCTCATCCAAACAGACGCTCTCTCCAGGCGAGCCACGCAGGTGCCAAGGAACCCCGTAACCTGGCCCAGCGTGGGGGTTGCGCGCGCGTGTCCGCTGCACGGGGTCAAGTAACCCCTTGTTTGATTGTCGATGTGACGATAAACCCCAACCGCACAGTCGTAGCTGGTTCGGGCTCACTCAGCTCTCCTCGCTGCCGTTGACGTGCTACCAGGCTTATATGATGAGGGCGGGAGTCTTGTTCGCTGCTGGTACTTCCTATCTTCTTACGTATCTTCATAGTATACAGTGTATTTACGACAAGTACAAGCGTTATGGGGTCAACGAGCATGCCTATGCCACGTTCGCCCCCTTTCTGCAGGGTACTTTTTACCCCATAGTGTAATTGCATTCTCCATGTGTCTTCAGTCCGGAGTGCGTGATGTCAGGAGATGACAATCCGATGTAGGTATAAGATCCGTGGCCAGTATCAACCTGCGTATTCCCTGCGAATCCGAGTCTCTATCTAGCAGTATGGTAACTACACCGGTGGTCAGGATTCCTCCGTGTTCCATTACCAGTACAACCCTCAATGCTCGACGCTGTTGGTCTGCCTGAAACGGTTAGAACCACCAAACAACCACTAGCGGCCAAGTTTTGTTCGATGTAAAGGAAACAACATCGTTGCGCACGTTTTGACTATCCATAATAAGATCACGGCATAGTAGAGGTTGCAATTGATAAGCCGTCACTGTGCCCATCCGCTCGACTCTACAGCTGGTCCAACTGCAAGCAGAACATACAGCACAATGGAGTCGGTGTGTCAGGCTGTCTGTCCCGTATCGCCCACGATCGGCATTTCGGCTCAGCATCCCGGGTCGCTTGCCGCAAGAGTCGATTGCCAAACACATCTATCTCGTTTGTGTTTCCCGTTCCAGAGCGGCTATATGGGCCAATCTGAGTTCGATCTTTCTTTCATTACCTTAATCTTTCACAAAAGAGATAAACTTGAAACATAGCTGGAGCGCCATCAAATGCCACGGAATGTAGGTTACGACGGTTAGATTACATACGAAAACCTCCCCTGTAACGAGCACTGCCTGTAGGGCTACCTTAACCTCATCTACCAGCTAGGTACAAGCGCACCCGAGGCCACGGCACTCTATCGTCAGTTTGATTGATATATATGACGTGTAGATATCGGTCAACCTTCAGTGAGTGAAGGGGCTGGATGTCTGGTCGAGACCCCAAGGATTTCGGGCTGAAGCGATAACGTGTTCTTGGCTCGTTACCCCCCACACACCCCAATAGGCAGAACCTACAAAAACGTGTTTTCGGTGAGAACGATTGGGGTGCTTTTAAGCCCCCAGGATTCAGTTCACGGATGTGGTGTCTCGGGCAGTGGCAGGTGATATCCATGTGTGAGGGGGCGTAAAGCAACATCAAAAGCAAGTGGTAGGGGATAAGCTAGAAGTCTTGCTGTTCTGCACATCTAGCCCGTTGCGAACATATGTGGCGGCCATGATGCAGTGTGGGGGAAGAGCATCGTGTCTTATCTCTAGGCTGAAAGCTGGGGGACTTTAGATGTTGATTACTTGGTGCATACACATACCCGTCCACACACACGACTAGCGGTCATGAAAGAGAGACGTCACTCCCTCCGTTAGGATTTCACCACAGTGTATACCGCCGCGTGTCAACGGAAAATACTCCATAGCATAGGTGTCCGACGGCCGAAGCAATGTTTACATCAGTTAAAAGCAAAACAAATTGCATGCCAGGTATCCTGCATGAACTCTTTTTTTCTATTAGCAAGGTATAATCCACAGCCTTAAACGAGAATCATAAAAGTATATGAAATCGTTAGCAGTTGGGCACCTCATGCATTTCACATAACCGAAGTGTTGGATCGCATCCATTTCACGAATGCCGGCAGGCTGTAAGCTAATAAAAGAAATCTGATATGAACATAAATAGAATATGTTCATTGCTCGATCACTATTTCCAGACTCGAGATTATAGATTTTCCGGTGACGGCCAGATGAAAATGCGGAGACAGTGGGACTAACTCAGACTTACCGGAAATACCTTCCGGCTCAATAGCTGGATCCCATTTATAAGAGTCTACTAAACAGATTCCGTCTCCCGGGATCATACATGAGGGGAAGACACCCCATTCGTTATCTGGCAGTGGCCTATTGAGCCTACTCTTTCTATATACAGTTAACAGAAAATCATATACAAATCTCGTCCGGATTAAAGGCAGGGAAATATACCCCATGGAATGGTATCACATCCGGCATCCACACCGTCTCCTATTGCGTACCATAGTGGCCTCAGTTTCGGGTCAGAAAATGTATATAGGATGATACGAGGATCTTGATCCTTCTAACAAGCTTAACCTTATCGCTACCAGAGTAATTGAAGTTGTAGCTGTCGAGAGTATGAATAAATTGCCTTCCGACCTTGTTGCGTCATCAATGCATGAATTGCTTGACAAGGAAATCCATCGAGAACAATGCCTTCTCCGAGCGAGACTGTATGGGAATGAGAACAATTGGCGCGAATCACGCGCAGCACGTCTTACGTGCGACCCGAAACCAACGTCGATTTGCCAAAAACTTAGCGAAGACCCCAGATAGAGAGAGCTTCCTCGAATCCTAAAAGGGCCGAGGAAATCCAAGTGACACCAAACTTGCTTTTCAAGCACATCGTCAGATTCACATGCCAGATCGAGTTTATGCGGCTCGACAGATTCGTCGGCCCTATATCACCTGCATTCGGAAGATGCAGCTCGTTGGAGTTCCCCGCCGCTAACGCCCCATATCGCAGCTCCCGCGCGTCGGTCACTTGTGGTGATATTGCGGGACGCGCCGCCCTCGTCTGATATAGTATACCTCCCTGGCTGTCTCTATACATATAGATATGCGTTATGTTCTTATTCGCGAACCCAAAGGCGCGGAACTGGATTATGATATAGCCCACCCGCTTCTAGCATACCATCTAACCCTGGGTAAGATCATGCGAGACCCGTTCTTCCAGTGGGCAGAGGACTCCGGGTCGATGTCCGGCCGTGGTTGAAGAAATCTTACAGGCCTCGCCGGAGGATCGTCCATTGCTAAGCCTGTCTCGCCCACACCCAACACGCGCGAGACATCGTCTCACCCCAGTAGACGAGCCGCCTTATTAGGCTTTAATGATGCAGCTAGCCTGAGGGGAAGCCTGTCGACGTCGCATCAACTGTACCCACGCAAGCTGGAATCCCCTGAACCAAGTGTGGCTGCCATCGAGCAATAGTAGGGGAATATATGAAGCATTTATGACGATATTGCAAGGATTTTCCCGCGGTGCTCTAATCGTCTTTCCCAGTCGCCAAACCCCTACCTTCAATATGCCTATGTCTATAAAGCCGTTAGACTCTCCTTCCTGCTGTGTAACTAACCTCAGTGCCGACAGTACGCCTTGATACTGCAGCTTGTCACCATCTGGACAGGAAATCCAGCTCACCCCCTAGTCCCTGTTCACAAAGCGCCGCTAGGGAATATGGCTCCTGGGTGTCTCGGCGATGAATACGTATGGTCAGAATGTTGATGCGCCGGTAGCGCCTGGTCCGAATGGCCTGGTAACCCAAGATTTTTTGTCCGTTGACTATGTTTCATAAGAAATTTGCTCGTCCACGACCGAAGCATCATAACTGTCGTGGGCCGGGATGGTCAGCACACGGCACGGTATACCACACAATACCAGGCATCCTTGCCGAGCACAATAGCCATGGATCGCAGCGCAAGATCTAGCATTATCTTCAATCGGACATTAGCTCGCATAGCTGTGTGTAGCAATATAAATATCCATGAAGGGAACCCCTCAATTCGCTGGCCACCGGGGAAGGGGAGATACATAAATCTCCAAAGACAAAGTCTTCTGGGCCTTGAGGGGTCGACTGTAATGCCTGTGCTCACTTACTTGTATGCTATGAGTGCCAAATTAACGTAGTCGTAATCCCACGAAAACACGAGATGATTGAGAGAATTGATCCCGGGGAAATTCTCCGTCACGGGTAGCTAATCGAAGACGGCGTGCGCTCGTAGCCGAGAGCGACCAGCACCACACCCTACCGGCTGGAATTTCGGCCCGTCAGCAAGCCCGGCGTCACGGTAGGGGTCTGTGAGCGCTCTCCTCCCCCCGCCTTAGCTAGCTATCTACCTACAATTTATAAATGGTGTGTGGTCCGCTGGTGTTGCGCAGCATAAGCGAGAGATCTGAACCGTTCGGCATAGTGAGCTGGGTCCAACGGTTCTTCCGAGCTAGCAGATGCGACGGGTGGAGGGATGAGACAGAAGAATAGCGTGTGCGTCCATCTACTATAGCAATCCTTGATATCTGTAACACTGGGAAACCTTGATGGGACGAACATGTGTTCACCGGTCTGATCTAAGAAAGGCGAGCTATGCGACTAGGATGAGGAGAAACATTTTCTGCATTCGACAATATTCTCTTCCCTTCTTCCTTGCTCTCCCGAGTGTACATCGAGATACCATGAGTCGAAGTCAACTGAGGCAGAAGGCACTGTGGGCATGGAGACTGCACGAAGCAGAGTCCCTTTCCGATTCTGGAGGGCCGGATATGTCACCATCGGTGCTTGGTTATCCAGACATTGAGAATGGTGTGCATGAATTTGCGCTTGGCTCGGATTCTCGACTTGAGACTTCAGTCACACAACCACTCTCCCTTGATGGAATCGATTTGACTAATTTTCATGTAATGATGGAAACTAGGGCTTGGATAATGTCCTCGAAATATGAACAAGGTCTATACAGACGAACTACGATGCTTCGGGCTTTGTTAACGCCATCGGCATAAATCGGTCTAAGGCGAAAACTGAACAGCTAGCTAGCTAGTGAAGATTGAGACTTAACCCCTTTAAACCGTGTACAACTACACAATGGCGAGGGTTCGATATGCGCTAGGAAACTGCGGAATCTTTGCATGATGGCCGAAGGTTGAGACCACCGAGAAAAGAAATCCTCAACAAGCAATGACCTACCAATAGTCTCTTGTCCGTATGTTAAACACATCTGCTTGGACTTGCGGAGATGATTATATACTAATCAGAGTTCAAAGTTGTCTACGTCGACCCTATAGAGTTGTTCCAACCACACAAGTCTCAACAAAGCAAGGAATGCTTTTTTCTCCCCTTCCATACGTGTGACTAACAACTGTCTGTAATAGAGAGAATAGGTATCAATTACTACTGGTTGGGGACCTTCAAATTGATTAGTGTAGTGCAATGTGGTGGGTAGGTGACTTGCTGTGTTATAGCTTTGCTGCTAGCCTCCGGGAGCTCTCGCGGTATATCCCACAATACCTCTTGTCCGACAATATACTTTGGATTGTACAGTAGCCTCTGTATCAGCAAGCTTCACTACAAGCTTATAGTCAATTCTCATGGACTCCTTCAACACTAAGAAACATATATGTCTATCATTAAATCGCCCGGTAGTGTTCAGAGGTCACAACTACTATGCCAATGTTGCTGGACTTATTCACGAAGATCTCTATCGCATCATGAGTGGAAAAGAACGCATAACTTTTAGGCTATCGTAAAGTGAGATCTACTAAAAATTCTAATCCTTGCCAGAGTGCTCGACTACCCAGAGCTGAATGTGTTTCTTGCGCCCATTTCCAGTAATGCAAAGGCCTTGGCTCATTGTGTTAGATCGAAATCAGTATACAACGAGCCGATGTTCGCCTGCAGGAGCCGGCAGAAGTGATTTCGTACAAGATGCCATTTCGCCGTCAAAATCATTATTGAGATAGTTGTCAAGATTGTCCTTGAATTCTCATCACATCCTCCCCTTTCATCCCTTTCGTGCGCAGTTAACCAGGGACCATCAAGCGATACACACCCCAATACCCTCAGGCTTCCGCAGTCTCTTTGATAAGAATATGTATGGAGTTAACTCGTGCCGGTGGTAGCAAGCAGCAACCCATGGAGACGTCTCTTCAACCACTCGGGCCTAGTCTGTTTGCCATCCATCATCACTGTCAGGTTCATTGTTCGTGAGAGTGTCATCCTCGTCGTCGTCGTCGTATTCGCCTAATGCAATATCTGGAGCATCGCGGTTGGTCAAAAGCCAGTATCTCTCCTCTTGCGACAGGGGCTTTGGCATCTTGCCCTGGTTCATTGCGCTTCTGATCTCTCCCTCTTTGTAGCTTTGTAGCTTGTAAATTCGCTCGTCGATAGTATCTTTAGCGAAGAGGCGAATCACGTGTGTCTCCTTTTTCTGCCCATGACGTTTGATACGACCAAATGCTTGAGCCTCGGCTGCACGATTCCACCATGGATCCATAATGATCATTCGATTAGCGACCACGATGTTCAATCCAACATTGCCGGTTCCCACGCTCATGATCTAGATAACTGTTTAGCTCCAATATTGCCATTTACTGCTTAGAAGCAATGTAGAACATACCATGACTTTGATATCTGGGTTATCCTTGAAAGCACTCAGATTCTTATGTCTCTGCTTCACGCTCATATCTCCATTGTAGTAAACAAATGTTATGTCAAATTTGTTAAGCAGGCGCCCCAGAACCTTAGAAGTGACGATCCACTCCGTGAAAATCACGATACGGTCATCTGGCGCTTCCTCTTGCCATGACACAACTATCTCAATCGCTGCTTTTGTTTTGGTACTTGCGGTAATCAGGCCCACTTCGTCGCCTTTTTTCAGCCAGCGGCTACCCGAATGACTCATTCGGAGTTGCATCCCATTGAAGTCGGCCTCTGGAGATCGAAGATCTCTATTTCCAAGCTTCATTGGTCGTCTTTGGGATAAATGCTCATTGTCGGGTTCTTCCTTAATACTTGGTATAAAATCGACAATCCTGCGGCATTGAACACAAGTGAACTGGCTTTCTCCCGTGATAGCGGTATCGCCAGTATGCTCCTTGTAACAACTAGGGCAGATAAAATGCCCACACTACTGGATTGTCAGCAAGCCTATGCAACCATTTCGGTGGTCATGGGGTCTAACCTCAAGCGGCTGGAGTTCTACCATGGTGAAGCATTCGAGACAGCCTTTGCTTTCTTCACTGTCCCAAGATGAGAGGACATCGCCGACGTGAGATTTTATATCGAGCGCAATCTCATAGATAGTTAGACCACCTGACTGTGAGCATTGAGGTTCATCTGAACATAAACTTCTAGACTTGTTCTTCTTTTTAGATAGCTCGATTTGCTTGAGGTCCGCTATCAAGTTCTCAAGTTCATCTCTGTTCATGAAGCCTCTGATGCTATTCTCTAGGAGAAACGGATGGGCTGCTGCTTGCCGAAGCCGAGTGGTTCGAACTCGGAAATTCGACTTAAGCGAGCTTCGATTGACCACCTTATCTTCATATTCGTTACCCTCTATCGGGTTCCATCTCGGTTTGGCATCCTCTTCCGCTCGGCACATAGCTTGTTGTAAGTACCTTAAAACAACTTTTAGAATAACTCAAGATTCTTCACTCGCAAATTTACCTAGAAACTGCCTTTTCCTCTTCCGTTATACACAGCAATCGGTCTTCGTAGTGTGAATTTGGTAGTGCACACATCTCTCGGCCCAAAAACATCTGACCGGCTTCCCTAAAAGTGATATTAATAAGTACGGTTATAGTGCCTAGATATATAGACAGACATACCGACGCAGCATTATTTTTGCTAGAATCTGCATCGTTCGATCATACGTCTCAGACTACATCGCATGAGTATTGAACTGCTGGAGTAGCTGATTTTTCGTCTGAGCGGCAGCGGAAAGTTGAAACTCACAGATTCAGGTTTCCCCCACTTATTTGTGAAGCTATTTAGATCTTCCTCGACATTAATCCCGAGGAACCGAAAATACGGGAGACATTCTATAATAAGTCAGTCTAGGTAAAAGTTTTGCTGCCAAGTCGCCTTGATTACCGTCCACGCTGTTACGCAAAGGGGTTCCTGAAAGCACCCATTTGAGCTTTGCCTTTAGCTCTCCACAGGCTTTAGAAGCTATATCCGGTGTCAGTTATGTCGTCGATCATCTCTTTGCGTACAATTACATACTTTTCCCGTGGTAATTCTTGATACTGTCGCCTTCATCGAGGATAATACGGAAGAACTCAATCTCAAATAGGGGTGCTTCGTCCTCTTCGTCCTCTTCGTTTCTGTTGTGGAACGATCTAAACTCTCTTTCGACTTGGCCATACGTTGCGAGCCTGGAGACTGTTAGCATTATGCGACGAAAAAAAAGAGATCAGACGTACACATATGGGTATCCTCTTATCCCCAAGCCCCCCATCTTGCCTCCCCCAGCGTATTTGCACACCTGCCTGGAGGAGATTTTTGCGTGACGCGACAGCTCTTCAGCCCACTGCTTTATGAGTCCTTGATTGGGGACTATGATTAGAGTAGTCTCACGATGCTCGCTCATTGCTTTTTTGGAAGGAAGATTGACCATCATGCAGGCAATAGCCTGTACCGTCTTTCCAATGCCCATGTCATCGGCAATGATGCCGCCACGACAATCCTTCCGAGCTCTCTCATGGCGCACCATAAAGGCAGCACCAACAGCTTGATAGTCTCTGATTGTACTAGACATTCCATTGATCCGGCCAAGTTCATTGCCACAGTCTTCATGCCCTTCGGCCTTATACTTGGAACGAAGTATTTCAATAGCGACTTCGTGTTCATGCTTTTCACGTTCATATTGCTGTGAGGTATATTCTGAGGGTTCCTCTGTCCACCGTGCCCTCCAATCACACAGACTTCCCAGCTGATTCATAATTTCAGCTTTACGTTGGGTATCCCGCCTTTTGATACCAATCTTTCGCTTCTTATTCGGTTTTGCTTCTGTTGAAGGGCCAGGCTCCCCTCTCCTTCTTTTGCCAGTAGCCATTGAAGCATTCCCTGCTGATTTTGCATCACGCTTCGTAGCTCCACGTTTGCTTTCTTTGGGCATTCCTGAAGAGGAGGCTCCGCGCCCTTTGCTGGGTCCTCCTGCAGTCGAAGTGCGCTGTGATACGCGCTGGCTTTTGGAGCTCACGTTGTTGGTAAATGTTGGCTCCATGGTGGCTGTTACTGAGATGACATGAGCTTGATTGGTTAAAGTGTGTTGTGAAGACTGAGACTGACGAAATGATCTAGGAGGCCAAGAAAAAGGCAGATGTAAAGTGAAGATGGGACTTGAGGGACCTGGTGTGAGTGGTAGATTAAATATCCTAAGAGCAGGTTGTGTGATGTAATGGTACGGAGGAATAATGTAATGCTCAACACAGGTCTAAAGTATAGGTCAATACTCTCGGAAGAACGTATCAGTAGTGGAAAGAGCCAGATAAGCCACCTTGTCTGTTGATAAGAAGGCACATACTTACTGCCGAAGCACTCGGCAGGTGGAGCTGTGTTCCAGGGAAGGAGCAGGCTTTGACTGCAAAGTGAACCTGAGAAGAACGACGCAAGGGTTGAATAGATGGGACGATCGTGGTATTGATTTTGAGGTAAGAACTTGTGTGTTTCTAGTAGAGAATTGTACGTACCGAAGGCGAATTAACCAGATATTATCGTGTTGACGATAGTGTCTTGAGAATCGCGTAGCCTTGCGTGGTGTTGAGATTGATTAGATGAGAGAGGAGACGAGGTTATATGAATGAACAGAAGGTGAGTGAGATAGTAGGAGGGCTGAAGGAAGAGTAAAGTATGAGAGGGGGAGAGAGTGGGTGGATAAGAGCAGATGAGAGTATGAGGGTGAGCGTGGATAAGAGTGAGTGAGGGTGAGTGAGTGTGTGGATGAGAAGATGTAGGTGAGAGAGGGAGGGACTGAGTGAGAGGGAAGCATGAGAGAGAGAGTCTTGTGGGTGTGTAGGGAAGGTGCGGACGAAGGGGCTAGCTACATGGCCTTGTTGCAGGCAGGAGCACACGCAAAATAAGGAGGCGTCCGCGCAGAGAAACGTTCCTTTAGGTTTAGTTTGAGTCCTGATCACTTACTTGAGCAACGAGAAAGGATAAATACGATCGGATGGACGAGCCAGACGTTTGTAGTTTACGTTGAGATGCAAGGTAAGTTTGTTGCGAGGCTCGGTCGATCTGGTCAACTGCGCGCAATATGAAGTTTGTAAGAAAAGGGTCTTGAGTTATGCATTCACGCCAAAACATGCGTACGATTAATCGGTCGGATATAGTACTTTGCAAGCGCGGCTTATTATTATCTCAGCAAACCTCATATGCATCTATCTTGCCCTCGTATGATAGTTGATTCCAGGAGCCTCCGTTCAAGTCAGTTTCCATCATAATATTCTCTGGTATCCCCGAACGCCGTTTCCTAGTATTCATATCAACAGCCTCTGTCTTTGCAGTTCGATTGCACTGATACATTAGATCTTATATACAAGTTCACCGTCCGTATACCTGGAAATCTGTTAGCGACCGCTGCTTACTGCCTTATTGGGACTGACGTGGCACTTACATGATTTGATTGGCATTGTCCATTCTCTTGAGCGCCTTGATGGCTTCCTCTCGTGAGAATGCTGCGCCTCTCCTACCTAACCGTTCGTTGACCGCCTCGATGACGTCGTCGACGTTTGCGGAGTCGTCTTCAAATAAGTCGGTGTTAAGAAGCTGTCCAAGCGCGCCGCGGAATACTGCAAGTCTTTCCGACGTTATGGGCGCATCGAGATTGAGATTTGCTGCACTACTGGCAAGTTCGGTATCTTCCTGAGTATCCTCTTCTTGCGTTTCGAGTTGTGACGCTGGTATAGAAGAAGCAAATGAGATCTGGGACGTAGAGGGTCCATTGGACGATGATGCAGCAGCACCACTACGGGTTGTACGGCCAGTCCGACGGGGCGTCGCGTCATAAATATCTTCATTATCGGGTTCTGGCTCCGGAGTATCAGCTGTCCTGTGGCTGGCAGTACCATTTGTACGACGACCATTCGTGGATGGCTGGCTGAGGCCTGTCTTGCGTGTTGAGCGTGCGTTGGTACTAGCACGAGCCGTTGATCCTCGGAATGTGCCGTCACCGTCGTTGTCATCGGAGCTCTCCTCGCTTGAAGAGTCTGATTCGACTTGCCGTGTTCGCCTACGCTTCTTTCGTGACTCGTCTTCGATAACTTCTTTGAAGAGGGCAAAACGCAAGATTGCTTCTGCTGCTACTGCGTCTCGCTCTTCTACCCTATTTGAAAGTCGGGACTTGGCGTGCGCAGTTGCGAGACGAATCAGGGTTTCGAGTGTACGAACAGTCAATGGTGATGTCCTCCTCTGGTTCCCTTCCATTTCGTCATTCCGCAAACCCACATATATTTCTGCGATACGATCCGAAGCATCCTGCGTAAGAATAGGTTTGACTCTGGTTTTGCAGTATTGAATGTACTTCTTCATAAATGGGATGCTGAGGACTTCATGGCGCTTGTTAGCCCCGCGGCCAGCGGTTACAGTGACACCAGCGTGCAACATAGCATCATATTTCTCATATACCTCGGTAGGCTTCTGTGTCGCGTCCTGGCTCTGGAGAGCCACTCCAAGAGCCTGGGACGCGTTCTCGCGAACGGGAGCGCCTTCATCAGTGCCTGGTTGCCGATAGCGGTGCATGCGTAAAACGTGCTCGGACACTTGACGATCTCGACTGTCTTCGATATCATCTGTCACTACAAACAGAAGATCGAAACGCGATAGCAGTGAGTCTGGAAGTGCGATGTTCTTGTGAGGATCTTTGTGTGTATCGTATTGGCCAAATATCGGGTTAGCAGCAGCAATTACACTGCACCTAGCGTTCAGCGATGTGTGAATACCGGCTTTTGCTATTGTGACAGTCTGCTGCTCCATGACTTCGTGGATTGCGACTCGGTCGATGTCGGACATTTTGTCGAATTCATCAATACAAACAACTCCTCGATCTGCCATGACCATGGCACCTGCTTCTAGCCTTCTCTCCCCCGTTTCTTTATCTGACGTGACGGCTGCTGTCAAACCAACACCAGAAGAACCACGGCCAGTGGTCGCAATAGCCAGAGGTGCCGTGTTGAGAACGAACCGCAAGAGTTGTGATTTTGCCGTTGAAGGATCACCCACCATCAAGATGTTGATATCACCTCTCAGATGTGTACCGTTTTCCAGATTTTTCTCCATGCCACCCAGAAGCATTAGTAGAATTGCCTTCTTGATGTAGTCATGGCCGTAGATACTGGGCGCTAGTGACTGAGACAATAGCTGGAAGAGGTTCTTTTTCTTGGAAATTTTATTGATGTTGCGAATATCAGTGTCGGTGATCGTAGCAGTGGCGACCCCTCCGCTCGCCTTTGATGAGAGAAGGACTATGTTATTCGCTAGAATGACGGTCTTGAACAGAGCACTGTTGTGATTCGTGTTCCTGTTACCAAGCGTCCTGAAAATACCGACCATTTGAATCCTGTCACCCGGTTTGACCTTATCGACAAGGTCGTCATCCAAGACAACATCGACGCCACGAGGAAGCTGTCCAGCAGGTGCTCGTTCTGGCATTTCCTGTATCGAAATTGTCTGGTGATCTCTGTATGTGCAGAAACCGTACTCGGTAAGGAGAGGATTGCCGTCTTCATCTTCTTGGGGGTAGACGCTCGATGTGGTGACACCGGTGGTCATTGTCTGGTCGCGATAGTCGCGGTAATGGAAGATGTTCTTTTTCTCATTGAAATGTACGCTTCTTACCACCTTTGGCCTTATAAGGGAACATCTGGTGACGATGCCTTCGATCGAAACCATGTGGTTCAGGTGGTTGGACGACAATGTTCTGGGGTTGCAGGCGTTGAGTCCGAAGCTGCCGGCCCAGGCGCAATAATACAAGACGTCCTCATGAGTCTGGTCGGGCCGTGCTTGCGGGATGGTCTCGACTACCTTCTTGAGCGCATAGTTGAAGGCGAGAGTGTAGTCGAAGGGATCGAAGAGCAGGCCTTCTGCCAGCTCGGGATTGTGGTCGCGTACATGGTCGAGGTTGACGACGAGCCGTCTCTGGTTCTTCTGGAGCATGAGAATGATGTCGGACCGGTAGCTCTTCGCATGTTGGTCATCTGTCCAAGGAGGCACCGAGTGTCAGGAGCTAGCAGCACGTATTATACTTTGGTCTCGATGTTACTCACGAGGGTCGAGAAACTCCGACGCTAGGCGAATGCGCTCCTTGGCCGCCTCATCTCGAAGCAGAAAGGGGTCCATGTTGCTTCAAGCTTCCGCCAGTATACCAATAAATCCCAAGGTTGTATATAAGGAACCGGAAGCAGAATCTAAAATTGGTTGAAGTAGAAGCAGTGTATTGTATCGCTTCTGACTTGAGGTATGGGCGATTAAACAATCGGGATGTGGATTGATTGTCTGATGCAAGGTGGGGGGGATGATATTGTAGAGAAACGAGAAAAAGGGACAGGCGTGTGCTGGCGCGTTTTCGCGACACCGCGTCGCGCACCGTCAATTAAAACACCCATTTTGGGTAATCCTCTCCCCCGACTATCTCCGAATACCAATCTGATGCTACCTAGAGGTGGGGCCGCACCCTTCCCCTTAGCTGAAGTAGGTACCTGACTACCTAGGTAGTACTCGGTAGGGGCTGTGCCCGTACCAGTAGTGCTAGGTGCAACTTGCAAACTGACTCATTCGCAGCTCTTTTCAGCCCAGTCGATCTTGTCCTAGGCAATTTGTAACGCCTTGGTATGACACTTACGGCGTTAACTCATTATGATTCATCTATCAACTTACCTAGATAGCTGAAGAGCTGAAGCCATTTGTGTAAAACACAGCCCCCAAACTCTGCCTATTCGCGTTGGCCTGTAGATAGAACAGCATGTCGACCAAGCGGTCATTGAGTTTTATAAAACCGTCTCTGTCTTTCGTGGCAAGTCGAATATCTCCAGTCCTCTTGATTAACATTCTCTGCTTGTTATTACAGCTCAACACGATCTCTTCAGCAGACAGTTTAGTGCAATATTCGTAATATACCCCCTTTAGTTTTTGCATCTTACTATTCATAACGGTTTCACCTGCAAAGCCGAATCAGTCATGGCGGGCAAGGGAGCTTCATCGCAATCCGAAGTCATCTCTATCAACTCGCATGATACCGCGCTATGTATAATACCACCAAAGCGCTTTTGGCCCCTGTTCAATGGTCTCCGGTCTTTATATGATAAGGCTTATGAGAAATGGCCACCTCACATCAACCTTGTCTATCCTTATGTTAGAGTCGAAGACTTGTTAAGGGCGGTACGCATCCCTTCATTTCCCGTCTTCGTAACACTTTTACATTAAGCCGCTGTCTCTGACACCCGAGAACTTATAGTCTGAAATGGTCGCATCCGGGGCATCTCAGACGAGCTTAGAACCTGTCAAGATTTGCCTTAATGCTGCCGACGTATTCCCTCACAAACACGACAATACGCTTTTCATTTATGACAGTAGCAAAGAGCGAACAGCAAGGCTACACCATCTGCGAAAAGCCGCCTTGAGAGCATTGGGTCACGATTCAGCCGCAGACTATCGAATGCACATGACGATAGGACAAAGTCAAGATCTTAGCAGTAGTTCTCATAAGTTTCTGCTAGAGAAGATATCCCTCTTACCTACAGCGGAGTGGACTGTTGACAAGCTATATATCTTGGTTCGAGAACGCATGAAGATCGATGGTAATGCTTTTAGCCAGATGAAGGTCTGGGGAGCTAGTAAGTAACTTGAAAAGCCATCTCCTTTTCTCCTCGAGCCAATGACGGAATTGGAAATTTTGCCGCTTATACTCTTGCACTGGAAGCTCTACATACTCCTTAGCTCCCTGCATTGTTGACCCGAATTGAAGTCGCTGACTATGATTTTGAAGTTGACCTCACTACTTTTTCTGTGCACAAGGCAGATATACCTGAGCATTTCGACGTAAGCAACCTGTTGATCGATAGGACGGGAGGGGTGTCGGAGAGTGCTGGAGAAAACGGCTCTCGCGTGAACTTCCCATACTGTATATCAGACGAAAACAAATGGGTCTCCGACCAGTGTTCTTCTACCAAGCCATCTACCAAGACTGATATTGATTATTTGACGATCGCAAGTTACAATGTCTTAGCGGAGTTCGAATATCCCCCTTCGCAGGCCAGGTATCCACTCATTGTTCGGAATGTTCTGCAAGAGGCGATTCTGGCGGATGTTTTGGTCTTGCAAGAAGTTACTGACGACTTTCTCTCATTCATCTGTCGGGATGACAATATCCGCAGACACTACCAATTTGTCAGTCATGGATCTCCCGATCAAGACGATATCGAACCACTTCCAAGCCACTTGAATGTTGTGGTATTTAGCAGATGGCACTTCTCTTGGAGTTGGCTATCCTTCAGTATGCGTCATAAAGGCTCCATGATCGTAAAGTTCACGAACATTGGGAAACAGCATGATGATGTCTTTGTGCCTGCCATTCTATCCACCGTCCACTTGACCTGCGGCCTGACCGACGGCTCTGTTTCGTCAAAGAAGCTGGAGCTTCAAACCCTGATAACCTATTTATCAGAGAACTACTCACATAATCCCTGGATTCTTGCCGGTGACTTCAATATCACTACCAGCTCTTACACGATCGAAGCGGCATTAAGAAAGAAAGCGATCTCGGCACAAACAGTCGCATATCTTAAAGGGCTTGAAAATACTCTCAATAAATCTGGACTAGTGGACGCCTGGACTTCCGCTCGAGTCCAGTACGGCGATTCCATGGATCTCGAGCAAGACTTTGAGCGTCAGACAGCGACATATGAAGGAGAGCAAGGGGCAACATACGATCCGACAGTGAATGACATAGCAGCCGAGATTGTCGGCAGCGGATTCAATAATAGGCCCCAAAGGTACGATCGAATACTTGTGAAAGGGGAGGATTTCCTCGTTACCAGCTTTACTATGTTTGGTAGAAAGCAAGACTACCTGCATAGAAGCACTGTGAGAAGCGCGAACGACTTGGAAACTGCCTCGAAGCACAAAATTTCATACGCCAGTGATCACTGGGGAGTAAGATGCTCATTGAAATTCAAGCGGCGAGGAGACGATGGTCCGACGGAGGATTCCTCCCAGCTCTCCGTATCGGTACGACTCAGCCCAGCCCAAGAATCTCTAAGCAACATTTCCGAGCTGAAGAGCTGTCTTGATGGATTGAATATCTTCCCTTCGGATGCAGATGTTACGAGACGGAAAGAAGCTTTCGAGCTGCTGAAAGATGTCGTGTTGGAGAATGATACTGCTACAACACGAGAAAAACCTACCTTCGTCCTTGTCCCAGTCGGATCTTATGGACTCGGCGTCTGGACAGCATCATCAGATATTGACTGTCTTTGTATCGGACCTATCAGTGCCAAAACGTTCTTTACACTGGCCATTCAAAGAATTCGCAAGGCCGAAGACAGGGGTATCAGGCTCCGGAGGAGAGTAAATCCCCATTCTGGTATCATGCTCGAGCTTGAGGTTTTGGACGTCAAGATGGATCTACAGTACTGCCCCTCGACAATCATCGCTGAGTCTTGGCCACATGTTATGAGGTTACCTGCTAGCGACCCTGTATTCGCGCTGCCAACTCAGACGTTGTCGAAGTTGAAGCCAGCAAGAGACATGTTTTATCTTCGACGAACTATTCCCGATTATGCTGCTTTTCGGACCGCTTATCATCTTATTAGATATTGGGCAAAGCAGCGCGGCATTTACTCAGCAAAATCTGGCCTCTTGAGTGGGATCCAGATATCGGTGTTGCTGTCACGAGTGTGCAAGCTACTGTCGCACGAGGGGGTGCCCGTTCCCCTGCCGTCTATTCTAACAACGTTCTTTCACCACTATGCCAGCTTCGATTGGAGTACACAGATAGCATTCGATCCTTTCTTCCACAAACAGCTTCGGTACGTGCGCACAGCTAGAGAACCTATGGCTATTTTAGGATTCTATCCTCCCAGTCTTAATACGGCTCTTAATGCATCCCTACCTTCGGTATGGACAATCTCCAACGAGTTCAAACGAGCGAGCACACTCCTGTCGCAAGAGGGTACGACCTGGTCTACTTTCTTGAATGGGACCCAAGGATATATGGAATTTCTGGCCTCGTTTAAGACGTTTGTTAAGATTGATGCTCAGTTTTGGGGGATTTCTTTGGGAAAAGGCAGCGGCTTTGTCGGTTGGCTGGAGTCAAGATGCGTCATGCTCTTGGTTGGTAAGTCTAATCACACTGAGATTCACTAAGGCGGCACTAATGCAAAATTAATTTAGATCTCAACCGGCGCCTCCCAAATGTTCATGCTCGGATTTGGCCTGCACGATTCGTGAATGAGGGTGTCTCTGATGATGAGACAGATTACCAAGGCTACTATCTAATCGGCTTAAATAAGCTCGAGGAGTCTAGTGATGAGCCCATATCTAGAGACGACATGAAGACAATACTAGGCTCATTACGTGCTGCTTTGCAGAAGTTTGAAGGGCAAATCCGGGGCGATGAGAAATATTTCGACTCCAATAGCTCATGGATGAGTGCTTCGCTCGTCAGCCGATCCGAACTGGGAAAACCACAACTTGACAGTCGTGAATGGGGTGAATACACAGTTGGAGATGATGAATTCGACGAAGAAGAAGATGACTGTGAAGAGGAGGAGTTGCTTGACTCCGATGGTGAAGCTGACAGCAGTCTAGGAGCTGCTGGTAGATCAAAGTCCAAGAATAAGGCAGCAGCTGCGAGCCACCCTGCGCGCCCAGCATATAACGGCAAGTTCCGCTCTTCAGCCGATGTTATCAACAGAATACGCTGGGATCCAAATATGGACAGCGGCGACTACATTGTAGGCTACGAAGACCGGTTTCTAGGGACGAGAGAAAGAGCGCTAGATGCCTGGAAGTCGGAACAAACCGATGAGGAATTCATTCCGCAGCATCGAATCCTATACTTCAAGCGGAAAAGCGACGGAGTGACTGTATGGGACCGGAAAGAGAGGCGGGATACTGTGTTTGGAAGTGGTATTAGTAGCATCAGTGCCGGGTAAAGTGAGAGCGACAAATCTAACATAAGCTTTTTCGAGAAATGACAGCATACTGGCAAAGAAAATGCGGTGAAGTGATAGGGAGATAGAGAGCTAACCAAGGCAACGCGATGATATACCACCTTGGAGATCATTAGTGCAAGTGGACGCGATCTCCCGAGCCAAACCAACACACCAGTGACTGGAGCCCCTATTGGCCGGCGCCCGTTAGCACATCGTCTCACCGCTCTCATTTGAGTGTTGGAGTTCACTATTCGGCTCATCGCCCATCACGGGCAGATCCCGAAATTTTGGGATCACCTGATCCTATTCTTATGCAGGTCGTCCCGTCTCATCCTTGCTGAACGTGGTCATCTCCTTTCATCCCACGCCAAAGTACCGGTACCAGCTCTCTGGTCCTCTCCTTTTCGGCCCCCCTAAATCTTGCGACTTTCCCCGATGGAGTAATATTTGTCGCGAGACAAGAGTCACGGAGTACCAAGTACCGGGACATGAGAAGTGATATGTCTGGTTCCCCATGAACGTGTTGTGTCTGTCACCCCATGAGGTAGGTGTGCTTGCTAGCCGCATGTGCAGAAACGCTCGTGGTTTTCAATATAGTACACAAAAATATAAACCCCCCACGCGGTAACCGAGCTCTGATCAGATATTGAGCCTTTAGACCGAGAGTCACTCCCAGCCTCTTGCACTACATACGTGCTCCCGGGTATCGGCGTATGTAGTTCCACGGCTAACTGCGCATCATCGTGCGCTAGCTACCTGTACTTATCCTTGGCACTTGTGATGCGTAGCAAACTTGCAGGGTGGGCTTGACAAGCGAGTTATCACGGCCTGGGTATCCGATTTATCGCCGCTTCTTCTCCGTAATAGATCCGAGATCCTGGTCACGAATGAGCTGCATCGCGTTATTTGAAATGGCCGATAAGACGAAATGTGATAAGACATCTAACACTGCACTCACTAAAAGCATCGAAATGAGAAACGCCTCACCTCAGCTCTGACGATATATGTATTCCTCAACGGTCTCATTATTGTAAGTCTGGGCGTACAGCTCTTCATGGAACGAAGTCCTGTAATCTCACAGTGTTAGTGAGTATATGATAACCGCGCTGTAAGTGTGACGCGCGTCATATCTTCCGCGACGGAGTACAGAGTGAATGAAAGTCACTCTGGTGCGAGGCAGGACCTCCGCGCGCCATAAGACCTCCGAGATACGCCACTACGTTTGTTCAATTCTGACCCGTCGTACGTCGCTTTAGCATGAACAAGGAGTTATGCGGCAATCACAAATCTGAAGAAGGGTCGTGCGCGCTGAAAAGTAGATGCAGGTCTTTCATGTTTTGTTTATGAGACAAAGTCAGCAGTGAAATCCGAAATAAGTCACCCGCAGCGATAGTTTCAGGTAGGTCGTACACTCATGGCGCACAAGGAGTGCAATGATTCATCGAGTATGACATCTTCTGCGAAACTTGGCCACTCTCTAGAGTTTGTACACATGTCTCAGCTTTGACGTCATCAATCTTTAAAGATCATTTGTCCAGACATACGACTTTATGAATTCGAGAGAGTTGTCTCCTCATTGAAACCAGCGAAGCCAAAGACGCTTTTTACGTTGCCATCAAGAAAACCATACCTTGAAAAGAAGCTCGAAAATGTTCGGCTCAAGCAATAAGTTCGACCCGAACACCGATATCCCAGACTTAAGCGGTCGTGTATACATCGTGACCGGCGGCAGCGCAGGCATCGGCTACGGTATCGCGGGACACATCTTACAGCACAACTGCGCGCGACTGTATTTAGTGGGCAAGAAGGAAGAGCACCTGTCCGAAGCGCAGAACTTGCTGCAGAAGTACGGCGACGTCTCGCGTATCGAGCTCGTGCAATGCGATCTTGAGGACCTACAGCAGACGCACGAGGTAGCTAAGAGACTCGCCTCGGACCTACAGCGCCTCGATGCGCTGATTCTCAACGCCGGGCTCGGCATCGGGCCGTACTCGTTGACGAAGGATGGGCTCGACTCTCACATGCAGGTGAACGTGATCGCGCAGCATCATCTGATGCGGACCTTGCTGCCGGTCCTCATCAACACGCCAGACAGTAGATTGTGCTTCCAGTCGTCGGAGGTACACCGCTTCGGCACGAGCGAAGTCGAGTTCCGCGATATCGAAGAGATGAAGAAGGACATTGGCCCCACGAAACTGTACGCCCGCACGAAGCTCGCGCAGCTGCTGCTTTGCCGCGCGTTGCGCCGCCGCAAGATGCGTGGCGAGCTCGGACTGGCGGCCGGACGGGCCCCCTGGATCAACGCCACGCATCCGGGAGGTGTATCGACGGATCAGCCGGAGCAGGCCGTTCAGGCGTACGGGAAGCTTGGCAGCGTGGGTGTCAAAGCCATTAGACCGTTTATGAAGGACCCCGAGGATGAGGGCTGTCGGCCTATACTGTTCGCTGCTACAAGCGATGCTGTGGTTGAACAGAAGATCGACGGGGAGTATATTGTGCCTGACCGTAAGATCACGAGTCCAAGTGACCAGGCGCAGAACGAGGAGCTACAGGATAGGTGCTGGGATTTGATTGAAGACATTCTGGAGCAGAAGCTTGGGGTGTCTTATTAAACGCAGCTATGAGCCCTATGGGTATTGTACTACAGTTGCGCTGCATTTACAGATCTACATTGCAGTTTCAGTTAATGATAATATAAGTCAATTGCACCTCTTTATACTATTCATTCTATGAAACGTGTTACCATGCACTTCATACTCTGTCTGTTATATCATAATCTTGAGTTTCTAACGATGGGATATTCTAGAGTCCCTTCTCTTCTTCATTTCATGCAATATTATAGAACCATAGCGCCCGCACCCGCGGTGTCTTTGATTTTCTGCGTGATACTCTTATCGGATTTGTCCTCTTCCACCTTGCCGGGCGCTTTACTTATGCCTTGTGCTGTCTCGGCTCCCAGATCGTTGCTTGTTGACTGTGTAGTACTGTTAGATATCAAGAAAGGTAAGAAGCACACAAGTCATGATGGCATATTCTTACGGATTGGGGAGCCTCATATATACCGTCGGAGAGATCTGTGTTCGGCACCGCAGCCGATGCTCCCTCGTCGAATTTCTTGTCCGGAGTTTGGGTAGACATTGTGTTGATCGATTTAGCGAGCCTTTTCGAGTGCGGTATTTTGGTTTCGCGACAGTTGCGATTAAACTTTCGTATTCTCCAGGTTCTGAAACAAATTGCAAGTCGAACATGTAGAATTCAATTGATTTCATAAATAGATGTTTTCTTTGAGGATTGGCACATGCGGAGACATGGATAATTACCAATATTGACGTCAGGACTACGAAATGGTACCAAGTGTTATCTAATATGTGTCTGTAATACTGCCTAAGACATTAAAAGTGTCTATCATATGAGGGCCATTGAAGTCGGTCGTGCGTGCTCCAAAATGCAGGGCATTGAGAGCTGGCTCTTGAAGCCGATGCTATCTTAACAGTACGAAGATTCACAGAACACAGACATGCCTACTTAATACACACTCGCACTTGAATTACGATGATTTGATAATGTCCTCGTTATTTTTACTCGTAATTTCTAGAATTACTTGCCTTTCGTGAACTTGTGCCTCCGTCGCCTTCTGTCGGCAAACAAGTCATGGGGAGAAGCGGAGACCTGATCACCGATCCGACTTCCCCACGCCATGTTCCCTATGGCCTATATTCGGCATCTTCTTCTCCGGAAATTTCGTAAAGAGCAAATCCCTCAGCCTATCTATCGGCGCCGTCATCAGACCTACCACGGTCTCAAACGGGGGCTTGTTGGGAGCCGAAGGATGCGCACGCGTCGGAGTGAACATCTTGGTCCGTTCAAAGCTCTGGCTTAGCTCCTTCGACTCGGTCAAGCTGAGTTCTTTCTCAAGCTTGACCAGGTGATCCTCTTCCTCTTCCTTGATGTGTTGCTGGAGATCTTGGAACAGCGCTTCTAGCGTTGGTACATAAGATGGATCTTTGGGCTTGAGTTTCTGAAACTCATAGAGCTGCTCCTTAATCTGTAATTCGAAGATAATGAGTAAGCCTTAAATGCCGAGAATGTGGGTTCCTAGCGCACTGCGCCTAGAACACTTACATCCTGATGCTGCGCCCGGTCGTTGTCGGCGATGCTCCGACCATCTTTGATATCTCTCTCGAAAGCCGGATAAACCACGAGCTCTTCGGCTATGGAGTGGCGTGCCAGTTCCCATATGAAAGCATTTCCGTAGCGCTCCTGCTCGTCTGGGTCTTTCGAATTCACAACGCGGCTGTAGTAGTCCTTAAGCTGCTTGTGGTCTTCCTTGATTGCTTCGCTGACTTTCCATATCTGGCTCGCATGAAGCGACTCTACTTTCTCGCCTGGGAAATGAGATTCCGCATAGTGCCGTCGTACTATGGGCACTGGCACCTGAAGACTGCGCGAAACAGCTCGATGGCTTAGACGAATTGATCGCGACAGCATTGCGAACAGAGTATGAGTTTACAGGATACTTTAGTATTGAATGTTTTGACTAGAGCTTCTACAATTTACGCGGCGCGATATGAAATAAATATATTATTTGATTCTACGTATCCTACATAGAGCTATGTTGATCCAATCAAACAACGGGTGTTAGTAAAACGTATGACGATGTTGGCGTCATTGTTGTGTATCCTTGTGCGTCACGACAGTTACGGTACTGCGGGTTAGCCAATAGAACCCTCCATATTATAAAACAATCCTGGAGACACCGACTCATCAATTTCACGTAAGTTAAACATATTGAGAGTTTACCGGAGTGCTTTTACCGCAAATCTTTCAATGATACTTGGTTATTCCTTTATAACACACGATGTCGCCAACGCAAATAACGGGATAATTTAGGTACTCAAAAGAGGGGACGCGGCTATATCCGAAATTCGAACGCAGATCAAAACATATGTACTTAGTGAGTGACTTGATGCATAGAGCTCCCTTCTGATATTACCATACCGATCATAGTCTTTTCCTAGCCTTCACCATCGCTGCGCCTGGGTCTTGTAGGAATGACTCCCACAGCTCAGGGTTCTCCTTAACCACTGGAGCATTTTCATAAGGCTCAATCTCTACATCGACCAGCCCAAACTTCTCATAAATCAGCGTAGAGCCGGAGTAAGTAGCCTCCATGCATGACGACATTATATCGCTCTGGGAGGAGTTAAAGGCATAGCGACATTTCACTCCGCCGGGGATGTCCTCAAAGTCTTTGAATATAATGCCGAGCTCGCCAGTCTGCATAGCAGCGGCGCGCGGGTTGCCACCGCGAACGCCAAGAAAGCGACCACCCGGCTTCAAGTATTTCTCAATGTTATAGAACATGCCTTCGAGTACAGCCATGTTGTCTGCGTGGTCGAAAGGCCAGTTTGCCATGACTATGTCATAGTGCGGTTTCAACGGGAGATGTTCCAGCGATTTCGAGATGTCGCCCTCGAACCAGCGCATCACATGACGGTTCAACGCAGCCTCTGCCTTCTGGCCTTCCCGCATCATCTCCTGAGAGATATCGACGATGTCTACGGCCGCCGCGCCGGCATTGACGGCGTAACGGGCTTGGATTCCAGATCCACCGGCCAAGTCAAGAATTTCCGCGCCGGTAGCGTCGTCGAGCGCCGAGATGAAAAGCTCGTTGACAAGACGAACGAAGGGTGTGGAGCCAGTCCAATAGGTATCGTAATTAACCGCCTCCGCGTCGTATGCTTTTCTCAGAACGTCCACCATGACGCAGGATTTGTATCAAACCCAACAGTATTACTGCAATGATGATAAAGTGACTTGAAAAGTGAGGATGGAAATGTCCGACTCGAGATCACCCTCTGATTAAATACCGACGCACTGGTCACACGCGTCTCAGTAGACCGGCGGCTTTCGTGAGGGGGATGCATAGTTTTCCGCGAGTTATCGTCTGACTCCCTAAAGCTATGCGAATCAATTGGGCATCAAGTGGGTGCAGATCATGTTGTCTTCATGCAGTACGATAATGTTTCTCGGGATCCGGAATGCAGGTTCGGAAGAAGACTTCCTGCTTTACTGGATGAACATCTGCTTGATAGCATATCCCAGATGAAGAAATGT
This sequence comes from Xylaria sp. FL0043, assembly GCA_022578865.1. Lineage (NCBI taxonomy): Eukaryota > Fungi > Ascomycota > Sordariomycetes > Xylariales > Xylariaceae > Xylaria > Xylaria sp. FL0043. The sequence goes on along the minus strand of MU397241.1, from coordinate 1,187,987 downwards.
CCAAATGCCTGCCTACCCGTGGGCATGAAAGTGATTTGGTCATCCATTTCAGCTTCATAAGGCCGCTTTGCATCCAGACCGCGGCCCTCGTGCACGATGAATATCATTTAATCTACGTAGACACGAGTCAGAGACCATACACACGTACACGTACCGCAAAGCCAATAAGATTAACGTTAAGTTTGTTTGGGTCTTCGTCCGTTGCCGATGTAGCAATATGCTCACCATTATACTGACAGCTTCGCAACATAGTATCAAACAAGATGAGAGAGCCTACAATGCGTCATATGAGGAGCCGGTCCAAGCACTGAGACAAGCTTGATGACTTGAGGCTCGCTCGCAAGATATAAATGCCAGCTTATAGGACGTTTAGCGAAGATACATGGAGAGAGAGAGAAGAGCAGTGGCAGTGGCAGTGGCTCTATCCATGGCACTTTAGATGCCACTCATTTCTCCGATACCGTCTTCCGCACTTCCCAATGACGTACTCGCTTCGGCAAGTTGATTCGACTCAAAGATCTGGCGAACAGGAAATCTGTGTTCCTATAACAATTCAACCGCCGTTAGTGAGCAAGCCCAATGAACGCACATCTAACATACTCAGAGTCTGGTGTCATACAAATTCTGAGAGCTTTTGAGAACTTTTCTATTGGAGTCTTCAACCCGACAACCCGGGTACGTCTAATTCGCCGCCAGTTCTTCCCCGCAATTTGGCGTAGTGATCTTAGGGCCCTCCAATCACCATCTTCATCTGTTCCGCGTACTTTGACTCAATTGTGACCTGTAATCTTTATTTCAAATAGGAGTTGGCCTGTCTACTTAAGATCCGGCTTGGCTTAAGATCTTAGGGCAAGAATTACCGTTGGCTAAGGGTAAGTATTGCCGTATAACAGGGAACAAGGAAGGCTTCACATGTCAGCGTATGTAGATCTCCACCGGGGCAGGTTAAATAACTTTAGCTTGCTACGACGCGGATACAAAACCTAGACTAACAAAGCGGGTATTCTCAAAGGCCAGTTTCAGTGATACTAGAGGAGCCCGAATGTTAATCTCATACTTTTGGCCGTTATCTACACGCGAATCTTTGCTTTTCTTGCTATTATCTCACCTGAGTGGATGAAGTGAGAGGCGATGATTAGCTTGGGGAATATAAAGTGCAATATGGTCGGAGCTCAGAAAGCCTCCACACAGATTTGCAATTGTGTGCGTCTCGCAAGACTCGCAATCCCACATTGACACAATCACCGAGGGTCCTTAGACTCCGACCACCTTTTGCCCAAATGGCGAGCGTAGTCTGAGGGGCAAGGTGATGCCATCGACCTGATCTGAAGCCTATCGGCTTACAAGCTCGACGTGAACCCGAATCCGGTCGCACATCGGGTTGCCTCGACAGTCAATCCGTATCGCCATCGAACATGGGGTCAACTAACCGAACTTATAGTCGCGCAATCCAGCCCATCCATTCCCGCTTCCCTTGGGGAAACACTACTGCAGACGGGGCGAGCTGATGCACAGTTGGGTTTCGCCCGAAGCTGGGAGAGGAATTGGCCATACCACAGACGGGGAGAGAACAGATTTCGTAGTCGTCGACATGTGACCGACATGTGACGCACGTGGTAGACTCTAGCATGATTAGTAGAAAGGCAGGAGGAACCTTCACCACGAGCAGTACGTGCCATCCAGCGCTCGGATACTAAAGCATCAAAGTGCGACGAAGGACCGACTAGCAACCCTGAACATCACAACCATTCCAATGCACGACACTAACCCATATCCTTGTCACGGCTCGGCGGCGTGGGGGTAAATATTCTGTCTGTCTGCCTGCGCATGCTCTTGTCGAGTGCGTATCCATGGGCGGCGCCCGGCTGTACGTCATTCAGCTCGACGGTTGAACCAATATTGATCGTCGTTGGGATACTCTGAATAGCCAATATGCAGAGAGCATGTCCCGTATGGGGCGTGGGGTGCGCAAACTCTATAGTAAGCTGCCGTAGCCTATCATGACTTCTTTGCCGTCAATAGTACCAGAATCTTGAGTTTGGTGAACCAGATCGACATCATAGTTGTCAGCCGAATGATCAGAACGGTGAAGGAGCAGTAAAAGGGAGACGGGATGCCAGAGCCATTCGCGACGGCAACAACGAGGGCGCTTCAAGCAACACCTAAGAGTTGGTTATCGCTCACGGTCTGGATTTCGGTCTCCCCCCTCATGTCCTAGTATGGGATGTTGCTCTTGGTCCTACTAAACACCCCGCCGCGGGAGGGCCGACCACACCAAAGACGCTGTGCCGTTCCTGGGATGTCACGATGTGGAATCATATCCCATGGCACGGCACCCGAGGGGAGGGGGTTTCCCTCGAAGACTGAGCATTAGACTGACTAATACCATGTAGTATACATACATGGTATTGCGGGCGTGAAAGTTATTGCACCAATGTTGTCGTATTCAGAGGCTGTGGCGCTTCCCGGCAGAAGAGTACTAAGGCCAATGTAGCATACTCAGATATGCATTGCACGGGATGGGGCAATTCGGTGTTGCCGCCCAGGCCGCGGTTCATCCCGTATAGGCTGTTGTATGCTCACTCACATGCACGGAGGATACTCCGTGGCGAAACAATAGTCTTCTCGTTTACCTTGCCTTCGATGTTAGAATTTGCCGACATACTTTCTACATTAGTGTAGATGTACCTAGGATGGATAGATAGGTAGGCGAGTAGAAAGCTTTTTTTTTTTTTTTTCCGCCGGGTGTAAGCATACTCAGTATATCATTTTGCGTCCGAAAAGCGGAGTATTACAAAGTTGCAGTCCGCCAATTCGCTCGTTAGCAGCAGACAGACGTCTCGTACAATGATGTCTTGTCGTCATATCATTTCATGGTTGCGAGTCGTATGAGGTCGAACCATAACGCGCGTAGATCTTCTTTGTTTTGTTCTACTTTGTTCGACAGAAAACTTGATATTTTTCCTTCGTCGCAGTCGCAGTACACCCTACCGCCGTATACATACCGTCGTGTACTATACAACCCAGTGGGCAAAAAATAAATACTGCGTATGACTACGTAGTAAATAGGAGTGATTGAGACCCTAGCTCCCAACACCGGGCTTTCGTCCCCGGATGCAGCGGGAATCGGTTCCGTCTGCAGAAGATTTGTACAAATGCAGGGAATGAGCGGGTTGATCGATCTCGACTTGTTCCTCGGCACCCCAGATAGGCAGGCTTGTGCCGAACCGGCGATAGTACGGTTAGTCAACTGCCGCTGCACACATTTCATGCAGCCGATGACACCTTGTTCTTTTTTTCGTTTTCCCCCATTTCGTTAAATCTTTCCTTCGGTTCTCTCCTCATTCTCCTGCACTATCACCGCCACGCTCCGGACGGTCAGTAATGAGCTGAAATGTACACGCTTGCCAAGGCTATCCTTGACCAAGGTGATTTTGACCGAGGGCTTTTATTTTATTTTATTTTATTTTTTCCCGAATAACATTACTAATTTTCTTCCACTTTTTTTTCTCAGGTCCTTATCTAGGTCCTTCGAAAGAAGAAGGATGGTGCTCGCGTCTATAGCACCTATACCCTATTCGACGTATTTTTGTTGTATCATGTCATTATATCATGTCCACCTACAAGTACATTTTTGTCTCATTTTTCTTCATTCCTGGAATATGCCGTGGGAGGAGGAACTGCTATACTGTCAGGCGATGTAACAAAAAAAGCTCAGCATTAGTAGTGGTAAAAACGTTAGTAGAACCGAGCGTTTTTTCTTACACAACCTGACTGTCTCTGCCCGGAAGGACTACTGAGTATCGCTTTGACTGACCCCTCTCAATTTGCTAGTGTCGAAGATGTAGCTTATGCCTGGAGGGCGCAAGCAGCACAGACGGCGAGTGTGTTCTAGGTGTTCGATCAATGGGCGAGGCGTCTCGGCGCTGTATCCTTTTCAACGGGAGTGGTATCGAAACCATGCCAGACTCAATCGACCCACTCGCTACTGTAACAGAGGTTTTCTAGAAATTTTTGCCTGAGACCTGCAGAGGGGCGAATGAGAGTATGGTCCGAGGGCGGTCATTCAGATTGTCGCCAGCCACAGATGCAGCACTACGTTGGACGTCCATCCTACCCTGGCCGCTGGTAGGGCCATGGCTAATCAAATATCGTTCTCTCTTCTCGGTTATACTGGCCGAAGTGAAACACATCCTCCTCGTCTTTGCCAGTGACGCACAATTCTAATGCTGCTGACGGAGTTCATCCCAGCCTTATTTGTCTGCCACTGTCGCTGTGCAATCTGGAGTAAGCTTAGCCATTGGAAGTATTATCATGAAATATGCTACTGCCTATCAGGACCTGCCACGCGCACTATCTTGCACTTCAAGGCCAAAGCCTTGATAACCTGCTTTGCGCTTCGAAAGGCTGGTGTCCCTTTGCGAATAGCAGTAGCTGCTATGGTGACATGCAGGGTATGGTGTCATTATTGTAGAGGGCGGTAGCTCTTGCATGTCACTTTTTTGAGGTGAAATAGCCTATTCCCGGTATCCCATGTAGATATGACTTGGTGTGCGACTGGGATGACGCATTAACAAGTCCGTACTATCATAGGGACTAGAAAATGATACCCAGCCTGTTGTTTCTCACTGTTATTCTCTGTCCCTGGGTACATCGCTCGGGGAGACTTCGTGCGTGCGCATTCATAAAAAAAAAATTATCGGAACAGGCCGGCCCACAGCTTGGCGACCACATCTCACCCTCTCAATGTTGAAAAGGGGACAGTGATTATCTTGAATTTCAATGCGCAATTTCTCCCGTTGGGCGAGATTCCGTTGAATGGGCATTTGGCAAGGGATAAATGAAGCCACTATGAAACAAGGGCTAGAGAGCAGCCACTTTGCTAGAGTTCTCGAAAATTATGAGAGGAGGATTTGGTACCTTGCTTCACAGGTCAAAGCTCGAGACTTGGCGTACCCTTTCAATGTGCGGCAGGCCTGGCTGTGATCGACTGTCGTATGCAGATACGCTCGCAAAATCTCCTCTTCCAAAGCATAATGCGAGCTTCGGTATAAGAAAATGTTGTCCAGGGTGACAATAGCTTGAGGCACTCGAGAGCTTAGGGTCTAACGATAGAAGACATGTTAACGTATGTCGATCATTCCTCGGTCTGGAGCCACCTTTACAGCGTGCATGCGTAGGCTTGTCTTTGTAGTGGAGATGGACAGAGGGAAGATGGCAACGTGGCAGCGGGAAGAAAGCTGACAGTTCTGCAAGGAGGGTTGCAGAGGAAGGGCATTGTACCGAAAATTGAAGTAATCGTCGCGTGCGTAGATCGATAATGCAGTAATTGCGGCCAATCACGGATTCATAAGTTGTGGAATGTTAATGTTTCGCATGTCTGCTCGATTTCGTGCAGTCGGTAACTTGCATGTTTGGGGCGATCAGCAAGGCTCCCTGATGGTGATAGCCTCTGGAGCGACTGAGAATCTTCCCCATATTGATACTTCCGCTGTAAGAGTATCATGTATGTGTGGCCAGGAGCGGTGATGCCAGGCGAAAGTATTTGATGGGGAGTCTTTGTTCTTGGGAGGCCCCATACCTCGTCGGCTCATATACGTCAGTATCGGCCCAGCTTCACCGCCCCCCACGGGGGTTATAGACGCGGCAAATTTCCATCGCTCATGTGCCACCTATACCTCCAATCAAATATGTAGAGAGCATAGTGCCATGACTGAGCGGTTGATGAAACGGGCTCAGCCATTGGAGTCATGGCTTTGGATAGCATACCTGATATTGCATCACCCGCCGACGTGATGCAGCCTTGGATGAGGCACTGTCCAATTCTGCCCTTTGACTGTGGGCTATAGGCCTGTCCGAAACATGAAGATAGTTCACTTGTAAAGTGATGTTATGATGACTCTGTCCGCATAGACACCCTCAGCCTAGGCCGGGGGATGTTCAAGGTGGTGGCCGCTAGCTGAGACCCTAGCTCACTCTGAATGGTTGCCTGTACATCTCCTTGGATTCGCCATCCAGCAGGGCAGCCCGACTGCACGGGTACATCTACCCAGGCGTTGAGGCAGAGGCTTATCTCGGGATCAACTCAAAATTGCACAGGTTATCTGAGTAGGTAGCTCCTTTCACCAAGAGCTGAAGTGGCATGAGTTGACCGGTTGTTGTTTTGGGCTCAGTCAGCTTTGACCGGTCAAATCTAGGTACCTGGTTATCCGGAAAGAAGAGGTAGGAAAAGACGCAATTCTTCTGCCCATGTAGATGGAAAAGAAATGGGATGGTCGATAGCCCGAGATACCTAGCTATTCAGTAGATGCCTACTATCTAGGTACCTAGATAGATGGCTGTATACACCCATGGCCAGCCCAGCAAGGTTCTCATTACTCGAATGGGGTAGTTCTATTGATATGCAAGCAGGACTGTCGATCGCGTCCAGTTACCTCTAATACTTATCCTACAATCCGCTACGGACGGGACCGGCTGATTCTCAGCGTTCGCATAAGGATCGAAATGCATACTGTAGGTATTTGCAGAAAAGCCGGGCTCGAGGGGATTCGGGACTTGGTGCTTGCCGATGGACCCGAGCCAAGCAACGAATGGAGCACCAATGCGTGTCCTACGCTACTATCATTACTATGACCGAGGACAGGTGTCGCGGGTTATCATGGCGCAGCAAGCCCGTTTGTTGTCTACGGACCTTGCAGTACGTCAGGCACACCGAGCAGAGTTGGCGCAATGAAGTCTTCCGGAAGCCTATACCAGCGACCATTTCGTAGCTCGCGAGACGGAAGCTCACGAGAACCTATGTTCTTCTCCCTGCCCGGGGTTTCGCCGGGGCACTGGGCTCCGCGATGGAGCCCGTGACTCAAAGACAGCAAGCGAGTCTCTTACAAGCTGTCCGGCTCAGAATTAGATGCTATTGGCCGGGGCCAAGAGCAGAGACCTGCTGGGCTGTGGGTTATGCATATACGTCACTCCGGCTTCTCGAAGGCTGCGGTGCTCGCCTCGTTTCACATGCAGCCAGACAGGCCAAGAAGGATGAATGAGCTGCCCTGGTTGGTACCTGCTGTAGGTTGGGTAGCCGAGGAGTCGAGGAGATGAGGAGATGTGCACTGATATTGCAGTCAGGGCAGAAATGCAGGCGTCCTCCTACGCAGCACAGCGCCAGCCAATCTCGTTTGGATATGGAAACAACGTTCGATGTGTGGTATAGTAGAGTCGGATGCGCAGTCGAGGTGATAATACAGACCTGGGTTCCGCATATAGTATACACAGTGTACGCCTGCGGAAACGAACGTCCTGTTATCATTTGCCCACACATGTCGGGCTGTGTCCGCACCGAATAGGTTGTCAGCTCGTCGATGGAGCGATCCGTCGGCGAGTTAAGATAGACGGATGCTTTACTCCCCTTAATTCTGAGTTGGCAATTACCAAGCGCGCCGTATATCGACACAGGGAGGGTGATTGCTTGTAGGCAGGCGGCCGGGTGTCCACTCAGTTTCAGCGATGCATACCCAGTGTGCCTACCTACAGCATTATGAGAAGCAGGGTGTTATACCTACTATGTAAGTCCTGGTAGGCGGTAATAGCGAAACTGTGACGGGAATAGTACATGACCTCGACTTCACACTGTGAAAACCCGTCCTAATGGTTACCTGTTTCTTCGCAGCTGTACCTACTAACGGGAGCTATTTTTATGAAGTCTTGCCTTATCTAAGTTAATCATTAGCAGCCAATCGGCTAAGAGTACGCTACTAGTTCCAATGAGGAAGTGTCTGCTGCAAGGAGTAGAGCGGCTATCCGCGTGAGGCTTCAGCAAGCCTCTCTCGTCACGCCTGAGTAACTAAGCCCAAGAGAGAGGGGAGAAAAAAAAAAAAAAAAGAAGCCAAGAAGATTTACTAAGAATTATAAAGACAGAAAAAGAATGAAAAGGACAGTACATGCACACACTGAAGTGAAAAAAAATTAAAGTGGATACATCAAAATTATAGCAACTTTAACGAAACCTCATCACCCCTCTGCATGCCGCAATATACTTGTGTAAGTATTGACCCAGTAACATAAACCCATGTTATGATTGTTCAGGTTGTTGTTATTTCTTTTAATTTTTCTTTGGGTTTCCCAATGGTACTACCTATATAATCGCAGTGTGTACTGATTCGGTCTATATAGTATAGTACCGGTAAATACCTCTCTACCCACCACATGCACCCAGGCGCCGCATCTTGAAAAATTTCATAGGACTGCGCTAGGCACGCCTTACCGGGTTGGGGCCTGTCCAAGCTTGTGCAACGTACACTGCAGGAGTACAGGAGTACTTATAATGGCACCCCGAAAAGTTTGGTAGTACGGAGTATGTATCGCAGGCAGGTACCTACACCACCGAGACCACCTATTATAGGGAGGAGGGGTCGTGGATGTATGTATGGCAGCGAATTTGGGATTGTCTGTGTCATCCAGACCGCATTCACACTGGCATTGCATACCTGCCTGCCTGCCTGCACTACCCAGCATACAAGCTTCCAGCTCCACGCAGCTAATTTATCGGTTTAGATTTATTAATATTATTCTCAACGAAGAATATTCCTCTCTAACCCTAGACTCTGGGTACTTATCTCGGCATGGCCATGGGCTGAGCTGGGCCAGGGGGGGAAGACAGCATGTACCGGTACTTCTCCCGCGCTCTTCCCTTTTTTTTTTTTTCTCTTTTACCTTCGTCTCCTCTCAACCCAGTAGTCTGGGTAGGTATCGAGGAAGTAAGTACACACTTCATGTATGTGGTGTTGGTCGTCGATGGACCCCTGGCCGGGGGTCTGACTGCGTGACTGACTGACGATGGGCACATTGTCTCCTCTTGTTTCTTGTCTCTCGTCATCGTCTTGGTCTTGCAACAGCCAGCGTCTATCTTCCTGCCTAGTATATTAAGGGCTCAGTCCATCCCACCACCTCCCTTCCTTTTCTCTTGGTCTCTTCAGAACAACTATTGCCAGTCCCATCACCGAAGAAGTATCTAGGCAGTTATTATTCAAGTCGCATTGCTTCACTATTTTGTTCATTGTTCATTGTCCCTTGAGCCTTGATCGATCTGTCTCTATCTCTGTCTCTCTAGCATCTCACTACTCGCCTTCTATACGGGTACAGACATCGTCAACCATCAGCCATCAACAACACACACACCCACTTACACACAAGTGTTTTCTATTGCCCCATCCCTGAGGAGAACAGCTACCCGGCAACAGTCCTCGTGCCAGCCATCACAACATACCAATCATAGCCGTCCCATCCCACACCTCTCGCCATGGCTGTCAAAGAGCATCAACCGCTAGTCAACCACTGCTGCACCTTCTGCTGCAAGGCCGTCGATTTCGGAACGCATGACTATTGCGGTTCGAACTATGCCTGCCATAGGTGTCCCAATTAGGGCTATCCACGTTGTCCTCACCCACGGGCATCTGAGACTTCCTGGTCATTGGCCATTGGCGGGCTCTCGCACACGGCTTGGCCTGTCCGAACCGCCTCCTCCTCCTTTTCCTGCTGCCCCAGATCGTGCAGCTGCATCAAATACGACCTGTCAACCGTTCACGCGTTCGCCCACCTGCATGGCTTGTCGATGACAGGCTGCTTGCTTTATGACACGAACGCCTTCGTGACGGTCAGCCGGAATTCTGACTCAGCGTGTCGTTACCACGCAAGCGCAAACACACACGCTCGTCGCACTTACACACTCACACACTCGCACACATATCTATACACGTGCCGATGAGATCCCGGGCTTATTTCTCCGAGCACTCCTACCGTCTCGACTGTTTCCTCTTTCTTCCCTGGTCCTGGGTCGCCCCGCACAGCAATGCAAGGCTGATCGTAGTGCGGGCTACCAAATATGGCCACTCCCACTTTCTTTATCCTTTCATGCCCGACCTACAGACACAGCATTTCAGGTTGGCCTATTCTGCAACTAGCTGGCCATAGCTAGCCCCGCATGCATGGCTCTTCGTCCCCCATGCTATGCCATGCTGGCTGCGATCCCTCTCGTGGGTCGGTACCCGACTGCGTTTTCCCGGCTGCGGCTCTCGCGCCTATTCCAGCCGTTCTCTCGACGTGTTTTCATCATACTTTCGTACTGCATAGCCAAGCGTCTTCTGCATGTTCCCTCGGCGTGCCGACTTGCTTCTGTTCCTACATATTTCTCTTTTGAGTCTGGGTCTGGGTCTGGGTCTGGGTGGGTGTCAAAACAGCGGAACTGAGCTACACCAGGCGTTTACGTGTATGGGAGATCAGCGCAATAATCGACTTTTTCAATTTCTTTTTCTTTGATCCAATGGGAGTTTACTGTCAGGGTGAGGACCAAGGTACATCAGCGCTAGGGCAATTTCTATTCTCTTCAACCAAAATCAATATGAAATATTTCTATTTTGCCGTACTGTTTACCGAAGCCAGATAGATCGTGGGACACCGTAACACCAATTTCCTGCCTACCTATGCTTCATCTGTGCGCGCCAACCCGGGAAAACTGCTGATATCGTTTCGTTTTGGTCTATCCAGCAGGGCCCGCTCTCTGAATTCCGATCAGTAGAGCACGGACATTTAACGATGAGCTCCGCTAGCAATAGGCTTCGGACCGAGTTATCCCTAGGCAACTGGAGTGGTGCAACCCCCTGTCCATGCCAGCCGTTGGGCTCGCGGTTGAACGATGGGTCGTGGGGGTCCTGGTGACCGTTCTTGCCCTCACTGTTGCGGTTCAGTATCCTACAAATTGGGACTGGGATAGTATTCGTGTAAAGGGGAATGGATGACTTTGGCAATCGGAGAATATCGGTATCAACTATGCATTTGTGATCATATCTTAGGCCTGTCAGACTTGGTACATACCCCGGCGATGAAATGCCGAACACTTGATGGCTCTGCTCAATCGATTACCGGGTGTGCCCCATGCTTATCGTGCCGTCATTTCTTACTAAGTTTCACAGCTGGACATGTGCCCCCAAGCAATCCAAACTCATTGCGAGAATGGTTAGCTGTGGCTGCAGGCTCAGCTGGATCACTATAGAAGTGAATCGGTATACTCAAAACAGGACGTGTCTCGATTCAGCGCGCTTACCTGTAACACACACATACAATTGTTGCCGCAGAGGCTCGGCGACTTAACCAGTCTCATGTGACTTATATCGCCTGATGATATAAAACTTGGTCGATACTACTCTGCTCTGCTACCTCTCACCTCACCTCACTACACCTTGCAACGCTAATTGGACTACACCACGATGCTTTCAATGCTTACCAACAATCCTGCTTTGCTCAGCTGAATCCATCTCACTCCCGTCAACAGGGAGTCTGAGATTACTCACGCCATTGAGCCAGGACATGATCAACTCTGTTTATTCCTCGAAATGATGCTTATTGGACTGGGATTTCCGCCCTAGTGCGACGAACTGCACCGTTGGGTCTGATGACCCGTGATAGACGATATACATAATATGCATACAGTACCTAGCCCGGTACCAACGGAGCAGCAACAGCAGCAACAGCAGTGCAATTACTTAAACCCGGTCACATGTAGGTTACATGCGGCTGAAAGCAAAACGGAAGCCTCGGCGGCGAGCGGTTGAACGGTAGGCTCGGCAACATGTCGCTGGACAAGAGCTCAATTCCCGATGCCTGGGACGGACACAGGTATTGGGGTCGAGTCACACTGCCAATAGCGGTAGGATTGATGGATAAGGAGAGTTAACGTAGAGTCAGCTTGGTTGGTACCTGTGGAAATAGGGCCCATAGGAATCCTGTGAATGGCTTCATACGCCTGCGTATCTATGCGTAAACCCTACATCATACTACCAAGCCCGACTCCAGATGGGTGGAGCGTCGTAGGGCGGGCTGGAGGTGAAGATAGGTAGCATTCATGGTGGACGACAGATGATGTGACTGCAGACTGGAAAGATCTTAACGTCCGATTGCTGTACTGTATGCAAACCCCGGTATTCGTTCATCGGTACAAATTGCTTAAACATCCTAACCTCGATGGAGAGACCCAGCAGATCCTGTGATAGGTAGAAACGTCCAGGGCTGGCTTGCTGTGTCGCATTGCCTCTCTCAATCGGGCCTCCGCCTGATCAATTGCTTGTACGATGTGTTCCTGCGTCCCATTTGACGTTATCACCTCTTCCATGCACGGCGTGTAAATTAACCTATCTATCTCACACAGGGTTGCACATGCCACATGCCACCTCGACCTTACCCTAGACTCTATGAATCACGGCTCGTCGTGGACCGGCATCGACCACGGCGCAGTTCTCAGCTTAACCCAGGCAGTTTATTTATCCTGCCGTCCGTCTCCCTTTCGGTGACGCGATTAGGTCACCGGGACACAACCCCCGCCCTCTCGACCCAGCTCGCTCACCTCACGTTTGCATGAAAATAGAGTGTGTCCCCGAAAATAGAATATGGAGATAAGGAAGCGCCTTCCAATCTCTGCTCTCGTTCGGTGACTCGACAAGGAGAAACCCCAAGCCCAGAGCTCGTTTTTGCTCCGTCCTTGTTAACCCCGCAAACGCTAACTACACACACGTACATACACACGTACATACATACATACTACATACATACTACATAACGATGCCCTGCCCTGCAAGCGCCGAGACGCAAGGCCCCTGAGCTAACGGTGTACGTCCTGGACGGCCATAATAGGAAAACCCTATACTATACGCAGCTTGGTGCGATATGCGGGCCCAAGATAGTCTACATGAGTTCAACATGGCTGCAGCAAAAGTGAGGTGCCTCGATTTTAGAGGGAGCAAGGGAGGGAATTAGTCCAGGACAGAAACGACAGTGATGATGTATATCGGCAACTAAGACGAGGGCGGTAACCTACCTATCTTCTGAGGGCAGAAAACCCACGCACGGGCCGAGAGGAAGATACGTACTGACGGTGGAAGGAAGACTTGGTTCCGTTCAAGACAGTAAGCCGGCAGCTAGCGTCCCGACGCGCTGTTACTCTGACGTGGGGGGTTCAGAAACGGGGAAGAGAGAGTGTGTGTGAGTGAGTGAGTAAACGCAAAAAGCGAACGAGCGAGAGCAAGTGAGTGAGGTGACGGAGTGCACACTGCATTGGTTCGCCTGAACGTCGCGGTGGAGGTCGGCGCCGCATGCAGAGCCATCTAGGTACTACCTACTACGTGCTATCTGCTGTAGCTAGGGGTGAAAAGGAGAAAACGCACCGCAGATGCTTTGACGGACCTCTCGGACATAATGTCGAAGTCAGGCCACTCCCTAGAGGCCCCGAGGCCGGTCGGGCGGCCGAGCCGTCCAGCGGACAAGCGAAGGATTGGGGGGAGCCAGCGACGGCCTGATGGTGCGGGATAGGTTCATGGTATATTGTCCAGCAGATAGCCAAGCGGCCAATTGAGTCCCGGCAGTTCAGGAAGATCGACAAGCACTAACAAGAGTAATATCTTTGCATACGCGGCCTTCGGCGCATGATCAAGCAAGCATTCAGTCCTTCAAGCAGTCCCGTCAGTTAGTTAGGCAAGCAAGCAAGCAAGTATGTTTGCCATGCGTACATGTAGCAAGGGATCAATCAGTGAGTATGTATGTATGTCTACCTTATTCCTTCAAGTCCCTACCATGCACTTACATCCACTCCTGTCAATTAGCTTCATTGGATCTCTATGCCAAGACAGCTCACAGCAGTGGGGACACTGATATGATATCTAGAAAATGCATATTCACAGATTACTTACAAAACTTTGACAAAACCTCATGGAAAAGGTCGGCAAGGCAATGATCGACCGACGGTGACGACGATGTATGATGGTGATAACGCTGATGACCACGCAGGAATCAGCCATGGCGCTGTTCCTGTCTTGCAGATGCCACATCCGCCCTCTCGCGTAGCCCTGGCCTGCAGGTCTTTTTTTCGAAATCGAAGCAGAGGAGAAAAAATAGCTTACCCTTACCTCTCGGGCGGTATGAAGATGACATGGGGTGACGGGGCTGCCCTGTCCTCCTGCATTGCGTCTGCCTTGCTGAATCCCTATATGCTCGTCCGTGCCTTAGGAATTGCAGAGAGGTGCGTGTATGAAATATGTATGTGCTGTACGACAGCTTATTATCGAGTCATTTCACGCGCGAGGAGGAAATGATTTCCCTTCGCTTGTAGTCTCCTCTGCCGATACAACCCATGTAGGTATATCAGGTACACTATGTCAGATAAGGCTTTGCATGTCGATCTGTTTACGGAGAATTCCGTGCTATATGAAATGGAATAAGAACAATTGAAAGAAACAAGCGTGAAGCGATGAGTAAGAGAGCCCTGAAACCTTGCCTTTCTTCTCGATGCCCCTCGTACCTACATGAAGGCATGCGAAGCAGGGCGTCGTCCGTCCGGGGTAGACTGATGACTGGCGGCAATTTCACAAGCAAGACCAGCGGTCAACACATTGTCTCTCTCTCAACCACACCACATTATATTCACATCACATTCTGTACCGTACCGGAGCGGCGAGTTGCCCGGCTGCCGAGAGCGCCTGTGTTACTGTACTACCTAGGTACGGAGTATACAATAATACTTTTATGGAAGTACTATACCGCTCATGCTATGCCTTGTATCCGTAGATCAATCCGTGAGAATATAGCTCTACTTCCCAAGGTGCATTGACCGGGCTAGGCGGCAATGGAAGGATTTCCAGTTGTGTATAGGTAGGTAAGGTATCTTCCACGTAGGTAGGTATATAAGAAGCAAAAAAAAAACCCTGTAACGAGGGTTATGGGTAAGCACCCAACCTCGGAAACCCTACATCGCAAACACTGCTCCCGTTGAACTAGCGGCCGCATTTCTTGGCCGATGAAGAAGCTTATACTCCATTGCTGGCTGTAGTATATACCGTTGTGTATTACACACCTGCTTGGTATAGGTACATGGCTACCGTCTACTGGGAGGCGTATGTAGGTGTGCGCGTAGTCCGTATGGAGCTCGATGTACGATAATCTGCATGCAGTGAGCCCGATGTGACGGCGCCGCACCGCACAATTCCCTCGTTAAAAGGAGTATAGGGCTAACGGTGAGCGCAGCCAGCCTTGCTCCGTCTTACTAGTGTATATCTAGGTGTGACCTAGGTACTGCTATACAGTAGCTTCAGGTGTAGCTGTAAGTGTAGGTGTACGCTATAACACGTAAGTAGGAGGTAGACATGTGAACCAAGACGCACAATAATCGGGCGTAGGTCGAGTCTTGTACTGTACGCATCTGTACACTTGCAGGCGCTAATATACGATATGCTGCCGAAGCTACAGTATGTGGCCAGGGGAATACGCATATAGGTAGGCATGTAGCTAGGTAGGGAGGCAGTCAAACATGTCGTGTCGTGTACACATAGGTTCGGTAGATATCGATGTATGTATATCCGGTATCTGTGATCGAATAGAGAACAGCATGTATGTGGCACATGTGCTGGATAGAGGCGAAGGGGATAACAGATAGTGTACATACCTACCTATACTATGTACGTCTACATCTGAGCCCATGTAGGTGAGCGTTTCTGGTAATTGGTGTCTGCAGGTTCCCAGGTCACTACGCAGATCGCTGCCGCCTGCTGGCATGCATGCACAAGGGTCGTATGCATACTAAGAACAGCGAAAAATTCCAATACCCAGCGATGGGGGTGTTCGACAGCCCTTTGCGTTAGTAAGTGGATAGCCCGGGACTTTTCTTGGAGTCGAGTGTACAGCATAGCTCCAACAAACAATCCGGCTATAAGCGTATATGTGTACTGAATACGCCCTGCCTCTGGGTTGAATGGCTGACCTAATACTAATAACGCCGGCTTGTCTTCGTGGTGTCACGGGCTGTGTCGCGAGCTGATAGCCAGGGCAGGCCTGGACTTCGATAACCCTCGACAGAACTAGAAACGGTCCGAACGAGTTACATACTATTGCCTAAGCACCCCGGCTTTATTGGAAAATACCGTACGATGTGATATCATCAAAATGCCTATGCCACTGCACTGCATATTATAGATATACCTACACCCAGCGTAAATAGTGTTCTGAGTAAGTCCTCATGATTAGAAGTATTGTAGTCACGAGCGAGTGATATCTAGCTACTGTCTATTTACTACTGCGTTTAGAGATACAAAAGACCCTGGGAACGATCTCCCACGGCAATTTATCTGGAGCCAAACCCGTTATGAACCCCGGTCCCTTTACATCGACATCGATAAACAATCCTATTCTCCGCAACCGGTTAGCGATGGTGATTCATACACTTGGCGATCCCCGAGGATTTTTCAGGTACACAGGGGGCCCGCGATCCTATTTGCCCTAGGAATACAGGAAAGCCGGTACGTAATCGTCAGCGCCTAACCGTTTTCTTTGTCCTTTACGCGCATTGCCTCGAGAACCTACACTTTATCTCTTTGGGCGCCTTGCAGTGGCCGTCCTGGTCTAGTGGTATGGACTACTGTACGAAACCCCGGATCGCCCAGCACCACCCCCGTCTTATTTCCCGCCATGGGGCTGTTGGGTAGACGTGCCATTCGGGTGGGACAAGAGAGACCGAGTTAGCCCACGTGCCGCTTGACCTGCCGAGTAGATTGCCCTATCTGGCAGCGCTCCGTATCGGGTCTCCCGCATCACGAGCGGGGTTCCTCGAGATATCGAGCGTGTCTGTCGCTACCCGGGTGGCGCCGGGACCCGGAGAGGCGGTGTTAAGCTACTCTTGCGCTCACTGCCGGGTAACCGTGTGGGAAAAGTTTATGTTAAGCGTCGAGGATAGATCTATATAGGCACGCGATGTATCTATCTAGGGTCAATCTCGGCGGGATGGCTGTGTTTTGAATCTCTCCAAGGGGGAGCTAGGTAGGTAGACTAATGTAGCTAACCTAGATACATACCCAGGGTGACGGTATAAGTGTGAACGAATCAGTAGCAGGCTTGGCTGCTTTTGGAGAAATACAAAGCCTCATATTGCTCCGAAAATGCTGGGGGTCACGAGTTAAGAGTTCAGTTATACCCCATGACAACCAACATCTATGTAGTTGGGATTCTAGGTCCGCTCTTCTAAGCACCAAATCTGCCACTACTTTGAACAAGCAATTGAGCTAGGGTGTTTGGCCGAATGATACGCGAAGAACAGGTAGTGTATTCGAAAGAAATGTTCCACTTCTACCTCCTGCCTAACGTATTCTATCCCATCACCCACCTTTCCAGGTCTCATCCTTCATGCAGCCCCGAGCGTTTTGATGCTTATAACCAACTCCCCTGTTATTTCCCATTAATACCCGCCTGCGGAGAAGGAAACCTTGTACCGGCAACCCCCAAAGCAGAAAAGAGATCGAGATTATTCATCTCTTACTCTATTCAGTGCCTGACCCCATTCCCCATCTAGACAACAACAGATGAGATTTGCGTCTGCTGGATGACGGCTTGGATCTGCGGGACCAGGCTAGCGTCAATGATGGAGCTGACGTCGAATCCTCCGAGGCTCGACACAAGGCCGAGGTCGATACCACCCAGGCTGAGGCTGGAGAGATCGAAGTTGCTGAAAACGCCGAGGCTGCCCAGCTGCGAGAGGAGGGCGACCTGCTGGAGCTGAAGCAGGGAGTTGATGTCGAAGACGTTGTTCGAGAAGAGACCCTCGAAGCCGGCGATGTTGAGGTTGTTGAAGGCCGCCAGCTGCTCGAACGCCTGCAGGTCAAACAAGTTGATGGCGTTGAAGTACTGCAGGTTCTGGTTGGCGAACGCGAACTGGTTGAAGGCATTCAGGTCGACCGAGCCGCGCTTCTCAGTGGTAGTCGTGGCAGGGGCTGCGCTGGCAACAGCGGCGAGAGCGCCGACGAAGATGGTTGAGGCCTTCATTTTGAATTGGGGTGGTCTAACGATCGAAGCGTTGATATTAAAATATTAGATTGAATATGAGCACAGCTGCCAGTCATTGTTAGTCTCCCGTTAATCCCAGAAGATCGCTAAGAAACGACCAGGAGATGCCACCGAGTTGTACGTACCTCGAAAGTTCAATTAAATCGCTAAAAGAGTGGAGTGAACAACGAGCACAGCTGTTCCTATTTATCAGTGAATGTTCTCTGGGTATAGAAGGAGACCTTGGTCTTCTTGGCGGCGTACCTCTGAAGGAATGAATGGAAAGAGTGGGATGATTAGGTCTGAATGTGTCTTTGTGATGGTGGTGAGAAACAAAAACTGAACGATCAGTGAGGGCTAGCCCGCCAGACTTATATATCGGATGGCACGGTAGCATGATCAGATGGTAGACGCGAAGAAACAACGCCAAGCCCACGGAAGGCGAAAAAACATTTCGGGATATCAGCAAAGGAGTATTCCGGTGCGTATCAGAATGCCAGGCTTCACCGCGCCGAACGCAGAAGAGCTGGATAAAACAAGCCTTGGCAGGGGGGATTCTATCCTACCCGACGAGAGCGTTTAACATCATGGCCAGAGGGTAAAAAACAGGGAGAAAACATGGCAGGGATCCATGGCTTGGTGTTGATGGCAATCAGTGGCCGGCGCCAATGTTTGCCCTATAAATCACGAGTGATAAGACGGCATGTAGGAGTCGAGACCGATCCGGACTGCAAAGGGCTTGATGTCCTCACCTCTGTAAGGGCACATATGGAAATAATCATGCGCGGATGGGGATCTGGCCGAGGCGGCTCATATGACGTGCTAAACCTGGTCCTGCCATCTCTACTCACTTGGAACGTGACGTGAACACCTACCTCCTTGAGGTCGTTTAAGCACGGAGTCTATGCTTGCAGCCAATGGGTTCGATGTATCGATGCCGGACGGGTAAAACCCCCGTTCATCATCCTGCTTGATCACCACCGGGGGTTTGCTTGACATGTTCTGACGGCCAAGGCCGGCTATTAGCATGACCTCTATGATTCGACCTCGCACTCCAACGACAGCCAAATGAAGGTTCTTCACTCTAAGAGATCGAATACCCATTGGGTCATAACAACACTCTCCAACGAACTAGTTGTGGTCCATCTATTTAGGCCTGTTTTTACTTAGTCCATACAGTAGGTGACAATTATGTAACCTTGGGGAGCTGTCAATGAGCTTAAGAGTCAGCCGACTATCGACTTCTACATGAGAAACGACAAGGGGTACCATGCAGGGGCCGCGAGCGGCCTAGAAAGTGTTACAGATGGCTGTTGGAGATCGCGGGGTTCGAGTGCCTGGGGTTATGACTAAGCCCAATAGCTTCTCATGCCAAGACTATAAAGATGCCCATGCTATCCGCCTTCTCGTCCATGTAGAACATTAGCACGAGAAGTTGGGAGGAACATTTCTCGCATGCGGCATGAAGGATCACGAGACGGTGATTGGAGAAAACTGAAATTATTGAAACGGCTATCTTATTCCGCCGGTAGTTGACATGCACGTTGATTGAAGAAGCCCCTAATTGGCGAGGAAGGGGTTGCTTCATCCGGAACTGTCACAGGTGACATGATCTACTCATGCATGCTTAAGGTCAGCGAAAGTATCTATGTATAGGCAGGCATAACAAGGGGTTGATATCGAAGACTTTCACCCTTCCTACTCTTCGAGTCGCAACTGCGCGGAATGTCTCGATATCCGAGCGTGAGGAGCCATGTCGCCGGCGAGGTTAAAAGCTCTCATTGCTCTACCCATGTCCTCTTGTTTCTAGAGGTCGGCGTCTAAGCTACCTAGGTAATTACATGGGAGGGCCTATTGAAACAGTCTGTCAAAACGCCACTTCCCTTGTCGAGGTCTTGGGAGTTAGAAGGCGATGGTAAATAATTTCGTAAACATCACGCTCTCAGTTAATACTGGAGTTTCTGGGCCGTCAGTATCCGGGTGGCCCGCCTGGTCCTAACTTCGAATGTCGGTAATATGTAAACAATATCTTGAATCAATCTTCAGGATGTCAAACCTGAGTTTGATTCTATAGCTAAATAATGCTAAGACCTTGCTCCTTAGAGCAGCGCGATCCGAACGAGAAGTGGGAAAGGACAATTCACGAATATTGACGCTCAGGGCCTGATGATGTCGCTTTCCTAATTTCCGATAGCTATCGAGCTAATAACATTGTTTCCCACCACTCATGAAGCATTGACTGTGGAAAAGGCTGAACGTCCTGAGTCTTCCTCAAGTCGTAGCTGTAATATACAATTCCTCGACAACTCATTAGTTGGCGTACGATCTCTCAGAATAACCTCGACCGCATCCATTAGATTTTATAGTGTACCTTGCTTCACCCCAATCCCTCCTCATTTTTTTTGCCTTGAATCTCCTAGCCTTCGCTGGCCTGATATGATTTATTTCCCGCCTTGCGATCGACCGACATTCGCGCACTGTCGTCGTAGCATAACCGTGCGCTTTCTACCACGAGTCGCTTGTTTCACGGACGCGTCGATGCTTCGCTTGATAATATCTGGCATAACCCAAGTTAGTATCCCGTATCCAAGAACCCCGAGCGGCATCCTTCCAGACCCGTCAGAACTTACTCAGGTTGAAAGTCTGGGACAAGATCTCTCGTTGAATTAACTGGTCGACAGTAAACGAGTTCACAATGCCTAGCGCCTGCAACTGTTGTAGCTGTTGGAGTTGGATAAGAAGCTGGATCTCGTTGCCGAGACCGAGACCTCCAAGGCTGCCGAGATCGAAGTTGCATATTCCCATTGAGAGTAGGAGATCCAGAATGTTCTGCCCCAGGCTCCCCTCAATATCATTCGGGTCGATATTGATGTCGTTGAAACTGTCTCCAAGGGTGCCGTTGAGGAGTTGGCCTATATTGTTGTTATCGTTGTTGTTGTTCTGACCAGCGTTCTCTTGGTTTTGGTCTTGGTTTCCGTTCTGGTCGGCCGCATTGCCACCATCGGCAACAGCAGAGTTGTTGCCGATGACATCACCTTTGCCTTGAACACCCACATTTGAGTCTTCTCCTTGTTCAATGGCAGCTACCGCGTAACCGGATAGCACCAAGGTCGAGAACACGGCGAGTCCGCAGAATTTCATGATGATAGCCGGGAAAATCTAGTCAATAGATATCGAAAAAGGTTACCGCTGTAATTTCTTGAAGTTAGCAGTATGTTCATCACAATTTACCTGGCTTAATTATTGCGAAGACTTACTCTCAGACGGAAGAATGGGCCAGCCGTGAAGAAACGAACGTGAAGAGCACAGCTTGTCACTATTAGGAGCAGTCGTAAAAACATGCGGGATATGGGTCAGGCGTACCTCTCGAAGCAAAGGTAGTAATTACAGAGGCGGCTATTTGCTATCGGCACGGGAAAAGAGTCAAACAGTCTGGAATCACCGTGCTGAGACAAGCGCTTAATATAATCATAATCATAGAACGTGAAGAACTCCATGTTGTCCGGCATTATGTTGTCGTATAGTAGTGTAAAATCATCATATGGTGGGTTGATCAGATACCAAGATACGGGATCGCTTCAATCGTGGGCCGTGAAACTGTATGCCGCCTTGGGAATGTCTATCATATGAACAGGCCAGTTGCTCTGGAGCTTACAATCAAAAATTAAGACTGGACTCAAAGACGATGTCTTTCTTCTCGCATAGTGACGCCAAGACCCCTGATCTTCTCGGAGGTCTTCTTTGCTTTTACCCTTGGGCGAGAATCATTTCATACTCCAACAGAGACCTGGCAGGTTGTAGATATAGATATGATCGCTCCCAAACTGTTTGATCTAATATCTCTTTTCATTTCCTCGTCATGGACACCTTATTGTCCTTCGTCTTTTATTTTTTTAAGTTGTTAGAATAGCATCGGGCTTGGAACGCCATGCTAAGAGGTGTTCAAGGTGTGACGCGCTACTGACAGGGTCGATCAAACACGGGGTATGCCACGGCGTTGACACTTTTCGATCGATCCACTTTGGTGTGCTTTTATTTCTTGACACATCAGAATTGCATGATCGTCCAGCCACCCCTTATTTACCCAACGCTTGGGTAGGTAGCCAAATTAAATAAGATATAATTGCTATATTTGTCTCTTGGGTAAACGGTCCTCTTGTAAACTTATCACTCGATATGCCGAAACCCCGAACAACTATGTTTTAGATAGTTCAGCCGCGGGCGTTTTGGCAAGTCGACCACGCTGAGCGAGATCTACAAATCTCTCCGACACGTGTCGGGCTTCTAGCACATCATTGCAACTCAACAACCCTGACTCGGTTTCTACGACTTATCAGTGCTATCAGGGCGATACTCCATTAGGTCTATGACCACAAATAGACCAATGTGCTTCTGTATTATTTGGAAAGAACTCTGACTACTCACAGGTACGCATGTGTTCAACGGTTGCGAATTCGTTCCTCATGCCCAACATGTTTGGACGAGTCACCTGTTTCCACTCTTTACTTTCCTACCTCGCTTGCTCTAGTCTACACCTCATGAATCTTTCGCAACTCCTTTCGTAATCTGTCGCAACTGTCGACATGATGACTGCCGTTCGTTGTGGCAGGGGATATGCAAGCATATTGTTCCAGGACATTGGTGATTGGTACCATGAGCCCTCTCTTGGATGTGATATTACCAAGTATGGCGAACACCTATTCTTTCTCACTCGCTATGATAGCGATAACTCGGAAAAGCTAGCTGCATTCATACATGCGTATAGGGTGATCAGAGAGTACTCCATACTAGCAAAAAACGAGACAGCAGAATCAACTCAGTCACGTGAACTGACTGGAGTTATATTACCGAAGAAGGTACTCTGTCTCGCCCTGAGGTATTGGGTCCTGATAACGTGGATGCATTGCCTTTTTTGATCGTTTTTCACGCTGAGTTCTAATCCTTACAGTCGCCATCTAAGTGCATGTAAACCTCATGTAGTGCGGGACAGTTGTCTGGTTAGGGATAGGGGAAGCCTTATCGACGGATTGACACGACCAAAAACAACGATTGTTCTTTACTTAGAACGCAAACGTCGGATCCCAGCTATACCATTTACCGCACAGAGCTGTTGGTGTTCAAGGTTGTTGAGCTCCCAGCTGGATAACAAAGCTCACATAACTGCACATAAATCCAAAGAGAAGTGCTCTGTCTGAGACTCCGCCCCTGATTCGCATATTGGAATTTCTATATTCTGGCCCTCATATTCTAGCCTAAGTCTTTGAATTATGTGGTAGTATGTCTAAGAAGGGGGTAAAGGGTACATGGCTCTTCCTGTTTGCTCGACAAGTCTGGATGAAGAAGTTCGTGGGCCATCGGATGAAACCACAACTGACGTCTCAACAAACAACTGTGTTGACAGGTATCTTTCGCACGAGGTAAAGAAGCGTTAAACTACCGTCTCTTTATCGCGGTACTATTGCGATCCTGGGCGCCATTGATAACGAGCAATGCCGGTAGAGTGTTGAACATATGCTTTGGGACCCACGCGCGGGCTCTTACCGCAGAGGAAAGTAATTCGATTTCGACTTCTAGAGGCTTTGAGAACTATGGTGTCCATCAAACGTGTCCGTTTGGGCCATCGAGCCTTAGCTCTAGGATGTATGAAGACAGTACTATCGCTCATCTTGGCAGCCATTTCCAAGCAGGGACGGAAGAGAGTCGAGGACGAGGGTGGTTATTGAAAATACCAGGAGAAACAACGTCCTCGCTCGAGCTTCTGCAATACTCTCCAGCAAATCGGAGTACAAGGCTTAACTGGGACTGACGGGTTTCCTAGAAGGTGGATGATGCTCGCACTTGGGCACAGCCACTCGATGTAAAAACTAGGTGCTAGGGGGGAGCGAGCTGGCGAGAAGGGTGATGATTTGGCGTCGGAGAACAAGAACTTCATAGTTGCCATAAGATGGTTTCGGGATGTCAAATGTATATCCCGGTATGTAGAAGCAACCCATCTTCACAGACTATAGTCTGCGCGTAGATAGTGAATTACCCACTTGCGCATACATTGAAGCTGCCAGCTGCACCTCTCAGTCTCTGCGACGGGGAGGTGAGATAAGAGAATCATACATAGCCTCATAATGGGACACGTGTGTTTGTGCTCATTCACTGGTTATTTCGCATGTAATAATAGTCATCCAAGTCATTTGGGGGTGGACGAGGGCTGTTGGCATCGGAGCAAGCGATAACGGAGCTGGGTGTAGTCTCTACCCTTCGGGCATGCGAAAAGATAACAGTACAGTGCCTAGAGATGATCTCAAAAACCTCTAGCCTGCATGCTTAAACATCCCATACTGATGATGCAGGTACTCATTTCTTTTCGGGCTCGGACTGCTTTGTTTCGGAAGGAGACTTTGCGCTCTCGGCCCTCTCCTTTTCTTCTTTTCGCATCGCAGTCTCGACTTGCCAAATCGCCCGTTCCAGTTCAACCTCTAGTTCTGGAACCTTAAGAGCCTGCGCCAGTTCGCGGCCAGCCTCTTGCGTCAACAGCAGCCTTTCTTGCGGCGGTGAACTGTTATCACTTGGGTTCGATTCTCCGTGACTTGACTTTCCTGGAAGATTCGACGAACCAAGATGGCGAGTGAAGACTGCATCCATGGTTTCTGAAGGTGACAAGGTGAAAAACTTGTTGGTTAGGAGCCATTGGAGATGCTTGCCGCCGGCAAGGGCCCGGTAATGGGACCACGCTCGATACACCAAGTAGAAGAATGGCAGATTCGGAATTCTGGATTTCGAGGTACGTTAGAAAAAGCGAGAAAGCGAGTGAGTCTAATGAGGGCAGCCGATACTGACACTGGGACGAGCGCGAATGGCGCGGTTATAGGCATGCCGACGAAACACCATATCATTCTAGACCGATGCAAGCCCTCTCGTTCAGTCGCGAGCTTGTGCAGCACCTCGGGCGCTCTCGTGGCGGGGATGATGGACTCGGGGAAGATGAGATGGTGTTTTTCTTTGCCTATGACCTCCTCCTCCCTCCGCCTCGCCGAAAGCGTGGGCACCGACTTCAACCCCCATTCTTCGTAGGGTATTCTGCGGAGGGCTCTGTTGCCGTATTTGACGACCGACTTTTGCCAGCCGCTTTCCTTTTTCTCCCAGCCAGCCCACAGTTTCGCGGCGCGTAATGTAAGCTTGTCGACCAGCGGTTGTTTTTCTGACGGCAAGGCCTGCAACTTCTGGCAGTACAACAGTGTGCGTCGAGTTGATATGGGCAGGAGGAACAATCGCATTTTTGTGCCGAGGTTTGGGCGATGAGGCCGAAATATAGGCGTGAGAGATTAGAGGGGAGGGGAGGGGTGAGTGTTGGAGGATGAAGAGAAAGGATGAAGGACGAGGGGAAACGGCTCGAAAGGTAACAAGGCGTTGACGGTAGCGTATGCGACAGGTCGGAGGTCATGACATATTGGATTGACGAGGGCTGAGGCTGCGAATCTTCATTCGTTTGTATTGTGAATGGGTCTGAATTTCTGACATCAAGAGCTTAAGAGTCCAGTTCTGGACTAGATATGGTTAGCACTAGCAGGGGTGTTTAGCTGGTGACATCAGTCCCCAGGTCAAGACCTGTTGTACAGACAGGCACAGGCTTCTCCAGCTTCCAAGTTCCAATAACGCTTTTGAAAGGTACTAACCTTAGACTACACGATGCAACCCTGGCTGGAAGAAACGAACGAACGAAGAAAAAAAAAGATTACCTACCTAGGTAGTCAAACTGTACCGTCAGATTTCATACTGCAGCACTACGAGAATTAGTGACCACCTGTATCATTTAGTACATAAGAGCAACTGTCCAGTGCTCTGAAAATACAACACAGCTGTGTACTTAGTTGTGCCGGCATCCTGTATCCTGGGAGCTTGATCGGTATCCGACATAGCCCCAGAACATTTTATTGGAACCTGCAGGCATACCGCGTGTCCACCTGGGAGGACCCGCACCCAGCGTTCCGGCCAACCAGTCCGATAGCTGGGCTGGCTGGCGGGCGCCCTCGCAACGCTTCCACCTTCTTGTCTTGCTCTCTTCTCGTATCCTCGCCTTTTCTTGATAGCTGTTTGCGCAAGTCGACGAGCTCCGTCTCCGCCTCCGACGCAGCGTTGGGCCCTTTTATTTCTTCTCTGTACCACTATAGACCTTCTTCTTGTTTTCTTATCTACAGTTCTACTGCTCAACTGACCCGGGCGTCGGCTGTTCCATCTTTGTTTACTTCTGCGCTGTCTCTACCTAGTTGGGCTGGGGAACGGCACACCGAGCCACCCGTTGGGAACTGACTGCGTCTGCGCCGCTTCTAATTTTACTCCTCCCTCTTCAGGCACGTTGGCGGCCTAGGAATCGAGCCAGCGCGCATTGCACGTAGAAGACGTGACTTTTTGGTTAACTTGGGCCCGAGGCAACTTGTGTGCTACGGTTGATGGTCTGCTTGGGCGCTTCTGAGCACGCCCGGTTCGTTTTAATGTATTCTCCACTATTTCTCTTTACATGCCTGATGCAACGATCATGACCATCGACCACACATTGCTCTATACCCACGGCTTGACCCATTGAGCGACGCAAGTCTCATACCTTAGATATACCTGACCCTTCTCTCTGTCTCGTTCTCTCTCTTTCGGGTCTCATGGGCGTGCTCCTCTCCTTGGAATGGCTCCGAACCCGCTGAGAGCCACCGTCCCTCCTTGGGTCGAATTTTATGATGAGGAGATTCATGGCCCGCTGCCGCCGGTTCGTGGACCAGTCCACCCTCCGCCGCCGAGTGTTCGACCAGAACAGAGCAAGGGCAACTACTCGCTGAAGCGCCGAGTCTCCAAAGATGGCTACGTCGAATGGGTAGACGAGAAACACGGTCGGGTCTCCAGGCTCCCAGTGTTTTTGAGAAAGCGTGCAGACCGGCCTGGACGGAAATGGGACCACTTACGAAGTGCTGAGCCTGTCATCATGGGACTTGGATACCGCGCCCCTGATGAAGATCCATATGAAAGGTGGCGCGACTTTATCCATTCTTCGTCCTACGGCCAGGATCCTAATGATCATTATGAGGTGGTCAGCCAGGAAAGCTTCGACCAGATGATGCCTGGCCTGAATAACCCCGTACGGTCACCATTACAACCGCTGGACCCCAAGTCGAAGAGAAGCAGCTCCCGGAAGGCTGCCTGGTTTATGCGAGTCGGGGACTTCGTCCTAAGGCATCCTATCGCCCCGCTCATTTTCCGCCTCATTGTCCTTATATCTACTATTTCCGCTCTAGCATTAGCGACTGTCATCTATAGAAGGGAGAAAGACCCCAAAGTCGTCACCGGGAGCCAAACAGAGACATCACAGGCAATCGTTGCCATCATTATCGACTCCGTCGCAATCCCGTACATATTGTACATGACGTATGACGAATACACGGGCAAACCACTGGGCCTGCGACAACCGACGCAAAAAGTGTCGCTCACGCTTCTTGACCTGGTTTTCATAGTCTTGAAATCTGCAAGCACGGCGTTGGCGTTTGAAGCCCTAGTATACCACAGCGGGGGTGGAAAGGGCCAAGATCCCAGGGATGATGCGCAACGACTGCAATCGCTTGACCTTGCCAGAGCACTAGCAGCATTGACTCTGGTTGGGTTGATTGCTTGGATTCTAAATTTCACTATCAGTGTTTTTAGATTAGCAGAAAAGTTGGGCGGCATGGAGAATGAGAAGTAGGGATTTTTATCAAAGATAGCAATCATACACGATACCCCAAGGTACAGTTAATAAGCTCTGTGTAATCATGAAATTTATAAATATAGCCGTAGTCCCGTCAAGCATCGCTGTTTCAACGTTGCAAACAGCTTCAAAATGTAACTGAGGCGAAGCCAATCAAGCAAGATGGCGAGCTAAACTCAGATGTCAAAATGTGAGGATATGACTCAATTCACATACTCGTTAATTACCATTAACAGAATGATCACACATGCCTGTCCTTCAATTAGTATTCATGCACATTACCTTATGGATCATGTTATTCTCCCAATAAGAGACTTTAATGAACAGCTTTTGCCAGATCAAACCAGCAAGGATAGGTACTGTACCTATTATTGTGAATATATGATCTCAGGGTGCTAAACAAGGAGTGTAGCAATTATAGCGTTTTCCCGTAATAATTTGAACGCAAGGACCAATGGATAAAAGAACCAAGGGGTAGTGATTACAATGTCAATAGGAATTGATTAGTGAATGAATGGTAACTTGAAGTTTGGAGATAGAAGGTAAGGTAGCATGGCCAACATGAGGGGCAATTGAGGGGCCACAATAGGTGGTGCACACAGTGGCAGTTATCTACTGCAGTGACTCTGTCTAAGTCATTCACCAGGTATCTGGGTACTAAGTGCTTGGGTACCCAGCGTTAGCAGAAGACATACAGCCTGGTTCTTACTGTACCTGCTTAATGAAGTACTTGGGCTACCTAAGTACTTCCCCGCTGAGACAAGTTCTTACCGTACTAAATTCAAGTCAGGTCGGGCCACCTTCCCTTGTCCCAACAATAAGCCTACGGAGTACTCAGAGAAACAAACCACCTCTGTGCATACCTACCTGACCACAGGGTACCTGCCTGCCTACTTACCTACATACTTCTACCGTCATACATATGTTTGTTGCATAGCTGCCTGCTCGCCTGCCTGCTTGCCTGCGTACCTAAATTTATCACCACCACCACCCTCCCTTCACACTTGAGCTTCCCCCGGTGTATATTGTCTTGAGGTTGCGTCTAGTCCTTTCCTTTACAACTTCTTCTTCTTCTTCTTGTTGCCGCGGCAGTTGTTGTTCCTCGTTCCTTTCTTACCCGTCTGTACCGGCCGCCGATAATAACGCCGTTCACAACCACGACCGACATCTGCCGACCGCCGACCGGAGACCCGTGCTGTGTTGTCTGTGAATGCAGGCACTGTCTGTCTGTCTGTCTGTCTGTCTGTCGGTCAGCCAGTGAGCGCGTGTTTACTCTCCATCCGGCGAGTGTGACCCTCGAACCGCAGCACACACACAACATAACACAGAAATCGCGACACACGACACCTCGCACCTCTGCATCGGCATCGGCATCTGCATCCCGCGTCCGCATCACCCGCAGGCATTCGACAGTAAGCCTTGCCGGGCTCAAGCCGCGTCGTCGTTGCCTTGTTTCCATTGTGCGTTGCTGTCTCGTTTACTGTAAGGTGGCTGGCTGCGTCTTCAGAAACAACACCCAGAACAGCACAGGCACTGCCACCATCCCTAATCACCCGCTCCTCCATCCGTTCACCTCACTCGGTTTCGAGAACACACAACGTTGTCCTGTGTTGATTAGCTGCTTCCTGTGGCTTCTCATCCTCCCGTATACAATACCAACTGTCCTTTGCGCTGCCCTGCCGCCTTGTTTGCCCTTACCTCCATGACTCTAAGCACAGATTCTGCGAGCACAACCTCGTGTGGCCCAACCCTCTAATGACCAGCCCAGCCTCCCCTTTCACTGTCTCGTTTCATTTGTAGCGCTTAGGTATTTTGATTAGAAACCGGTTGCGCCGTGTAAACTAACTTCGTCATGTGGGATTATCCAGGCTTAGATACATACTACGACTCTCTTCTCCTGAGACGGCTCGCCATGGCTACCATGGCTACCACGGCTATGCCTCGGGCCATCCAGATGCCTCCGCAGCCGAACAGGGAGGACATCGAAGCCACGTACGCTTACACCTCTGCCCGCTCTTCTCGAATCGGTCGTGGCCTGACTAATAGCTCCCAGTTGGAATTATCTTCAGATCGGCATAACAAAGATTATGACTAATCTCCAAGATGGCATGGATATGTCGACGGTATGTATGTTCGGCATGTACTTTTGACTCAGTAGCTGACCGCTTTTGCAGTACATGGGAATCTACACGTACGCCTTCTCCCTCATGGGACTGCGTCAGACTAACACTTTACAGAGCCGTACATAACTTTTGCACGTCGCAGAAGGCCACCAACATTAGTAGTGCTACTGGAGTTGGCAATGCCCATAGAGGAGGTAAGCTCTAGTGCTGCTTGTTCCGCGTTTTATCCGGGGTCCCATTTAACACAGTCATAGCCCATCTGCTCGGCGAGGACTTGTATAAGAAACTGAAAGATTACCTCGACAGGCACCTTGCTGTGTTATTTCAGGAGTCCAAGAGCCATACCGATGAGGCCTTTCTCGCGTTCTATATCCGCGAATGGGATCGATACACGATTGCCGCCAAATACATCCATCACTTATTCCGGTATCTAAACAGGCACTGGGTGAAGCGTGAGATGGACGAGGGCAAGAAGAACACTTACGATGTGTACACATTGCATCTCTACCAATGGCGCATCGAATTCTTCACGCTAGTCCACGAGAAACTTATGGGCGCGGTACTGAAACTAGTAGAGAAACAACGAAATGGCGAGACGATTGAGCACGGGCAAATAAAACAGGTCGTGGAATCTTTCGTCTCTCTCGGTCTTGACGAGCAGGATGCTTCAAAGTCGACTCTCGACATCTACAGGTCACACTTTGAGAAGCCTTTTCTCGCGGCCACTAAGGCGTTCTATCAAGCAGAATCTAAACAGTTTGTGGCCGAGAATAGTGTCGTGGAATATATGAAGAAGGCCGAGGCCCGACTGGACGAGGAGGAGGAGAGGGTTCGCATGTACCTGCATAACGATATTGCCGCTACGCTCCGGAAAACGTGTAACGAGGCTTTGATTTCTGACCACTCAGCACTACTCCGAGACGAATTCCAGGTGCTCCTGGACAACGACCGCGAAGAAGACATGGCAAGAATGTATAAGCTCTTGTCACGAATTCCCGAAGGGTTAGATCCGTTGCGCCAGAAGTTCGAGGCTCATGTGAGGAATGCCGGTCTAGCGGCTGTCGCCAAAGTTGCCTCCGATGCCGAGAAACTTGAACCAAAGGTTTACGTCGAGGCTCTGCTCGAAACACATACGCAATATCAGACACTGGTAAAGAGAGCCTTTACCGACGAACCCGAGTTTACTAGGTCACTGGACAATGCTTGCCGGGAGTTCGTCAACAGGAATGAGATTTGCAAGGCTGGTTCAAGCAGGTCTCCCGAACTACTAGCCAAGTATACGGATGTCTTGTTGCGTAAGAGCGGGACAGGTGTAGAGGAAGCTGAACTCGATGCTACTTTGACACAGATTATGACCGTTTTCAAGTACATTGAAGACAAGGATGTCTTTCAGAAATTCTATTCGCGCATGTTGGCGAGGCGTCTTGTTCATAGCAACTCGTCTTCTGACGACGCGGAGACTAGCATGATCAGCAAACTGAAAGAAGCATGCGGTTTCGAGTACACCAACAAACTTCAACGCATGTTTCAAGACATGCAAATCTCGAAGGATCTCAATACAGGATTCCGAGAGCATACCAAAGGTCTCCAGCTAGACAAGCCGGCTCTCGATTCAACGTATTCGATTTTAGGAACTAGTTTTTGGCCCTTGACGGCGCCTCATACAACGTTCAATCCCCCAGCAGAAATTCAGACTGACCTCGATCGCTTCTCTCTTTTCTACAAGAACAAGCATGAGGGGCGCAAACTTACGTGGCTCTGGCAGCTGTGCAAGGGCGAAGTCAAGACTGGGTACTGCAAATCTTCCAAAACTCCCTATACTCTTCAAGTCAGCGTATACCAGATGGCGATCTTGTTATTATTTAACGACAAAGACGTGCAGACGTACGAAGACATCTTGTCCGCGACGCAGTTGACGCCCGAGGTACATGATGCAGCTATGGGAATCCTGTTAAAAGCGAAAATACTCACCATGAAACCGGATGGTGATAAACCGGGCCCTGGCAAGACTTTCCATCTGAATTACGATTTCAAAAGCAAGAAGATTCGCGTCAACCTCAACATCAGCACCAAGACTGAGTCCAAGCAAGAGGAGGTCGATACGAATAAAACCATCGAGGAGGATCGCCAGCTCGTATTACAGGTAAGACATGTCTTGATCAGACGCGAGGATTTGTATGCACTAACTCGGGACGCAGTCTGCTATGGTGAGAATAATGAAAGCGAGAAAGAAGATGAAACACTCCGTGCTGGTTAGCGAATGCATCAGCCAGATCAGATCGCGTTTTGTCCCCAAAATTGGAGACATCAAGAAAAACATAGAAATTCTGCTTGACAAAGAGTACCTCGAGCGTTTGGATGACGACGAGCTTGGCTATCTTGCATAAGATGGTGAGCTCTGAATACAAGCAGGTGGCCAGACACAGAGGCAGACGCATGTACAAACGCGATTTCCACATGTCATGTCATGTTTCCTTGCTCTGCATTGGGCGGCACTAAACGTTGATTGTTCCATGAATGGCATATGCGAGAGCCTGGCTAGGCTCTTGGTCGACGATGACTCAAGGCGAAGGAGATTATGACCACGCTTGCTTCTACTCTTCACCCCGTATCCACCTACGTTAAGTCCAGTCCGTACCAGATGAAGGATAAGGCGAGATCACGAGGCACTCTAATAACACCTGTGGCGTTGACAGATAGGTGACAGTTGCCCGGCTGCTGGGGTTGGAAAGCGAAAAGTGATGAACGCGAGCCAAATATTACGTTTGGCAGCTGGTTCCTTCTCAAATGACAATGACTGCCACCTTTTACTAGAGGTAGCGCTATGCAGGAATTGTGATGATAGTCGATTAGAACACTAGAATCTCCCGTGGGGGACTCGTGAGGTTCAGAACGCAAAGCCAAAGCCTAATTATTTGTGCCGCGCCCCGGTTCTTGGTTCATGGAACATAAATTCTAGCACACATATAGGCAAACAGGCGCGGGAAACCATATGCACGCCTAACTATTCGTAGTTCAGGTTCTCTATAGACGTAAATAATTTTGTTCCCCCGAAAAATAAATTGCTTATGCGTTCCTTTCCGTGTGCGACATCATTTTCGCCTTTGAACAGCTAACTGGGGGTGTCTCATGCGAGAAGCACGCGGATTGCCTCATCTTCTGCTCTAGATAGATGGAGGAGTATAATGATAGATGAGTGTCTTCAAGAATCTACATACAGTATATTACCTCTGGTATATTACATTCGCAAGTATGGTTGGTTATATTACTGTCGACATCCAAAGCCTTGATCGAGCTTGATGCCGCAAATACGAGTATTCTATATACTAATAAAGACGTTTTTCCCGGGCTCCTCCCATCATTAGAAGTCGTGACATATATATGTATATACCCAGCCTGATGCAGTTATTCATTCTCTCTTGTTCCAACGAGAGCCGACGCGGCGCACAGCGTGATGGACCTCCTGTATGTCACACATTAAGGATAACGTCACTCGCCGGGGCAGACTGGATTGCAGCGCAGCTCGCGGCTCTGGAAAGTGAGAGAAGGAGCGGTTTGCGTGGCGCTTGGCATGACTCGCCCGCGTTGCTGATATCGAAAAATGAGGATGGCGGTCGAACATGACGCAGGCTGGACCTAAGCTCTCTCCCATGGACGGTCGGAAGATGATGCCTCGACGGCTTTCACTCGCGATGGTCATGTATCTTATACGAACGTGCCCATTGGGGTATCATTCCAGTTTCGTTCGTCTAGTCATGCACCGTTATTCTGTTTCACCGTCGTGCAGCGATGGGCTCTGTTTGGTAGCATCGGCTGTTTTCGTGATACCGAACTGTACCTTGTCGTTGTTGACGCTGTGTCCCTATTCCACCTCGGTGGCGCCTGTACTGTTTCTTTCAGAGGCCATGATTTTGTGAGGGCTCGCCGGGGCAGATGATCCGCTCTCTGCCCCGGATGTGACGCCATCAAGCACGCTTTCACCAAAGCTATGCTGGGTAAGGGGTCTGCCTCCGTTATCACCCTCACTTGCTCTATGAGGTGTGGAATCCGCTCCAGCTTTCTCCAAGTTTGTGAAACCGCCAGTAGACAGAGCGGGACTACTTAAAGGCGTGCCATTTTTCTCACTGCCAGTGTCACTGAACGTATTGGATGTTACGTTTCGTGACTTGCGCACACTGCCAAAGCCCCAGCCACCTCCAGAGCCACCATTAGTGTTGCTGGACCGGCCCCAGCCTTCCCTCCGCTTCTGGCCCGCCCATGTTGTCCAACTCCCGATATAAGCGCTGGCCCTAGTTCCGACGGAACTTGCTGACTGTTGCGTTCTGGATGCGTCTGCGTTGTTACCATTTTTTTGTGTATCCAATTGCTCCGCTTTGATCTCTTCTGCGCGTTTCCTCTGGGCCTCTCGCAAAGATTCCATGTCTGCATAAAGTTTGTTGAATACTATAACACTCGAGGTTAGCTGTCACTACTTTGCGAGTGATCTACGATCCGAGATTGGTCCTTTATCCCTCTTAAATGGTGGAGATAAGTGAATACTCCTGAAACTACTTACGGGTGCTTGCTTTCTCACGTCCGGCTGCCAGATTTCTGCCCAACACCTCCTTCCCAACGGCAAACCTCTCGTCTAAATGTAAATCTTGTACTTGTTGCTGAATTCGGCGTTGAACATCATCAATACTTAGTCCTCCAGCACAAGGATGCCTCGGCTCCACAATGTCGAACAAGTGAGAGTCTGTGTTTGCATTCCAAAGCCGGTAATTTTCAGTCCTCATCCAATATTCAACCCATTCGTTGCCAAAGTCGGTTGAGGGATCTCCTTCAATATATGGAAGCGTGGCTTTCGAGTTTCCGACATTTTGAGC
Source organism: Xylaria sp. FL0043 (assembly GCA_022578865.1). NCBI lineage: Eukaryota > Fungi > Ascomycota > Sordariomycetes > Xylariales > Xylariaceae > Xylaria > Xylaria sp. FL0043. The sequence goes on along the minus strand of MU397241.1, from coordinate 1,153,440 downwards.
TAGGTAGTTGCGATATTTGACGGCCGAGATAAGTGATAGGAGATACTCTTCGAACTGGAGTCGAATAAACTCTTCACTTCCGCGGTAACCCATAGTTTTCGGCCGCTGTGGATTCGCCTCATCCCAGGTATCGTTGACTTCCTGAGTGATGAAATCAATCCATCGTCTGTCTGAATGAGAGAGCGCTAGCGCACTGCGTAGCGACGAGGACGTAATGTTGACGGTGTCTTCGTCTAGATTAATTAAAATATCACTGTATCTATCCTTCTGTTGCAATAGTAATGAGTTTGTGCTGCCAACTATATATGACTTGGTGCCAAAATCAGCAAGCAGATCAAGCTGCTGTAGTGGTGTATAGGGCCCGAAAAAGCTTCCCTAGAACTTCGTCAGTCTCCCTACCAACATGCGGGAACGAGCTGTTATTACCTTGCCAAAAATCTGTAAAGGAAGCCCCATATAGGCAAGTAACGAGTTTCGGTCACTAGTTCTTAAGCTCGTTGGCCGGGACAACCGTTTCTCATAGCTGTTCATGTCTGGACCGGCGCAATCTTGTAAATTTCTCAGTAAGCCCGGTATGAGAGAAATCAGGGAAAATTGCATCATGCAAAGACGTTCACACCGCGAGCCGAAGAAAAGCATCTGGATGGGTCAGTAACTTTATTGCCAGTCTTCTCTTGCGCACACCACCCACTTTTGGTTGTAAAAGGCAGCATTTTAATAGGACTAGAGTCTGCCATCGAAACTCTCTCACGAGTTCCCGGAGACTCATGCCCAGATATTGGTCCCGGTCCGCCTCCTCATTCAGCTGGCCCCGTTCCTTTTCGTCGGCCAAGCTGTCTTGAAACCTTCGGAGGATCTCGGTGTCGGTGAATTCGCGTTGCGCAAACCAGGCGCTTGTAACAACGGATAGGCGCTCCCTCAACATGCCAAAGAACTGTGGGGTATCCTCTATGACGACTACAGCCTTTTGGACGGTGGAACGCGTGACGTCGGGAGGTCGGACAAGCAATTGGGCAGCATCCATCTGCCTTGTACACGAGATGCCAAACAGCGAAGTAGCGGGAGCGTCGTCGGTGGCGGGCCGGACAAGAGTGAAGTATGAGAAGTCTTCGGTGGAACTAGAGTCACCCATCGATCAAGTCAGCTCCTCGTACGTCGCATCTAGAGTCGTAGAAAGATAGACAGAGAGAGAATACTAACGCGTGAGCACCATCACTTAGCGCCATGAAAGGCAGCAGCGTCCAGTCCCATTCCACGGCGGGATCGCTGCCCTCGGGCACGCCAAACCACCTTTCGACCTCAGGCCCTCTATGATGATGAAAGTCGACCACGGCCACCAGGGGCGCGAAGCCCGCCTTGCCCGCGTCGCCGTTTCTCACGGCGTCGCCAGTCGAGTCAGCCATTGCGACAGTGGGAGAGCTGATTGAGGTGATCCAAGTCAATTGTCGAAATGGCTGGGGAGAGAGGCGGTTCTTGCTTGCGCGAAAACGGCGGTCGACCAATCACGCTTTGGCGAAGCAGTACCAGGACAACACCGCTGCGGTTGCGGTTGTGGAGGACCCCAATGGTGCCAGCACTTAGGCCAGGTATACAGTGGAGTGGCAAGATAGACACGGCATTCCCAGACAGTGCAAGAAGAGCGAGGAGGGCGCTGCCGGTCGGTTGGTCAGTTGGTCGGTTGGTCGGTTGGTCAGTGGGAATGGCGGTATCAAGATTGCCGAGCTTCGAGAAGAATTATGTATAAGAGGTGAGTTGGTGGGGATCCCTGCAAGTGCTTCTTGCAGGCAGGCAGGGGAGAAAGAGGTAATCGGATGACAGGTGGACCGACGAAGACCAATTGATCTCCTATAACGCAGGTGTAGATGGCGTGAGAAAGATATATAGATAGATGGTTACCTGGACAGAGTTATGGGATTATAATTAATAACTGACTAGTAAAGCAAGACTGGGAGCAGTTGAATAAGTAAGTAGGTGCTGGTGCTGGGAGAAAAATACCAAGCTAATGACAATAGCTTGTGGTGGTGCTGCCAATGGCATCGATCGAACAGCTAGTTATTTGAAGTTGTTGTTGAACCTGAACAACCTTGAACCGCCGAATGCAGTAATTATTGTGTGTAGAAAGCCGACACGTGAAACATCAGCGCAAGCATGGTCAAGCTCCTATGCCCACCCTCGCGCCGACATTTAGAATAAGAGGGAGTATCGACAGACAGACAGACAGGCGGCATCTAAAAGACACCAAAAAAATTATAGTGACGGAATCTGGAGTCGCGAGACTCGAAGAGGTGGGGCAAGTAAAAACCAGCATGTTGCGCATTTGACCATTCAGGGACTTCTTTAACCTCCAGTCTGCAGTACAAATTTACAGTACTTGGGTACGTACTGTACTGTAAGTAGGCAGGAGCTACAGAGCAGCTGTACTAATCTGCACCCATGCTCTGCGCCATCGTGGGGTTTAATGGGTGCTTCTTGCAGCGCCCTCCGACGTTCTATCAATGGCTGATACCTCCAGATGACCCTGCCACCCCACCATCCCCCTCACTCGGTACACGTTTGGTTTACCTTGGCGTATGGCTTGACAGGTCATCCTACTACATACTAAAGTATTTACAGGTATATTACATGCAGGCGAGCAAGCTCTCTCACCTCCAGTTTCGCCGCCTCTATTATATGTAGGTACTTTCTTCGCTAATATCACGTAGTAGTATCATGGTAGATGCTTAGTGGTCTTTCGTACACCGCTTACCTTACCCAAGACTTCGGACAGAACTGCGGATACTGCCTGGACAAGACCAAGCATTAATTATTCAAAAACTTATTAGAACACAGTCAACAGTCAAATGTGGAGTACTTTTATTACTTAGTATCTATATACACTACACAGCTTCTCAAAACCTCTACAACATATTGCCGCCGTTCCCTCCTACGGTACATATACCGCAGTCTGGTGTAGCAAGGAGTCGTCGGCCCCGAGCCTATCAACCACTCCATCAAATCAATCAGTCAATCAATCATCCGCGTCGCTCGCGCGTCCTGCTTGACCCATCGTGGCATGGTATGGACGTGGCAAAAGCATGCCACCTGTCTTGCATTGCATAAACGACGCACACTACATACTATCATACTGTATCAAACCCACGGCATTGCATCTTTCAAAGAACTGCCCGCCCTTTTCTTTCTTTCTAATCCTACTGTACTACCTACCTACATACAGTAGTACTACATTACTACCGAGTACGTACAGTGGGTAGTATCGAATATTTGATGATTTCCCACCTCTTACCTCCCGAGACGAGCTAACAATCTAATCTTTCATTGGTGTTGAAACATCTCACCCTTCCAACAAGGGGCAGCCATGAGGATCTTCTCTTGTTACCTACCTACCTACTGCGTAGCTACTCCTCATCGGTCTACGGAAGCAGAAGCTGAAGTTGAAGCTGAATCTGCTATTGATGTTGATGCGCCTGAATACAGTAATTGTTCTGCTGGTCGGCCATGTGGTCCGTATACTGCGTAGTATCTCGAGTAGTTCGCCCGCGCACGACCTCGTACCATTGCGCGAGATACCACGGGTCGCTCACACTAACCTAACAAGTTGCTTTTATCACACCTTCTTTTTCAGATGCTGCTGCTGCTTTCTCGTGCCCTGCACAGGTAACATTGCGAAAGCAAAGCAACCCTCCAGCTACCTTTAAGCCACCCCCATAATGCAGCATGACGAGTTCGTATGCACAACATCCGCGGTCCAACGTCCCACCAGCTTTTTTGTCGCGGCTATTGTAGGTACTTGATTGAGTGGTCGTTGCAACGTGATATGCATGAAGTAACCAGGTGCATTTGAATTAGAAACTACCCTCACATAACTGGTCTGCCAGATACCCAGGCCGTTGATATGAAAGGTGTTGAACTGACTCTTATCTGACGGAGGTGCCTGAAATACTTAGGCACATCAAGTTACTTTTTATATTCAAGCAAAAAGGTAAGCATGATGTCTAAGTCCACGAAACGGCGCTAGTGGCGTCGATAAACACATTTGCTAGATCATCATACGTATACAATAGCGACGTGCGAAGCAGATTCATAGGCACCGGTATTGTTTTCCCACCTAACACCTAAGATGAAGACCCAAACTATAAAAAAACGGTGCAGGCTTGATCTTTCAGGCAGTCGACAGTTGTTCAAGCGTACTTATTATCGGGTTAATTCCACACTGGTCTGCGCGACGCCAAAATTCGAGTCAAGATGAACTGTTTATCAACTTAATCGACGCTCCTTCTATGGTGATGTCTATTAGAATCGTCATACAATTAACGCACATGTTGTTCGGAACCCCCTACTGAACTTTGTTGTTCATCCGTTCTCGAAAGTATCACAAAGCCCTAATTTCATCTCCATGCGCTCAGACCAGCCCACGGGTCTTGTGATTGCTGCTGCTGTTGGTGTTGGGTAGGCCTGGGGGCCGCATTATTTGTCCCGGCATTCGGTGGCCCACCGTACTGGTGATATTCTTGTTGCTGCTGAGGGTAATGGATAGTCTGTTGTGGTCCTAAAGGTGGTGGCCCAGGGGGAGGCGGAGGCGGCACAAAGCCGGGAGGAACGAATTGTTGTGGCTGTTGGCCTTGCGGGTTTCCGTAGGTGCTGTATTGGTTGGCTGCGAATGATGTCTGATTTGGAGGTGGCGAGGTCGGTCCTCTGCCAGTAACGCCCATCCCAAAACTAGTTTGTGTTGATGGAGGAGACGCCGGCCCTGGATTGCGTCCCCAGTTACTAGGGTTGTAGGTAGCTTGTTGTCCATATTGTTGGTTATTCTGTTGCGGATTGGGTGTATATGATTGTGGGGGAATGGATGTGTATGTGCTGTTCGGTGGTGGGCTGGAGAAGCTAGGATAGTTGGCTTGGTTAGGAGGAGGGGAATTTGGGACCTGGTAGTGGCCAGCAAAGTTGGTTTGAGGATACCGGGGAGTGTTGTTGAAAGAGAGCGGCGTAGGTGTTGGGCGTGATGACGCTGCGTTGGGAGGCGGCGAGGAATGGTTGGGATCCATGGACATGCGCTCCATTAGTCCACGCAATCTCTCACGCTCCATCTCAGCTTGAGAACTTTTATTCGCTGCTTTCTCTTGCTCGATCTGGTTGAGTAACTGGGCTCCTTCCGATCTTCTGTTGTTAACGAATGTCTCAACATTCTTCTCGAGGCTTTCCACCGTTTCTTTCATTTCACTATACCAATTCTTCGCGCTTTGCAAACCCGATTCCAGATCTAAGAATTCCTGGTATGCCCTCTTGTATTTGTTGACTACGGAGTTTCTTTGTCTCTGAATGGACTCATATTTGCTTTGCTCCGCCCGCACGCGTTTATCCTGAAGAAGGCTATTGAACGACGCGGTCAACTCTTTCATCAGCGCGGATTGCTTGTGGTTCGCCTGCAAAAGGCGATTTTGGTGTGGTCGAAATTTCTCTAGTTCAGACTGGAACAGCTCATTTTCGTAAGCGGATATCGCCTTTTTGTTCAATATTAATATTTGGGAGATATCATCATTGTGAACCTAATATCACCGGTCAATAGATATATATGTGGGGGACTCCGGAAATTTTTACCTTTTCTTTGAGATCTTTCAGCACCTGGTTGCGTTCGCGCTTCACAAGATTAAGCTTTTTGAGTATGTCCTCGACTCGGCCAATTTGTTGTGCAACACTTAGGCTCCCGTCTTCAAAATCGGCATCTAGTAGGTTCGGCTGTTCAGTGGCCGGGCTATTCGAGTTACTCGATTTGGCTTTGAATTTGCGGACTGCATTTTGAAACAGAGCGTCAACCTCGCCGAGCTGGGCCGCTTGTCGCATCTGCTCAATGTCGGTCTCGTTTTGCCTGAACTTCGTATATAGCTGCCCATCACTTCTCGCTGCTTCATCCAGAGCGTCCTTGTAATTCCGTATGTTCCCTCTCAAGGTTGCGGTAAGTCGTGAGCTAGGCTGCTGCGTCCACTCACCCTCGTATTTTGACCTCATCTTCTCGCATACGCTCTCCTCCATGTCCAGTTGTTTTGAGCACCGGTCCAGAACTGTCATTATGGCCTCTTTGTCTATACCTAGCGTATCGAATATCGATATTGGATTTTCGTGCCCTGCCACATCGTCACACCAAGTCCTGAAATCCTCGTCAGGGAGTATGTCTTGGTCGATTCCGCCCTTCAGCACTTGCAAAGCGCCGGGCAGCCTGAGATAGTCCAAGCTTGCTGCCATTTCGCTATTAGCTAATTCTACCCTCTCTGTCTCTGCGCGCACCAGCTTCGCCTTCTCCTCATCATACAAGCTTGCAGACTCGGTCACAGCCAAAGGAACAATTTTCGCGAATAAGTCTGGCCCCGTGATCCGTTGAATATCTTGGCCAGCATACAATTCGTTCACAGGGATTGGTTTTGCAGCTGGTAACTTGGGCACAACGGCTAAAGCGGCCTCCGCGGGTACTGGTTGATGGTAGATGTAGTCGTTATCCTTTATCAAGCTCTTTAGCTTATCTTGTATCGTTGTTAAATTCCGTTTCGTAATGTCTGCTAGTATGGGGCCCGTGTCTGAGCTCAGATTCGAACTTGGTGGAGGTGAACCGGGAAAGACACTAGCCAACTTATTTGCCTCTTTTGCTTGTATTTCGGCTGCGCTTAGTCTCGCAACGGCAATACCGTAAGAGTTCGCATCTTCGTCTGCCAGAGCCTGATAATACTGCGCGTTGGCGCTCATCAGGCTAGCTTTGATCTGCAAGCAAATTAAAACCCATAAATTCAATAATACTGCTTTCCAAAGACATGAAAACCACACAACATACCTGGGTGAACAGTAGCCATATCTTCTCGAATATACCGTTCGTCACGTTGTCCTGAACGCCCTCGAGTGCTTGCTGGTATAGATATGCAGCTTGACTTGACAGCTTTGCTAACATGCCGACTTTCTTCTGGTCTGCAACTTGCTTCTCGAGGAAAACCTCTTGAGCCTGGGCCAGCATTATTGATATCAGAGTCTTGACAGTGTCCCTGCTCAGATCTGACGACGGCGCATGCAGGAAGTTCTCGTTTATATACGTAAACATGCCCGCAGAAGCTTGAAAGGAGTGATACGCCATCTTGAGGCCAGCCTCCTCAGAGCGGGCTTGTACGGCGGCATGGCAAGACAGAACAGCAGAGATGTTGAAGATGATAGAGGCTTTCTCAAAGGCTAGCGAGTATTGTGAGGTTGCCTTGTGAGTAAAAGCGTCGAACCTAAATAGTAAAGTCAGGAAATTGCGTAACGCCGCAAGAAGAAACCAAGCGCTCGTACCATGTAAAAGAGATCTTAATGTGTTGCTCGTCGACGGGAAATCGCAGATCCAGCAGCTCCAGCTGGCCATAATACCTATATAACAGATCCCTCCCAGCAGTGCTGTCTTTCCCGGCTCCTCTCATGTCCTGTCGCAGCCGGTTGAGCGTAGCGCATTCTTCGGCGTATCGTTCAGGATCATCTCCGTACGTGTCTCGTATGTACTTCTTGAGGGGTGTAATCCAATCGATCTCATTGGTGGCCTTGAGAGGCACCGACAGCATCGGCGTTTGCGTCATGATGAGCAACTCTTGAGTTGACAAGAACACAAGATAGGCGAACTGAGAGCTGTGTAGCTCGTAGAGGCCGGTAATCGAGTCCCTCAACTATATTCTCATGTGTTTCAAAGGTTTCGGCGCTTCGTATATGGGTCGTAGGGGCGAAGCTATGGTAGGATGTCTGGTCTGGCGGAAGTAGTCGGAGGTGGGGTCGGATGTGACGATGTGATAATGTGATAGTTCGACAGTACAGTCAATAGTAGCAGTGGAGATAAGCAGTTCTACCACGGTATCCCAAACCTCAGGCTGTAAGTAGTCGGCGAAACTTTCTTTTCAAGCCAAGGGAGTTTATTAGCGATATCGCATGCCGCCGCTTGCTGAACGACCGACTAGAGGACGGGAGGAGGATGATGCGAGATGCAGAAGCGGACTACGTGGAGAAGTAGGTACAGTACATAGACGAGCTACATAGGCTAGGCATCCGGGAACGAGTGTCGAAGGATGGCGATCCGCATCCAGGTCAGATGACGCAGAACGGCGCATCAGAGGTGTACCAAGCAGCAGCGCGTTTACGAGTCGCTGTAGGAGATAGTCGGGCGTATAATCACGGGATGGCAGAAGGCAAGGGTCGGGCAGCAGAGGCCAGAACAACCTTTGGCCGTACGAAGGAGGTTGTATTGCAATTGGAGTTGGGTTATGCTGTAGCCGCCGGGGGTATCCATTAGGCGCCTCTCGTCGTCCTTTGAGTAGTACCGTGGGTACCTAGTAAGCTTTGCCCAGGAGCCTCGGGGCTGCTTAAGTAGCCGACCTAGCTACCCAAGTAGGTTAGGTTGGTATAGAACAGATGAATGGCGGGGTAAGGTACATGTATATGATAGCGGCACTGTGACCAAAACCTGTAGCTGCCGAGGTGATGTAAAAAAAAACGTGGACTCTCGCTTACAGGTAGGGGGTTAGTGAGAGTCCACGTTTTTTTTTTACATCACCTCGGCTGCTGCATACCTGTAGTAGCTTCCATCAACTCGAGGTACCTGATCATCCCATTTCGAGACTAGTGGCCGCCAATCTCCATCAATGCAGGCGGTATGCTTACTTGAACCCTGCGGTAGCGCCCACTGCTACATATTCATACCTTGCTCACCTACTATGTAGCATGGCTCGCATGGTTGAGTATCAGCACTCAAGGTGTAATAGAAGATATGAATGCCAGCGGCCACATCGTATGTTGCGGTTAAAAATCAGGGAAACTGACCCTTCCCACCGGAGATATCCAGGCGAGTATACCTTATACACCACCCCTACCTATAATCTCTAGTCTTATAAACTGTGATGATAGTGGAAGAGCATGTAAGACATCAGCGGTCAATCTCACTCGGTAATACCAATAATCAGGTCCAGAACGGTATTCGAACCAAGTCTAGTTTCGTACTTAGTCCTAAGACAGCAGCTTATAATTGCGAGTAGGTGGTTATACTCACCTACCAACCATTGGTTCACAGCAGTTAGATGCAAGGTGATCAGTATTCGAGAACGCCTCTAGGGCCAGCTATTGGCTTACAAGCTTTGTGCCAAGTTCCAGTAGTCTCGGTGCATCTCCATCGGCCTTCACGCTACTAGATTAAGTATCTACGTACCTACTTTAGGTAAGGTAAGGTAAGGTAAGGTAAAGAGGAGGTTTGTCGTTGGGCTGGAGAGAAAGCGACGAGAGATTGCCTGCTTTACACACCTATCACATGTGTTTCTTGCACGTAGTACTGTAGTACTGACCTTACAGCAATGGGATCGCATGGACCTCCGGGCCGCTTCCGAAAAGTGATCTCCCTTGCAGATGCTGGCTCTCAACGCTTGCACTACCTTACAGTACTGACGGCAGAAAGGCTTGTCCATCATCTGTGTATCTATCTGCATGTACGACATCGCAAAACTTGGTCCAACCGAGCCCAGCCTGACGGGCGGCCGTTTCTGCGGCCATCTGTGAGATGTCCAATCTAATCCTCACTGCCGTCACGATGGCTTCTGCATAACATGCATTAGCATCTTTACGTAGGGCCAGGTTACCCCTCTCTTAAGGGTTGTAATCTCGAGTCTTCGGCCTATGAGTCCATTGAAGTTTCATGCACATCACCACAAGGTAAGACGTTATAGTAGTCAAATTATTTAGATTGTATTTGCCTTATCTTTGGATGAGGAGAGTGGCCTTCAACATCCCGCGAGAGCTGCGGTTGTGACATGCTACGTCAAGTACCTTCTTTAATTTAGTATACATGCCCCAAAATACCACGCTAAAGAGTATTTCAAACAGACCTTCCGCCTGCGCCCTCGTGGACAGCGTAACTCATGAGATTACCACACGACTAGGCGGCCAGAGTCTAATCTTCACCAAGAAAAGGTTGTAACGCCTCCGGAGTGTAGGTCCGCTTGATCAACACCGCCCTATGCATTGGCCAGTTGCTACTGTGCCTCCATTCCAAGAAAAGATACAATCAAAAGCATGTTTGTACAGCGGGTATCAATCCAGCCGCGTAGGTATGATACATGATGTTCAGCGTCCTGGATCATTGAGGCCTAGCTTAATCTCGGTTGACCGGTCATTGGTCCTTCGGCTTGTCAGTCTCGGACGGCTTGTCTCCTGGTTTCTTCTCTTCTGTACTCGTTTTTCCGGTCGAATCGCGATGGGCAGGATGGTTAGTCAGATTGTGCCACATCGATTTCAGGAATCCCTCGTTTCTGTGTGTCGCTGGGTCATCATCCTTTGTCGCCTCCCTGGGTCCTGAAGATGAGTCCGTGGAACTGGTGTTCATGTCTTAGTCGCCGAGTTCATTTTCTGGATTGTTCAAGGTTCTGCACTCACCTTGGCATTTTGACATTCATGATCCTCTTTGCCGTCTTGTCGCCCATCTCATCAGCCAGCATCTCAATGATTGTGCGCTGGTTTGCGGACAGGTATTTGGGCATCGCTACGCGGAATTCGACCCGAAGATCACCAGTCCCACCACGTCGCGAACCCAGTTGCTTCATTCCCATGCCGCCTAAGGTTAACTTGTCTCCCGTATTTGTGCCTGTTGCCACCTTGACGTTGACTTCGCCGTCTAAAGTGGGAATCTTCACTTCTCCGCCTAACATGGCTGTCGTTACAGGAATGCTCGCGGTGTACAAGATATCTGAGCCTGCGCGCTTGAATTTCGGGTCCGGTGCGACTCTCACCACAACGTAAAGATCTCCCCTGGCCGTTCGTGTACCAGGAGGAGCCATCCCCCCAGTTACGGGTGCATCGCCTTCGCCATCCAAACGAAGTTTCATGCCATCCTCGATACCTGCGGGAATGTCGACGACGAGAGTTTTGCGGGTTTTGACTGCTCCATCTCCGTGGCAAGTCCTGCACTCCGATCCTCTTGGGGTCTCTTGACCAGTACCTCCACAACTGGAACAAGTCGATGCCATCTGGAAGCCTCCTTGCATGAAATGCACTTGTGTGCCTGAACCACCACAGGACCTGCACTCGGTTCGTTTGGTTCCGGGTTTTAAGCCGCTTCCGGAACAGGCATCACACGAGACCATGGGATGTATCGTAATCGTTTTGCTTGTGCCCTTCGCTGCCTCCATGAACGATATGCTTGTTTGCACTTCAATTTTGTCTCCAACCAAAACCTGTTGTCCAAAAGGGCCACCGCTGCGACCACGAGCGCCACCGCCAAACGGGTTACCCCGAGCGCCGCCGGAAAATGCATTAAATAATTCTTCGAAGTCAATACCGGCCCCGAAACCGCCCCCCGCTCCAAACCCTGAAAAGGGACTTCCTTGGCCAAAGGGGCTACCACCGCCTGGATGAGGTGCACCATTCGGGTCGAAGCCAGCCGCTCCAAACTGATCGTATTGTTCTTTCTTCTGCGGATCGGATAGGATTTCGTATGCGGACTGAATTTCTCCGAATTTGTCTTTGGCTGTTGGGTCCTTGTTCGTGTCGGGATGAAACTTCTTTGCTAACCCGTAGTATGCCTTTTTTATCTCACTAGCTGATGCAGATTTTCCTACTCCCAGGGTTTTATACGGATCTGTTACCCCGAAGTTGCTCGAAGTCGCGTGGAATGACTGTAATAGTTCCTGTAGTTAGCTTCCCTACAGAATCAAGTATACTGGCGAGAAATACCCACCCGTCTTTGGACAGAAAACTGTGACGAAGGTATATCAAGCGGCTTCCCAGGTCGTTTTGATAAATATGAAATTGAGCTGCTCGGCGCTCGGCGCTGTCGCAGAGTGTTTCGTAATCTTTGTCTTCGACATATTTGAGCAGGAGAAAGCATGCGCGACGGCAGCGCAGCTTTTGCGAAGACGCTGGAATTCATCTTGAGTACCAGTAATAGATAAACATAAAAATTCAGTCAGTATGGACACCTAGGGCATGTCGTTCGCGTGGAAAATGAGGGCCTAAACGCCAGTAATTTTGGGATTAATACAAGAAAATATTTTATTGACGGGAGGAAGCATACAAATGTCGGCTCCAGATACGATGACGCTCCAATAATTTTTCTCACGGCTAGCGCAAGTGCCAAGACAGTTTACAGCGAGCTTAAGGCAAAGCCAAGCTGAATACCGAGCAATCGGGAAACTTCTGGACTCGAGTTGACTAGGTCCACCGTTTATTGTCGGCGTTTAGATAAGATACGCGATAAGATAGACAAACCTACTCATTAATCAGTCAAGATTCCGATCACACTTTATCAGTTTCATTGTGGCAGCATCCGTGATGTGAATAACAAGATACACTAGTAATATTAAGTAATATTAAGTAGTGAATAACAGCATAACAAATATGACATAAGTTGGGTTCTCAAATTCGGCAATCTTCTGAAAACGACAAAAGTTCATTTGGGCTAACTACTCTACTTCATCGCTGCGTCACAATCGCCAAATCTCCACGCCCGGTTCCACAAGTGGTGTACCGCTATCCTCGCTTCTTAGCCAGCAACTCGCTATGTCTATCGAGTCTTTGATGCATTGAAAAGACAGTGTGGGCAGGGGTTCATACAAACTTGAACACAAGTTTATTTTACCTACCTGGTTTGGTAACACCGACTATTGCTCAAATTACATATATGATGTCCCGCCGGCGACTACCGTCGATAAGCGAGACAGTAGCTTCTTATCGCTTTTTGTTGCTACGGGATACAGTCAATTAGCCGAACTGGGAAGTCATTCAACTTTGGGCTAACCCCAATTAGCTTTAAGTGGCCCGTCCGGCCCTGCATTATCAAGAGTCATGGCAAAAGAAACAAAATTGGATGACACTACTAGTTTGTAGCGCCCGGCTGTTTTGCATATCGAAAGTCTTTGTTCTGAAAGAGATTTTCAATACCTATTCTACTGTAGCTAGGCAACTCTTGTGAAGATTAAAATACAAGCCCGGATCCAGTTTCCATTACGTTAGGGTATGTAAGAAAGAAAGCCACTTGCCAGGGGATCATGATTTCATCGATCCCTAATCCACCAGCCGCTCGAAACGCCATATGAAAATGCCAATGTGCATGCAACAACCTTTTGCAGGTGTAAATGTGTTTCCGTCCAAACCAACCCGTTGAGCCGGTTTAGACTCGAATGACGTATATATGCGCATGTGCATGTGTGATGGTCCCGTAGTGACAAGACCCAGAGACATAAGTATTTATAAGCCATGATTCGTAACATTTGGATGCGAAAGCGGTCCTCAAGGGAGGGGAGATGAATGCGGCGCCTCCTTGTTTCTTCTCGGCTTGACGACACCGGGATTCCTCACTTTATGCAAGAAGTCAACGATGACATCGTTCTCCTGGATGCCGACGCCGTTGAAATGTCTCCGCACAGCCTTGGCAAGGTCATCTTTACTCTGGCGTCGGAATTGCGCTCGTCGCGCCATTGTGGGAGATCGCATGCCGACATAGGATTGCGATAGAACCCAGTATCGATATGAGGACGAGAAGGCGGTCGGTGTGTCTAGTCGGTGTTCACGGCGATACTCGTGCAGGACGTCCCGATCGAACGTTGACCACTGAAGCTGACGAGAGAACGAATGTCAATACGGGACCGAGCAAGACAGGCTTCTCGCAGCCACTGGCATGTTAACTTACACCTGGGGCAATTGGTTGTGGTGCGGGCGCTGACGTCGTCGTTGCCGAGCCTTTGGCAGCCGCTGCTTCTTTCAATTGTGAGCCTGTCGAGCTAGCTACACGTTGTAGCTTGCCATTAGGCTTATGGGTGTCCTTGGGGCCGTGGCCATTACGCTCCTTGAGGCTCGCCGTGTCAGACTTCGCGTCCTCGTGGTTCGTTTTCGACTTAGCCGACGGCATTGGGAAAGATTATGGATCAAAGAACAGCGACAATAGGGAGAGGAGGGTAATGTGGACTCCGGAGTATCATTCCTATGGACCTGCAAATTACGGGTGTCGGTAGCGTGAAGAGACGAGGAAGTGAGGGTCAGAATGCAGCAACACCATGTGTCGGTAGAGAATTGCAGATGAGGAGAGGCACGGCAGGTAAGAAGAGTAGGAAGGGATTGACAACTCGGACCCCAGCTCGGAAGAGTCCCCCCATCACATAGTGTGTACCTAGGTATCTGACAGGGGAGGTCTTCCTTTTGGCAGAGAGTGCTCATGGGACTTTTTTTTTGCGACCAAGAACAGCCAGCCACCCAATGACAATGACGACAGAAGTTGTGCTAGGGCCACAGCCGAGCTCGGACCCTGCAGATTTAAGCGGACCGTAAAGGGGAGGTGGGGTACTTCTCGGGACTAGGATGCACCGCGCTAGACTCTTTCTAGATAAGTAGAGCGCAAACAGTCTTAGCGTAAAGAAGCGAGCACAACTACGTACAGCGTACGAAGTTGTAAGGTCTTCTCTATTATAATTGTTCAATGCGAATAGGCGTGCTGACAGAGATAGGTAAGGAGGCTTAAATTCTCTTTATAGCGAATTCTTCCAGATTCGTAGCACATTGAATGACAACGAGATCCCAGTCCATGACATGCTGACGTTCAGTTTTACAACTGAGTAGGAAAGCAGATGAGCAATTGGTCCAGAAATCATGGCATTCTCCGGCGCTGACATTACTACCCAATTGCAAGTTGCGGACTGCAGGAATTAAGAACAAGCTATGTCCCTGTCTCAAGTCAACTAGCACTTCGAATTCCAATTCTAAAGGACTATGAAGAAAGAACACATGAAAGAAGCGTGTCTTCAAGTTTGGATGATAATGTCATCAATGGGGACATTTAACTAATGCATGTCTGTTATGCATATTAGAGCCTCGGCAGACTTCCAATTCTGTGCAAGCTAGATTCAAATCCGACTACGGAGAATATTAAAGTCTCCCGTCAGTCAACTCTATATAGACGGCCCCTTCTTTCCCGGTTCTGTCAAGCGCTTCGTGCTCTCAATATCATTCGCTATGTTCGCCGCTCCGGCCTTCCGCTTTCCGCTTCACACCAATGGTCTTCCACTCTTCGTGAACGAATACTTTGTTGCTAGAGTGGGTGAGTCGAATTCGGTATTGACACCTTTATTAGGACTGCTGGTCCCACCGTTTATACTGAACGATTTGACCCAGCATGAACCGCCTCTTCTACGTAACCGACTGCCGCACCCCTTCAATGGCAGCCCGGGATCGGTAGCCAGTGGCTATCATGTAGCGTTGAGCAGCTCGGTCCTGCTGTAATTCATGTACGGTCAGGTTCGAAGCCAGTTGGCGAGAGGAAACGCAAGCATTTGACTTAAAAAAAGAAATGGAAACTCACGGGTTACGACAGGTACAGATTTTTCAGCAAAATCCGCATCAACTTGTAACGCAATAGACTAGCACCGGACGCGAGGCCAGAAGATAACACATCCAGAAATCGCGTTGAGATGTCCGAAATAGCTAGGCAGCCCATATATCGTGAGATTTGACAGATAGGCGTGCCAACCGATGATGAGCCGAGATATGCCCATTTCCAGATTAGCCATATGTGCAACTAGTCACCGCGTAGAGCATCGTTCCGAACTCATCTACACCCTCGAGCCAGTGGTCTACTCTATTCCGCCTCCTTACCACGTCGTTCTCGGTAAAGTGTTCAGGAGCCGGCCACAGCTCATCAAGGCGAAGGCCGCCCTCGCTCCAATCAGCGAGGAGTGAATTATAAGCAGCTTCCCAGTAATGTCTCGTCTGGGCCCGCCAGAGCATGTGGCTTGCGGGTGCAGGTAGCCCCGTGAGCTCCGTTCCGATGAACGTAGGAAGGCCGTCGTGCGCAGAGAGCACGCCGTCAAACAGATACATGGTATACAGAGTGCGCCTGCTCGCCTCCGCCACGATCCACGACTCCCAGTTCGGCCGAAGCCAGTGTTGCTCAGCTTCACATACGAGGCCTTTCTTGGCGCTCGCGCAGGCGAGTTCCTGGAGATTCATGACGGCCTGGCGGAGAAACGGATCGGCTAGTTGACCGAAGCGGAAGAACAGGACCATGGTGAATATCAGGTAGGCCTGGAAAGCGCAGAGTAAGGTGACGGCATCGAAGGTCTCGCGCTGCTCGAACAGGTCCTGCATCTCTCGTTGGAGCACGACGGCTGCCGTTTCCTCGCTACCGGGCAACTGGTGCTCGCAGATGCGAACCAAGCTTAGACATGTTGAGAGCGGCGGTCTGATTAGGTGAGTGGCTACTTGCGCGGCGTGGATAAACGGCGGGTAGCCACGCCCGCGGATGGTTACAGTAACATAAGACTTAAGAATGCGATGTAAGAATGCTTGAATGTTGGTAGGATACTCTTTGACCTTCTGATCCGGGAGTGGGATGTATGCCCCCAACCAGCGATTTGCGATACCCTCGGCATTGATCGGACAGGTTAGCCTGAGATCGACAAAGTCCCTAATCTCGGGTTCGTCGGCTCTTTGAGCGGCTCCAAGGCTCACATCATTTTGATGGCGACGAAGTGCCGAACTCGGTTCCGGTGGGGAGGCTGCATCTCCTTCTGTATTAGGCGGTGTGGGACGCGCTCCGGGCCGCACGGAACCATTCGCACCAAGAAGCCCGTGACGTGTTATCGCATCGTCAATGATAGGGTCGACCACTGCTGCCGTCTGATCGGTGCACCTCATCCGTTCGTCGACAACAGAGGGCTGGCGGGCAGCTTCACGAGAAGAAGCCGACCGAGCATACGCGCAGGTCAGGCCACGCTGAACGCATCTCGAGCAAGCGCCTTCGACACGATCGCATTTCACCTTGGAGGTGGAGCATTGCTGACAAGCCTTCTGTCTCGAGATGGCGTATCGCCCTGATTTCATGACACCAAGACCGCGTGTCTGAGTATTACATATCTTGTCTTTCCTGGGGCTCCATAAGCCTGGGAAAAGTTGGTGGGTGTGGTATCAAAAGAGGAGCTTTAATAAGTATTTTATCTATCACGACTTCGCCTCTTTCTTGCGCGTTTCAAATAAGAGTATGAACATGGAAATAGCAGCCTGGGTTGAGGAATATTTGTCAAAGGGTGCATCTGCGGAGCCGATGCAGGGACCGAACACGCACCAGATCGACTGTGGGCCGTTACCTTGGTGGCATTACGGCCAATAGCAGCAGTAAGCTAATACGTACTCCGTATGCCTATCTCACATCCGAAGCCTGAGTCAAACCTATATGAAAAAAAAAAAAAAAGAGTCAACAAATCGGAACCCCCTATATCCGCAAAGATACCTAGGCAGGCTTATTAGAACTCGCTAAGTTCCTCGTGAGTATAAATCTAACCTACACGATGATTCCGTACTTTCTCCAGACCAAAGGTACATCTGCCTTGCGGATGCAACCCGAAATCCTATTTCACGATGCTCGTAGAAAACGAGAAAAATGAGACCCGCCCTCCAAACAACACTACCAATTCTGCTCCGGTCGTCGCAGAGCCGCACAGCATTTTTGACAAGCGTCAGAAAGCCCTGATAACGTTTCTCGCTGCCACCGCTGCGACGTGTAAGTGATCCTAGCACCAGGTAGGTCCCAAATCGTCACTAACGAAACAGTCTCTGGTTTCGCATCCAATATTTACTTCCCTTCGCTTCCGACCATCTCTGAAGATCTGGGCGTTTCCATCGAGCTCGTCAATCTTACCATAACATCATATCTGATATTTCAAGGCCTCGCACCTAGTCTCTGGGGGCCGCTGTCGGATGTCAAGGGACGTCGCCTCACGTATTTCTGTACCTTCCTGGTGTTCTTAGGTGCTTGTATAGGACTAGCTGAGACCCCGAACTATGCTACTCTTATTGTGCTACGAAGCCTGCAGAGCTCTGGCAGCGCGAGCACCGTCGCCGTTGGGTCGGCAGTTATTGGTGACATCACCACTCGTGAAGAGCGCGGCGGGTATATGGGCGTCTTCCAAGGTGGACTGCTTGCGCCGGTGGCAGTAGGACCAGTTATTGGCGGTGCTTTAGCCGCTGCTTTAGGATGGCGAGCCATATTCTGGTTTCTCGCAATTTACAGCGGCGTATTTCTATTGGTACTCATCGTGTCGTTACCGGAGACGCTTCGATCGGCTGTCGGGAATGGAAGTGTGAACTCGTCGAACCCAATCGCCAAATATCCCCTGGCCTTGTATCAGAGGACAACCAGGACAAAGTTCAATCCGTCAGTCCAGCCGGCTGAGGCTGCGAAGAAGGCCAGGATCGATGTCACCGGACCAATTCGCATACTCTTCAGCAAGCAAGCGGCGCCAGTGGTTCTCTTCATCGCTCTGTATTACGCGGTGTGGCAAATGAGCATCACGGCGGTGTCTGTGCTTTTTGCTGACCTCTACGGCCTTAGTGAGACGCAGATTGGGTTGACTTTCATCGCCAACGGCGCAGGATCAATCAGTGGCACCCTCGTCACCGGCAGGATACTGGATATAGACTACAGACGAGTCAAAATCAAGCATGAAGGCGCCTTGTCCCAAAGTGGATCAGAAACGGAAACCGAGCAGTCAGAGCATGAGGATGTTAATTTTCCTCTCGAGACAGCTCGGTTCCGCCTTCTTCCCATCCTCGCTCTGCTCCAGTGCGCATCCATCCTCACCTTCGGCTGGACTATCCGGTATCAAGTCCACATCGCTGTACCCATCGTGACCACATTCATCACCGGCTGGACGGCGGTTTCTATAGTCTCGATCATTACGACATATCTGATAGACGTGTTCCCAGAGAGCAAGGCCGCGTCAAGCGCGAGCGTGAATTTCGCGAGATGCCTTCTCGCGGCTGGAGGCACTAGCATCGTGACGCTTATCATCGACGCAGTAGGCGTAGGGTGGACATTTACTATTGCTGTCGGCGTACAGCTTGTCGCCCTGCTGGGTCTGGCCATACAATGGCGCTTTGGCGGTAGGTGGAGAGTGGAAGCTGCAAAGGCTAGAGCCCACGCGGACCAACAAAAGGAGTAGGTAGGTGACTTACTACTTAGATCACTTATAGTTTATAGATCGGGAGAGAAAGGGAGCATATTTGATCATACACATAAAATAACGCGTGTGACACCTGGACAAAGCGGCTAGATCATAAGCCACAGGTGCTTCGCTGAGAGCCACCAACACTTGTATGATTCTCTCTTATTATTCAATACGTTGATTGGCGACCGAGATAAGTCAGAATACGGCCCAAACGCCGCACTTCATTGGTATCGCAGATGTTGTTCAACAATGGTATCTCATAGTATCAACCCACACTCCAGAGAATAGTATACAGTCTCGCTTAACAGCTCTCAACACAAACGTCTGATATCACAATTCGGGGTCGTAAAGTTGTGCTTCTATTGCGAGGGTCATCCACGTTATTGTTCACACCCTTTTGGGGATCCTTCCTGGGGTTGATTTGCGAGGGACTGGACAACGCAAGGCTACCAACCCTCGGAGTTGTCGACGTAAGGTACAAACACACCAGAATCGACTTGTCCCGAGACTCCTTGCTGTGCATTCTTCTGAGTTCGAGAGGCTCTTCGGGGATCTGAGGAACTCTTCCAAGTATCGGTGATGATGTTGTCATCTTGAAAAATGAGTTTGGTGTCACCCTTCTTGGGGACTATCTCGTGGCGGGCGACTCCAGCGGTATCGCATTTACTGTCGGATCTGGCCTTCTCGTCTCCAGTGCGAGGATCTTCCACATAAGATTTCCACGCTTTTGCCTTACCAGCGTACGAGCCGGGTAGCTTCTCTTCTTTAAGGACAGTCTTTTTGCCGTTGATCTGGCCTTCATATCCCAATCCAATAGGAGGCTCATTAAGTCCGTAGGCGTTGCGCACAGTATTTGCATCAAGAGGTCGTGGGATGCCTGACCCGTCGGGACCAAGGCCATTCTGCTGCCCCCAACCTTGCTTGCTCATCAGTCTGAACCCAAATGGATATTGCGACTTCAAGTCGGTTCCATCATCCGAACTGACAGCCCCATGAAAGTTTGGGCCTTCAAGGATACATTTCTCGCCCCCACGTACGAAACTATCGGGAGTGGCAGAGCGGGCAATGCTGGGACTGTCAGGAGCTGGGCAAGCCTCGTTTACGCCACCCGTCGCGAGATCTTTGCCTGTCGAAGCGACGGCCCCTTCGTCTTCAGCGTGCGGCTCAACGGCGTGACCGGCGGAACCATTTTGCTCGAAGTGCCCGTTCGTAATCGTGTTGGACACAGCCGTTTGCTTAGAATGTCCATTTTCACCGCGCAATGGCAGATTCTCTGATGGCGCATCACCGCCACCCCAATCTCGTCTCAACTGCTCAACTGCTGTTAAAGAAGACGAAGTCAGTATATGCCAACAGAATAACAAGAAAGGTTTACATAGCCTCATGGGTATATAGGAATGGAAGCGCTCGGAGTGCCTCGAAAGACGGACAAAAACCACTGGCAATACGTACTTCGGCATATGACGGACTGCTGTTCCTCGTCCAGATTGATCTGCTTAGAAATATAAAGAGTGGCCTGTTTAGATTAGCTCCAGTCCTAGACATTCGGAGTAAATACCACCTAGATACGCAAAGTTATCTCATACAATGCAGAACAGGTGGTAAGCCAGATGCTTGTGGTTGGCATCAGCTGTGGCAACGTGGAGAAACTGTCCCAGTGAATCCTTCAGATGCTGGGGCCAGCCAACAGAAGCTAGGAGCTTCTCGATGACTTCATTGCGGAAGTCAAGGTCCGCTTCGTGTAGAGAGGAATCCTTTGCCATGGCTGCGTATATATCCTGGGAAGGCTAGGAAGAAAGGAGGATTATCCACACGACAGCAAGGTCTCGAGTCCGTGATAACGATAAAGGCAGAGCGTGGATGAGGAAATCTGGAGTGACAGATTGGCTAGTGGGATAAGTCAAATCCAGTCGGCGCAAGAGACCAAACAAAATTGAGGTGTCACATGAGGAAAGGACAAGAGTGGAAGGCGCACCTTCGACGTTTGCTTGCATGTCATCGACATGTACACATGTAGGTACCTCAGGGAGATACTTGAATAAAGCACACATAGGTACACATATTGAGGCGCCAGCTGAAATATCTATTTTAACAAAATGGGTTTCACAGAACAACCTGCAGATTCACACATTCAGTGCTTGTATATAGGTAGCAACAGGCAGCCCGTGAGCCTACCTCATAGGTACCTGGAACCCTATTTATCGTGATGCTTAAAACTAAGTATGTTGAGGTCCTGGATAAGATACCGGGAATGTGCTCAAGCATCAAGGGATATCAACTTGGAGTGAGGTGCGGCCAACGAGCCCCCGAAGAGCCGTGAAGCAACAAACAAGCCACGTAGAGAATACTACTATTCATGCTTTAAGGAATACAACGCAAGCCCAACAGAGTTAACGCAGGATACTTAAGTACATAACCTAATTGGCAGCTTGGCTAACATTGTATCTCGGACAATAGGCTAAGTAAGCCATGTCTATTGGTGGGAGCTCATTAGATCTAGAAGTACAGCTGCAACAGGGGCACCATTTCTCCTGAACTCACAAGAGAGTCACTGCCCTCCGGGTTCTATCACAGAACATAGCTGCAACACCGAGTCACAGTGTTATCAAGATTATATAATCTAAGTAAGCAGAATGCAGTCAAATTAGACGCTTAGGGTTTCGATGCTACGATTCGCGCAGTGAAGTGAGTGAGTGAGTCCTGCGGGTTTTGCCCCCAACAGGCACCCGCGCCGTGAGGAGATAGGTTTGACCCAGACTCAAGGTACCCAGATAGTTAGTTCACTGAGCAGTTAATGGAACAGGGGACTGGTAGATAGAAGGGAACATAAAAGTCGATTTAATTAGACAAATCATGCACAGATCCTGTTCTCGCTACTTTGTCTAATTATCTTGGGTGCCGGTGAACCCGTTTAACACATTACTTAGTACCCCTAGAATACTTTCTTTTATCCTGTTAATGCATTACTATAATGCTAACTAACTCTTTGCTTAGTTTTCTTAGTGAAAAACAGTTTATATTAGAAATAAACTCCCTTGGGTTTTATTTAGCTTTACACTATTGTGACCTTACTCTATCCCCTCTACTTCGAGTTGATAACGTTGTAGACACACTTCACAAAGCATCGAGGTCAAGATTGTCATGTTTCTGTGGCCTAGTGGTTAGGGCGTCTGTCTTACAGCAGTGGTGGATCGTATTGGGAAAGTCCCTTCATTTGATCTTGCCAACAGCGGCATCACAGAAGATCGCCGGTTCAATCCCGGCCAGGAACAATAATTGTTTTGCTTTTTGCCGAGTTCTATTTTGACCCCCCGCAGGGTCAGAGGTTAGAATTAGCAACTTCTAGGGATCAAGGGGGGATGTAGTAGCTATTTACAGCGCACCTGTAGAAGAATATGGGCAGCTAGTAAAACCCCTGTAATTTCAGCAACAGCAGCACCGATCAAGGTAAGTTGATAAACTTTAAGCAACATTACACACTCGGCACGAAATGCTCTGCTGACTTATTATGGCGGAGCCAGTTCTTCTCATCTTTTTCATCTCTATCGTTTGCGTTGGCTGAGGTCTATTCCGTTCCGTCCTTTTATAAGTTCACCAACTAGTCGAAGTACACAAGGCCTGTCCGGGTCTACTTAGTATGTCT
Organism: Xylaria sp. FL0043; assembly: GCA_022578865.1. Classification (NCBI taxonomy): domain Eukaryota; kingdom Fungi; phylum Ascomycota; class Sordariomycetes; order Xylariales; family Xylariaceae; genus Xylaria; species Xylaria sp. FL0043. The sequence continues at coordinate 1,130,829 of MU397241.1, read as the reverse complement.
GAGAGGGCACCATACCAGATGTGTTTTGATTTAACATTAGAGAGCGACACTCCACGAGGGTGGCATAAACGGTGGCGCTCAAAGCCTGCTCGCTGCACTCGGTGTTCTCCACTTCAAGAATACGAACATGTTCGAGAGGCCATGGCTCGTCGACTCTTCTCGCTTTCTTTGAACCCCCGGACCCGCGCCTCGCTTTGCCAATGCTGGAGAGCTGTTATTCAAAGCAAAATAGCCCCCGATATGACGATTCAATTTCTGGATCCTCAACCCTGAAGACTTCATCGTCGGTACGAAGACATGATTGCGGAGCGATACAGTCAGTGGCTTTTCAGCGATTACCACGTATGTATCTTCACCGTCGCAAAATGGTGCAAGCCCTGGAAAAGGTGCCAATTGTTTGGCCTGAACCCGTCTTGCATGCACAAATGGTGGCTAAGCATTGTCCTATGCGGGATTCGCTCGGAACGGGGTAGTGTAGTGAGTGGACTTGATCAGCACCTCCAATCTTACCGATCAGGGATTAAAACCGGGCCAGGCATACGTGATCCCCTGGATCTTATTGCTCCGATGTTTTACAAGTCTAAACTGCTTTCACTCAAATCCTTTCGAACAAGAATCACGACAGGTATGAGTATATACCACTCTGAGCGTTTGACGCCAGTACACGTTTGGGAGTTCTCGTCTAGCCGGTCTTTCGCATGATTTCCGCTTCGGCACGTTTTCGTTGGAGATAGGTAGCACCTACAAGCGTGCTACGCAGGTCGTTGCATCGCCCAGGCTTGCAATCGTCACATCATGGCATGGTTTGGCTCTTCATCAGCGGGAAACAGGCGCTCCGGCCCTGAAGAGAAGCGCCGGTCTGGCGACTATGTCCGCGACCGAGAAGAAGAAGCCTCGGGCTCTTACAACAGGCTAGGTAGAGATAACATAAGATGTCTCGATGGACTGCGCGGCATCGCGTGCCTCCTGGTCTTCAACTATCACTTCCTGTGGCCGTGGACACCATCCATCATGTTCGGTTATGGAGCCATATTGCCTCAAGCCCCTGAGCCCTTCCGGGAGTGGTCCTCGCTTCCCATACTATGCCTGTGGCAGCGTGGTCGGCCGATGGTCGCTATATTCTTCGCCATTTCCGGCTATGTCGTCAGTCGGCACGTTTTGAGGCTGATACATCAGAGGCGCTTGGAGGCCGCTTACCAGCGCCTCGCTTCGGCCGTCTTCAGACGCGCCTTTCGTCTCTACATTCCCCCCACCATTAGTATGTTTTTGGTGGCTTTATTGGCCCAGGCGGGGGTTTTCAAATCTGAAAAGGCCATTTATCAAGGCCCCGATTCGGTCTACATCAACGGCACCGTGACCAATGTCACGATCGCCACCCACTGTTACAACAATACTGTCTCCGTCTCCGGAGTGACCGGCTTGGTCGATTACATGGGTTGGCAGAACCCTTTGCCCTTGGGTAATGCCACCGTAGGCCTCTGCATAAACGCCACATCCCAGGATGCCGGCCCTACAAGCGTGTATAACTACGCACATCTCTTTGAGAAAAAATATGCGCGCGTCTTAAACGACACTACCCGGCTGAGAAGATTTCAAAAGCATGCTTATATCCCACCATATAAAGGTCCCGCGCCATTAGATATTGTCAACGGCACGGACATTACCTACGGTGTTCCCGCAACCTGGGTTCAGTATGGAGGCATGTGGGAAGAGCATCCTTTAATACACGATAACATGACCTATGCCCTGCAAAACTTTACCCGGGTCTACGCCGAGTGGGCCAATAGTTTCACCTTTAACCCATATCACCCGCGATACGACCCGCACACGTTTACGATCCCGATGGAACTGCGCGGGTCCATGATCGTCTACATCTTCCTGCTGGGAACGGCAGCGTTAAAAGCAAAGTGGCGGCTCGTGCTAGCGGGGTTCCTCTCCGTCTACAGTTTGGTGTTCGGGCGGTGGGATGTTGCTACTTTCATGGGCGGTACTCTGCTTTCGGACCTGGACGTCGGGCTCTCGTCGCGCCGCGGCGACACGCCTCTACAACCCCCTGTTACGGATGGTGCGCTAAGAAATAGAGTCGCATCACGCCGATCAACTTGCACAGGTATGATGGCACGGTGGATGGCCTTTGTTTTAGCTCTATACCTCCTTTCGTACCCCGACGCCGGCGCCGAGTATACCCCAGGCTTTACATTCCTTGCCTACTTGATTCCAAGATACTACGGAGCTCTCGCGGGCTGGTCGTTTTACCAGGCAGCTGGCGCGTTGATTCTCCTCCCCTGCATCTTACGTAGCCCTCTTCTCTGCCAGGTCTTAGAGAGTCGGGTGCCGCAGTACCTGGGTAAAATCAGCTTCTCGTTCTACCTCATCCACGGACCCGTCTTGCACAGTCTTGGATTCTGGATTATGCCGAGGCTCTTTGAGCGGCTCGGCCGGCAGAATGGTTATATCGTGGGCTACTTCGTCTTGCTGAGCGTAGCGCTGTACCTCTCGAACTGGTGGTGTAAACATATCGACCGCTGGAGCACCACGATTGGGAAGAGGGTGGAACAGATGTTATCAGTCTGATAAGGTGTCATTCAGCTATTTGATAGATGTGTCCAGTCTTGTAACTCTACTTGCGGGACGAGGCTGGTTTCTCTGTCCCTATTGAATTTCGAGTGTAAATGAGCCGGTTGGTGTAGATAGAGTTTCCATTGGAACATCATGCTGTTGCTTCATGACTAGGAATAGAGGGAGGCGACTAGCGGGAGTGTGTGAAAAGTCTGCGGGTCGCTCTATTTCAAAGTTCTCGTCGTCACTAAATTACTACAGCCGTGCTGAGTCTGGCCTCTAGGACGTGCATGGATGGTATAGGAGCACTCGGATCTAGAACACTCACTCTTAGGTACTTCTATACCACCTCTTCGAGAAATTCAAGGCTCCAGTAGAGATTACCGAGTCTCTAGGCAATAAATTGGTCAGACAGGGTGGGGGTGATTCTCGCGACCACTAGCTGATTACACTACCTGCTCTATACTCTTAACCCGAAATTGGCTCGTTCTCGTCACCAACTCACAGATCGCTGCTACCGACCTTCCTCCCATCAGCTCGAAGACGGCCACTTCAGCTGCGAACCCCTTGGCGAGCCAGTTTTGAATTTCCGTGGCCACCAATGAGTCCACTCCGAACACGTGAAGCGGCTGATTTGCCTCAATGTCTTCAGGCTTAACGGAGAGCGCGCGGGCCAACTTCTTCGACGGTGATTCTAACACGATGCCTGCTCGCTCCTCAGCTAACTCAGCTTGCCGGAACAGAGCACCGTAGTTGACACTATCTCCCACTATGCTGCCCTGACCTGTTAACAGGCTGGTATGAACGGCAAATAGAGGCCTTTGCATGAACTCCGGTGGATCCAATCCTTGAGATAGGAGGTCTGCGGGCGTCCTGAGACCCATACTGATTTGACTCGGCCCAGTGTGTGGGCTCTCTGGATCGCAACACAGATTTAGAAAGGCCAGAATCTCGCTCTCACCGAGCGATTGAGCCTCGCGCAAACCGACTGCGAGCTTCTTTTGGAGACTATCGGACTCAGCCACGATACCCACATCACGAATAACTCCCAGATCAATCGACAACGCTCTTTGACCTATGTGAGAGCGGTATTGAGCCAGGGCATCTTGAAACGTGCAACCGGCGGCATAGTTAGACTGCCCAGGATTCCCAATTATACCGGATATTGAGGAATGAAGTATCAAGAAGCTGAGGTTGTTGGGGAGTAGTTCGTGGAGGTTCCATGAGGTCTGAACTTTAGATCGGACTGTTCTCTCCCACTGAGAATAGGTCATATTTTCGAACATGGCATCCTGCGTATTTCTTGTTACCTGATGAGATACACATATTATTCAAGGTTCTTCGTCGCATACATTCAGGGCCATCGCAGCGTTGATACAGCCCTTAATATGAGGCAGAGTCTTGCTACATTCTTCAAGCAGACGGGATAGGTCTTGGGCCACGGAGACATCGCATTGAGGTGTAAACACGATCACGCCTTGTTGAGCCAGCTCCTTCACTACCTGAGCAGCCTCGGGTCTATGGGTGGTTCTCGATCGTGAAGGGACGATTAGATATTTTGTTCCTTTAGCAGCCATCCACTTAAGTATTGAGCTGCCGATTCCCCCAAGGCCACCAGCGACTATGTATGACGCGCTGCTATCAAAGGTCCAAGACTTTGGAGTGACAGACAAATGTTTCTATGATGGGATTAGCCATGTAGACAAGAGCAATGAACTTGACCAAAAATACCTGAACTACAGAATATGCGTCAAGTTCAATAATAACGCGACCGGTATTCTTCCCACTTTGGAAATACCTGAAAGCCTCTTCTAGGTTAGATACCTGAAATAAGTGTAAAGGCTTTGGCGCATGCAGAATGCGCTTGGCTACCAGATCCATAGTCTCGAGCATTAGATCGGCAAGTATGTCTTGTCTGTAAAGCATGATATGACGAGGGTCGACAGCTGCAAAGGTGACGTTATTTGCAAACTGCGCCATGGGGAGTTGTGAGTTTGAATGTATATCGGCCTTTCCAATTTCAACAAAGCGGCCATAGGGAGCCACGCACTCCCAGGAAGCTCGCAGGCCATCGCCCACCAACGAGTTCAAAACTATATCAACACCGTGTCCATTGGAGGCGGTTAATACCCTCTACGAAGTTCGTATTTCTGCTGTAAAAAATGTGATCTTCCGGGATACTATAGTCTTCTATAAGCAGTTGCTTCTTGTATTAGTAGCCAACAGTTGCGAAGATCTCTGCGCCAAAGTGTCTGGCAATCTGCACAGCAAACTGGCCGGTACCCCCTGAAGCTGCATGTATCAAGACTTTATCGCCCTTTCGTATACGTGCCACATCAACTAGGGCCCGCCATGCTGTAATGGCCGGACTGACGGCAGCGCATGCATCATCGAACCCAACATCGTCAGGTATTTTAGCAACGGCGCCCTGGTTAGCACGAGAAAACATCCTCATGCACCCAAGGGCAGCCATACAAACACGGTCCCCCGGCTATACTAGATCACACTGCGTCCCAACTCTAGTAACCACGCCGGCGCAATCAGTGCCAAAATCATCCTCCTCGAGCCTGCCCAGAGCAATAAAGATGTCTCGGAAGTTAACACCCCATACTTTAGCTTCAATCTCGACTTCTGTTGGACTGAGGTCAACGCTAAGGTTGTCATCTTGTACCAGTCTGAGCGTCTCAAGGGATCCGGGGCCTCAATCTCAACTTTCAGACCAGGGCCAGGGAGCCAATGATCTACTTTCAAGAGCCTCTGTGCCGCAGTTTTGGAGTTACTGTTGACCGTCGCTCGGAACCTCGCCTCCAGGGGCGCCTCGCTGGTCAGCCGACCCGTATGAATAAGTCCATTCCTAACAGTATATTCTATCTCCGGACCCGCATCACTAAAGCCGGACGTGTATACTTGCGTGATGTACCTCGCAGTCTCTTGTGGAGAGTAAAATTCCTCCTTCGCCTCGAGGGTGAGTGAAATGATACGCTTGCCAGAGTACTCCGTGCGGATCGCACGAAGAAAACCATCTTTCAGCCCGGAGAAGGGTACTGGTAAATGGCATCCCGCGGGGGGGGGGGGGGGGCCCCGCCCCGCGCCGCGCGGGCGAGGCGCGGCGCCGGCCCCAGCCACCCAAACAACG
>MU397241.1:986437-1125124 GCA_022578865.1 Xylaria sp. FL0043 | reverse complement strand
TATAGTCTTTCATGTTTAAATCGTGGGTTTTGCACTTTCAAAACCATATTTACGCCTGGTTTTGGGTTATGTTTATTGCCAACCCGCGCCCCCCCCCCCCCCCCCCCGGCCAAAACCAGCACAACTTACCCAGAGAATATTCGTCGTCAGATGCACCAGGCTTTGGAAGGGCCTAAAGAGGGATTCTGGCATCTCTGCCAAGAGTGACTTGTCCAGGTCGATAAGGAAGACGAGCGACTTACGCTGGTTGGTTTCGGTATTTGTGGCCGTTAGCTGAGAAAGGGAAATCATCTCGGGATTTCTGAAGAGTTCCGTCATCAATAAGCATGATGTCATACTACTATAGGTCCTGTTAGATTTCGCGTTTTCTACGTCTGAAAGGCTCTTTGTACCACTTCCCACATGTTTTTTACATTGCTGAGATACTGCTAGAATTGTGATGTGTGCGCGTGGAATAACTGCGCCTAGGCGGAATCGCTGCGCCGCGAGGCAGTGCGCTATTGCTTGTCCAGACATGAGCTTACTGGTCCAAGTGGTCCAATAACCTCGTTCCGGAGGTGGCTGACCAAGGTGGCTGTCGAGACGGCCAGAAAACAAACTGTCGGACTCACCACCACCATGACAGTTCATTTTCTGATCGTCTCAGCTGTCTAATACTTTCTATTTGCATTGTCCGCCCGGTTCGACAGGGAATTGTCACTCTTGTCTTCTGTCCTCAATCGGCATGTAGCCTTTGATGTTTCTATCCTTTTAGAAATACGATATATCTGCTGTAGCGAGCCTTCGACAACACTGCATCGAGCGGTTCTTCATGATAGCAGCTGAAAATTGGGGTTCAACCGCTACGCCGATTTTACCCTGAGGGAGACGCGGCTGGTAAAGATCCTACCAGGCCAGTGGTGTGACCGTCTTGAATGCCGTTCAATACCGCTTGACCTTGATCTTGTTGCAAAAGGACGGTACAAAGCGTTATCTTACGTCTGGGGCTCGCCGAAGGTGACCGAGATGATCATTGTCAACGGCGAAAATCATGATGTGACAATAAACCTAGCCTGTGCAATGCGTCATTTACGAAGCTCGGAGGAAATTCTCACCATATGGATAGACGCGCTTGTATGTTGTTTCACTTTGGTCGTATGGCGGGTTAGTATATCAGTACACGCAACTAAGTAGCATCCAGTGCATCGACCAAAGCAACATATCCGAAAAAAACCGCCAAGTCGCCATGATGCGCGATATTTACGCAAGAGCCGAAGAAGTCGTTGTATTTCTCGGAGACGGTGTGCACTACCGAATCCCCAAAACCTATCCGACGAAACCCCTGCCTCCGCGAGTCGTCTTCTGGAACGACTCCCGAGACCAACGTCACTTGAATCGTTTCTACGATTCTGGAGGGTCAGGTTTGAAACAAGAGAGCTGGCATGCTTTCAACGTAATCTGTCTGATTTGTATTCATTCCCAACTAGGTAATCGCGACAGCTATACAGATAAAGTCGTTGGAGCCACAGCCGAGAGACGCCATCAGTATTTTGAATTACTCCGACGCTTCACCGTTGAGCCATGGTGGCAACGTATATGGGTAGTTCAAGAGGTTGCTATCTCGCGCAAGATTAGTATTTGCTATGGAAATGTCACAGCACCATGGGAGATGTTCGTTCAAGCGGCCCAACCAGCGGTACTCGAATACTACTGCGAAACCTGCGAAATTGACCCTCAGTATTCTAAGGTACTGTCCCTTTTCAATACCCGTATTTCGGATATTGAAAGCCTTCGCGTGGAGTGGCATGTAAATGAGAGTACGGATCTGCTGTCACTGATACACAGATTCTCGGACCGAAAAGCAACAAACGAGCTAGACAAGGTATATGCGCTTCTGGGTTTATCCACCCAAAAGCACCTTGTCCCTACCAACTACTCGCTCCCCATCAGCGAGCTTTATGAGCGGACGGCTATTGCATTGATCAAATCCCATGGCAACCTAGCTGCTCTCTCAGGTAACAGGACACGCAAAGACAGCCAGAAACTTACATCATGGGCTCCGGATTGGAGTGCGATCCTGGAAAGACCTGATCGCGAACGCATGGTTCTTTATCCTGTTTACAATGCCTGCTCAACATGGCGTGTTACTGTGTTTAAGACCGCGGGACAATATTGGGAGTATGTGGCTGAGCAGATGGAACTGCTCGCCCACCATCTACAAAGCTCGAGCCTGCCACCAAGGAAGCTGAGCATGCAGTTGCAAAGAGCCCTTGCTAGTTATCGGAAGTGTCTTGAGAACCACAAAATCCCTCTCGAATATAGACACCCAGTCAATAGGATTCGTCAATCATGTGCTGCAATGTTGGGTCGTACACCCGAGTGCCGCAACGATGACCCAGCTCCTCCGATTGCCGACACGGTTGCTGAAACAGAGGAGCTGTTCACTTTTTCCGCTATTTTTCGAGGGCTCCCATCGAAACCTAAGTCCAATTCTTTCTTCTCTTGCGATACCTTTTCTCTCGATACCGTTTCTCTCTTCTCGGTCGATACTCTGCGCGATCTGACCCCCTACGCTATGGCAACATCCTGGACTCATATCGAAGAGTCGGGTTTGGTTCACACTGTGCTGGACCGTATGAAATTCGACAACCGAAATAGATTACTAGAAACCGAATCGAAATCCGCCGCCAGTGTGCGATGGTGTGGGACGAGGTTAGCGACTTGGGTCGATGAGGACTCTGGCTCGTTCGTCGTAAGTGAATGGATGAGACGGGCTCTGTTAGGTAATAATGATCCAAAGCTGGGACGAATACGCCGCTTTGCAAGGACCTTGGTTGGAGGCATACATTGGGAAGCCACAGAACCTCGTCGCCTATCGCCCGCAGATTACGGGTCGCTTCTGTATTGGTTCAGGTGTGACCTACTCAAGCGGGTTCATTCAGGTTGTTTCGGCGAAAATATTTCTAGTATTGTAGGCGACGCATTACAACTGGATGGCGTAAACGTCGCGAGAGACTATTATCGGGAGATGAGGTTAGCAACAGAAGGACGGGTGTTTTTCGAGACAATGGATGGACGTTTTGGCTTAGGACCGGGATCTATGGCACCAGGCGACGAATTACACGTCCTCCCCGGCGGCAAGACACACTTTGTTCTTCGACATCGTTCGAAATCGCTATTCGAATATGAGCTGATTGGGGATTGTTTTCTGGATTCCGAGCAAGATTATTACAGCGAACCTCGGAAGGAAGAAGCGACTATGAAAGGGAGTTTGCCTTGGGAATTGCTCGGCCTGATGTGCCTTCAGAACGGTTGTCCTGGTGATGGTCGAGGCAAGATAGTCTTGAGTTAAGAAAGTCGATTTGCAGACGTAATAATAACTTGGTTGTCAATAGGCATTATGGGCACTCTTGCGTTTCCGATCTCCTGTGATTGCTACGGTAGTGAACGCTGCCATTTACTTGCTTCTCGTCTTCTTGTCGTGTTCTTTGAGCGTTTTCTCACTATTTTACCCTGGCTTTTCTAACGTCGTGGTTGATCGAGTCGTCACTACGCTACCGATTGTTTCCTCCTTTCCCCCTTATTCGAATCACCCTCCTCTTGTCGTTGCAGACTCTGACAGATCAGAGCTTAGACGTTTCCGGCGTTGTAAGTTGAAAGGCTTCGTGGCGGTTGGGATTTGATGCTCGAGGTCACGGTCGTGAACTGCTTAAAAGAACGACCGGGACGACCAGGATGATGGCGACGGTTGTGAATAGAATGCAGCCTGAACGAAAGCAGACTGCTAGTTATTAAGGATGGCAGCAACTAGACTAGATGAGTGATTGATAGATTAGAGGACTGGCAAGTGCGAATACCTACTGCTATCCATACTGATGGCTGGTGACGAGGATGATTAACAGAAAGATGAATAGCCAAGCAATAGTCACATCATGATCTGTCTAGGTCATTCGACTGAGAATGTAAATAAAGAGCCTCGGAGCTTGTACAATTGTGCGATAGGCGCTTACTAGGATGAGTCGGTTTGGCATACAAAGGGCTGTGCATAATACCATACTTGGCTACCCGGTATAGTCAGCGAATTCTGATCGCGCTACTCGAATGTCTCACAACATCAGAACTATGTAATAGCACCGAAGTAGAATAAAGTACCTATAACAATGATATCGGCGGCAGGGCGTCGCATTGCAGCGCGCTATGTGGCTGTACCAACAGGACCAATCGGCACCAACCATGCGTTCGCACTGATTTTCTGTGGAGGAGCCTACACTCCGCGTTCCTCCAACTTGCTTGTAGAAAACCGATGAACTATAGAGTCAACTGTCCCCATAGCCCTGATTCTCGAAATTTTGAGAGTCGATAAAGTTGTTGGTAACTTAAGCTTAATCTGCGATCTAATCAGTATCGCTCTAACATGATGGGTTGGTACAATCATAACCACATGCCCGTCGACGGGCGGGTAAGGAACATTTGTCACGCTACTAGCGCCAATACTGCAGCAAGGAGAGATGGCTGATCTTATGTATGTCTAGACTGTTCTCTTAACGGGTGGTTCTGAGGGCACCGGTCTCAGCGCCGCACGCATCTTTTCCAGCAAAGGAGCGAATGTCATCATTGTCTCGAGAAACTCGACGAAGCTCGAGACGGCCTTAAATAGTATCAAGGCTGCGGCAAAGTCACCTGAGACGCAATGCTTCCACTCCATTGCTGCCGATGTGGCAGAACCCAATTACGCTGAAGATGTAGTGGCCAAGGCAACGGTCTGGAACAACGCGCAGCCTCCGGAGATTGTGTGGTGCCTAGCTGGCCTCTCGACGCCGATGTTGTGGACGGATGACGGGTCGATGAAGGCTGCTCGATATAACAGTGAGTAGTGTCGGCTATGAATTTAGTGTATCCTAAGATTCTCATGAAATGACTGCTCCAGTGGACGTCAACTATTTTGGTTCCGCCGAAATGTCTCGAGCCATCATGCGTGCCTGGCTCTCACCCGGCCAGGGAAAGGAGCAACCCTCTACACAGGATAAATCCCGTCCGGCTTCCAAGCACATTATCTTCACCGGCTCCGTTCTCTCTACCTTCTCCATGGCTGGTCACGGCACCTACGCTCCCTCTAAGTTCGCTCTCCGCGCTCTCGCCGACGCCCTCGTCATGGAAACCCGCCTTTACCCCAACGTCCCCATCGACGTGCACATAGTCTTGCCTAACTCCATCACTACTGCTGGCTACGAACGTGAGAATGAGACCAAGCCAAAAATCACACTCCAGCTCGAGGGCGCAGAAACTCCCCAGGACCCCGACGACGTCGCACGACTGGCCATCGTTGGGATCCAGAAGGGTCACTACTTTATCACGACGTCGTTCCTGGGCGAATTAATGCGTTGGGGTGCCATGGGTAACTCGCCAAGGAACAACTGGTTCGTTGACACATTGATGGGATGGATCGTGCCCTTCATCATGGCTTTCGTCATGTGGGATATGAACACTCGAGTTTCATCGTGGGGTAAGAAGAAATTAAAGGATTGATATGTCCCCATGTATTGGAGGAAGCGCATGAAAAGCATTACTATGGAAATTCGCCGGCGGTCGGTGAAGTGCTCCCTTAAGACCGGCTTCATCGAAGATACCTAGTTAGTCAGGCACGAGCGACGCTTATGCGCTTGGAACATTAATTTGGTATAATTAGGGTGACAACTGTAGAGTTCAATATTTTCCGTTAACTCCTGCAACAATAGGACATAATTCTTGTGAGGCGACGCGACTCTGGGGTCTTCGTTTGTAGTTCTAGCTGACATTCTGCTGGCGCACCATTTCCGCATACCGGCCGTTAAGGTTGACCAATTCAGTGTGAGAACCTTTTTCAACGACCTCACCATTATCCAGGACTTACTCAGTCAGTACGCATAAGGACGTTATTTGGAACTAAACAGGACTTACCAATGATTCTATCAGCACTCTGGATTGTGCTCAAACGATGCGCGATAGAGATCGTCGTTCTATCCTTGGCGGCTTCACCGATAGCCTTCTGCACTGCGGACTCCGACTCTGTATCCAGAGCAGAAGTTGCTTCATCTAGTATGAGAATCTTGGGATTTCTCACCAAAGCTCTCGCGATGGAGATCCGTTGGCGCTGTCCTCCAGAGAGCATCGCGCCCCGCGAGCCAACCTCAGTATCTAACCCATCACTAACAGCGGAAGCGGTTAGAACAGATGGGATCATATAATAAGCAGATAAACTTACGGCAAGGACTCAATGAAGTCCAAAATGTTAGCTCGTGAGCAGGCATCTCGAACCTCGCTATCCGATACATCTCTCCAAGAACATCCAAGCGCAATGTTGCTTCTGATAGAGCCGTTGAAGAGAGCCGACTCCTGACTAACCAACGACAATTGTTTTCGCCAATCGTGCAGGTCGAGTTCTCTGATATCCCGACCATCTAACAGCACTGCGCCCTTGCTTGGGTCATGAAATCGTTCAAGTAGTGACACAATAGTGCTCTTACCACTGCCGCTGGCCCCGCAGAGTGCAATGTATTCCCCTGGTCGCACATGAAGGTCGATATTCTTAAGGACCATACGATCAGGTCTGGTTGGATAAGCGAATGACATGCTGCGAAATGTTACAGCACCTTGGCAGTTTGATATGTGTGTACCGGCCGCCTCTCTAGCCCCGAACTGTGGTTTACGTTCTAGGAGTTCTTTTATGCTAGAAGCACACTCCCTGGCGCGACTCAAATCGGGCGCGAACGAAAATATAGCGCCCGCGGCGAAAGCGCCGGCAATGATGCCACTATAACATAGGAAGTACTGAAATTGGGTGTAATGGTCAGTAACAATCAATCGGCCACCCCACCAGAAAGCCAGTGCTGCGACAGGGTACTTAATGCTCTGCGACAAGGCGAAGAGTGCAGATGATTTGAACGTCGAGATTGCCGATAAGTGACGCTGCTTCTCGAGAATCTCGCGGTGCTCTTTCAAGATGTGCGGCTCAAGTCCCAGGGATGCGACAGTGCGCATTGATGTAGAAGCCTCAGAGGCGTAGGTCGCGGATACCTGGTAAGCAGCTTTGGACTTCTTTTCAAGGATCGACAAAATCCTCAAGTGCGCCCAACCGGAGAGCAAGATGATTGGTATCGTTGCAGAGCAAACGAGAGATAGCTTCCAGGCTACCGCCAGAGTGACCACGACGGCTGAGATGATGATCCCAGCAGAAGTCAGAACAGTGCCTACGGTGACAGCGCTCACTCCCGCTAGCCCACTGACCGACGAAGAGAGTATGTCGGCTACAGTGCCTGATCCAAGAGCGCCGCTTTCGAAGAACGCGATGTCTTGGGCTAGCATTGATCGAAAGAGGCTCTCTTTCGCGCGAGTTGTGAGTCTCTCCGCGGAATGGGCGAAGCAAAGCCCTTGGATTGACCAAAAGAGCAGCATGAGTAACCCGAGTGTAAGCCACATCCAACCCCAGAAGGATATTTCACTGCTGTACTTGGACGAGGTTGGTGGGTTGACAGTCAATGCCTGGATTGAACTCGCATAGAAGAATGACTGACTGGCGCACAGAATGTTAAAACACCGATAGGAAGCTGGCACGTCGTTACTTACAGAGTAGTTAGCCCGCCGGTGAGTGTCGAAAATATCAGTCCTATCCGTACATACCACCGCTCAGGCTCATTCAGAGTGGCCACGAAGGCTATAAGTGAGAAGAGTGACTCAGATTTACTCTTCATTCCTGAGATATCATGTAATGATTCTTCGTCGTCCACCTTGCTCTGAACATCGACCATACCTTTGGCTGTCTCCGAATCGAAATCATTAATCTCTCTTTTTACCAGTACGTCGAACTTAGCTGTTTCACTCTCGTCCCTACTTTGAAGCTGCTGTTTGGCGACCATGCTAGCATATGTGCCGCCGAGTTCCATCAACTCATCATGCGTTCCAGATTCAGCAATTCTACCTTTGTTCATCACCACGATCTTATCGGTCGACTTGATTGTTGAAAGCCTGTCTATGGTTAGTGCATCGATTAAGCACAGGGAACGCCAAAAAGTACCTGTGAGCAATGATGATTGTTGTTCGGCCGGAGGCAGCAGCAGCAATCCCCTTCTGTACTTGCTCTTCTGATTTCACGTCGAGCGCTGAAGTCACCTCGTCGAGCAACAAGATTGAGGGCTCTTTGATGATTGCTCTTGCAATGGCAATGCGCTGTCTCTGGCCACCAGACAGCAAATAGCCACGCTCGCCGACTATCGTGAGGAGGCCATCGGGTAGCTTTTCGATAAATTCTAGAGCATTGGCCTCTTTAGCAGCGCTTAGAACCCTGTTCTCCAGCTCGGTCGGAGAAAGGGATCTACGCTGGTCTTCGTCGAGGCCGTAGCTTATATTATCGTGGATTGAGCGATTGAACAGAAAGGGCTCTTGTCCCACCATTGCAATATTTCGCCGTAACCACTTGACGTTCAGCTCCGATATATCTACACCGTCGAGATCTGAGGTCTTGCATGTTAGAATAGCATACCTATAAGCAGGGAGTAAAGAGTTTACCTATTACTCCTCCTGAGGGCTTGTAAAACCGTTCAATAAGTTCCATAACGGTGCTTTTCCCAGAACCTGAGGAACCGACTAGGGCTGTGACTTGGCCAGCTTCAGCTACAACGCTCAGAGAGTCCAACACTACCGTTTCAGGTCGCGAGGGGTACCTAAAGGTAACTTCTTTGAATTCAATCCGTCCCTTGATATTAGGGTGCTTTTGCGCATTTAGCGATGACGGATCCGAATCCGACTTGCGTTGAATAACCTCAAATATCTTAGTCGATGCGCCTAGACTTGTTACAAATGCCTGAACGTGCGGTCCAATGCTACCCAAGGCAAATGCACCGGTAGAAACAGACAAAAGTGTAGTAACGAGAGCGCCCAGTGTCTCATCCCCCGTAGCTAGCAGCCGAGAGCCCTCCCAGAAAGCAAGCCCATTTGACCAGACGATACTGGCGTTTAGGACTGCGATCATGACAGCAAGGGCCCATCGACCACGGATACTTGATCGGCTTGCAAGGCGCACAAGCTTACTGTATCGTGCGAACAGCGCGTCGTGCATCCCCATCGCGGCGACATGCCGATATTCTTCGAGAGACTCCTGAGCGGCAGACGCCGCGTTAGCATTGGCGGCAGCTGTCGCTTTGGCATAGCGAACCATGAACCAGCCTCCCAGCGTCATGGTACCGGTGATGGCGGCAATCGCCGAGATCATTATGAGGCCCAGTTTCCATCCTTCAACGAGGATGACAACGAAAGCCGTAACAAAAGTCGAGATTGACCCGAGGGTCAGCGAAAGCTTCCCAGTCAGCGCATCTTGGAGTTGATTGATATCATCGAGAATGCGCTGCGCAATTTCTCCGGAGCCGAGAGTATCAAAGTACGCAATGTCTTGTCGAAGAACAGCTTCTAGGTATTTTTCTCGCAATTTTTGCGTGATGCGTTCACCGCCGGTCACAAAGCCAGCAGTTGATACATAGGCCGAGACGAATGTCGCAGCAGTCAGGTACAGGTAATAATACACTAACTGGACGATCTGCGGAGATAGTGCTGCTGCGTCGGTGGTGCCCTGGAAATAAGCCCTAGTGGACTGAGCAACGCTGCCGACGATGACCTGTTGATAACTGAGTGGAAGGACGGACGGCGGGCAAGGCATGAGAAGCTTACAGTGACCAAGGGCAGTATTGCACCCGAAACAATAGCGGCGATACCAGCAACGGTCATCACTATCCAGTCTCTGGTATCCAGCAACTGGAGAAGCAATATTACAGGCGAGGTGCCCCCTGCCTCTGCGACGCCCTGCGGCGCACCGTCAGACGCTCCCATGGTGCAAAGCGAGACGCTGCGATTTTGGGTTGTAGTTCATGAAGATGGAGAGAGTAGAACCAGACTCTGAGATCAGATCCATTCTGCAACATCGAGCCGCGATAGTCTGCGTAGTGTTGAGGAATTACCGTTTTGCGGAATCCCGAAATCCCTGTCGCTGCCTCAGCGCCATTTCAGGCAATTCAGAGGACAGCAGCTGTTTCTTTCCGTGTCTGTCGATGTCTTCTTCTACACCTGCCCCCAACCGAGCCACCTTTCTTGATAACGCAATTTGTCGACTTATTGAGACTATTGAAGATGAGGCCTGGCTATAAGCGTTGCTCATGCAACGCAAAACCAATCTATGGGCGAGGAGGTTGACTGCTTATTGCTGCACGACGAATATCTTGCAAGTTGAGAAATTTTGGGTAGTGACAACATGGAGGCTGTCTCAATCTTAATAGACCATCGGGCTCTCATAATCATTTTACCACTATGCGTCTTTGTCGTTTTCTCAATCTTTCATTTAAAGTCCAGGCCTCGGTTGCTTGACTGGCCCCTCTATTCCAATGAGACGGGAGATTTCCGATCAATGCTACAAAAAGGCTATGTTGAAGTGAGAAATACATCTGTTACTTCGTATATCGCTTGTCTAACTGTTTAAACAGAATGGCAATGGCATGTTTCGCATCCCAACTTCCAATTTGCCCATGTACATAGTCCCGCCAAAGTTCCTCCTAGAGCTGCACAAGCTGCCGGAGAGATCGATGAGCTTTCGACGCGAGATGTATGATCGCTTTCTAGGACGATACACGGCATTTGCGTCTAACGAGGATTCAATGGTCAAGGCCATTAAGGTCGACTTGACCAAGTCTATCGACAGTCTCCTACCTGGCATGACGGAGGAAGCGGACTACGCTATTTCCAATTCGTTGAATGTCTCCAGTGATACATGGACTAGAGTCTCCTTGCACCCGACGTCGACTCGATTAATCGCGTTCCTTTCAGGGCGTACGTTCGTCGGTCTCCCACTGTCGCGATCTCCTGAGTGGTAACTTGATTCACCCCTTTCAAAACTCAAAATCTCGTCTAACAACACTCATAGGATTGATGCTGCAATCAATGTAACTCTCAATGCGATGGGCGGATCGGGAAAGCTTTGGCAATATCCATCTTGGTGTTGGCCAGTTGTGCAATACTTCCTGCCCGAAACGAAGGGCGTTAAGTTCTACTTCGATAAGACTGCCGAGATGCTACTGCCGGTGCTTAGAGAGAGGCGCCAAGCCATGTCCAGCCCTGACTTCAAACCAGCATCCGATATGACACAGTGGCTAGTCCAACACTCGAAAGGCGATCCGTGGAGCCTCAAGTACCATACTCGGCAACACATTGTCCTGAATATCGCTGCGATTCACACTACCAGCGGACAGGTAAAACTCACCCAACCAAGCCTCCTGCAAAGCAACGTGCTAATCATCGGGACAGCTAACGAACACGCTATATGAGCTTGCAAAGCGGCCAGAATATCTCGAGCCGTTACGGAAGGAGATTGAGGAGAATGTGGGCGAAGGAGGAAGCTTGACGAAGCTCAGCTTGTACCGAATGAAGAAGCTAGACAGCTTCCTCAGAGAGGTACAGCGGCTGAACGCGCCTGGGCTCGGTAAGCTACGGCGCAAATAACTTGCTCTGGGCACTACTGATCTTCGTCCCTAGTTTCTGTCAACCGCAAAGTGTTGCAGCCAGTGACCTTGTCCGATGGTACCAGTTTGCCCGTGAACACATCAATCGCGGTCGCAGCGGACGCTGTTGCACGCGACGATCGGATCTGGAACAATGCATCGGAATTTGATGGCTTCAGATTCGAGAAACTTCGCAAGACAGATGCCGACGATAATCAATTCCAGTTTACTTCCATCAATGAGAAAAGTCTGAGCTTCGGTAAGTTGGCCGATGCTATATCTTAAACATCATGAAGCTAAGCACATTAACGCATTCTGCAGGACACGGCCGATCTGCCTGCCCTGGTCGCTTCTTCGCCGCTGCTGAACTGAAAATCCTACTGTCGAAGCTCATCATGCAGTACGATTTGAAGCTGCTTGAGAGCGACCCAGGACAGCTACATGGGTATTTCGAAGTAATAGGTGGGCCTGACCATAGCCGGGAGATTCTATTTAGAAGACGAATCGGGGTCGCGTAATTGAACGAATAGTACTCTGCATTACGCGCATGGTATCTCAACTGCTATGTTAGACATGGCTTGTATGACTTCGGTCCTACCCGCGAGTAATCAACAAATCTCCCTATTTTCCATTATCTGCTGCTGCCATCAAAGCTCCAGTTGTCCCGATTTCCAGCGATTATGATGTCCGATTTTCTAGCCAGCAAGAATTACGCATAGCTCGCAGCTCACACAACACACATCATAAGAAGTAAATCTGCCGAAACCGTAGATATGCCTCTAAATATATATGTTTCACCAGAAAGATCATGATTGAGTAAAATGGATCGTGTCCGTCGCTAATATCAATCAAGTTAAAAGGCTGAGATTTTAAAGACCACAGAGACTGGTCAGCAACGAAACTCGCTGGCTGGTCTACTACCTAAACCCCCACGGGGCAACTCTATGACCCCGGTGATGATTCTAAGGTGCGTCTATATACAGATATATCATATGGTCAGCGCCATAACCTAAGTCTTATACATGAGGAATCATTCAATCTTTTTCTCATTCCCGTCATCAGCATCATAAGCTACATCATGGACTCGAGATCACTCATGCGCTCCCTTAGAGTCGCTTCGACCTCCTCGAAGCCTTTCGCGTATGGGGCCCATCGAGCCGCGGCGCAGACCGCCTTAACTGTGAAGATGGAAGCCGCCAGCTTGCAAATCTTACCGGCAAGTAGGGTCGCCAGTAACGGGAGCGGGTCATCGTACTCGATGGGGTGCCCGCAGATTGTCAACGTGAGCTTGCGCGAGCTCGACTCCTTCTTGTAATTCCGGGTCGAGCCATGTTTCCGCAGCAACGTGTTAAGCCGGCCAGACAGGCCTTGCGCTACCATGAGCAACACCATGCAAAAGGAAGATGTGTGCACACATTTTCCGCACGCCGATATTATCGCAAAGTGACCCACACTCCGCGAGAAGTGCCCAAGAAAGAGGGCAATGGCTTGAGCGAATGCTGTATTTGAGATAGGTGAATGTGAGTCCATTTGTGGAGGTGTATCTCTTCGATCAGGCGAGCCACTGCCCTGTCTTGATACGCCGGAATCGGACATATCTGAGTCGCTACTAGTTCCAGACCATCTCTCGCTGTTACTGGGCACTTTCTCGAGCAGCCGCAGTGCCTTTTCGCTGCATCTACACCGTTCACCATGCGAGTCGCTGTCGCTCCCGCTCCCACTAGAAGAAGATTCAGGGGGTGGACGCTTCAGCTGTTGTTTCTGTGAAGAACTCGTCACTGTGGGGGCTCTACTGTGCTCTCGAGATGAACTCTGACTAGACGCTGAGTCCGTCCAACTCATGGAAGACCGCAGACCATTAGCGTTCTTGCTACCCGTGGACTGAGAGCCCTGCGGCGATGCTTGTTTCTGCTGCCACTGGGTCTGGAGTAGAGAGTAGTTGCTTGAAAGCGCCGGATCCAGATTCGTTCCAAGCGATGTGCTGGCGTTAGAGTTATTGTCCGATCCGGAGGCCGAAGCGACGCGACCATGGTCAATGGCAAATTCTGATGGCATGTCGGATATCTCAATATCCAATAGCTGAGACGTGAACGTAGAATCCCCAATGCCAAGCTGTCCAGTAGTGGAGATACGATCTAGGAGAGCTGGGCTGTCCATGAGCAACATCTCCTCGAATCCACCAGAGTTCACGAAATCTGGAAACTCGGCTAAAGATACGTCGAACTCCATGTTATTGTTCTGCTCGGCGTTCGTGGACCCTGCACTGGGCTTCCGCGCACTATCATGTGAAGTTGAAACATTTATCGCGAAGCTGTGTTCTGCGGCTCCTGGCACCGTTGCCTTGGGCTCCGTTAATTTTCGACCCTTGCCGCCCCTCTTGTCTTCACTTTGTGGAGGGTATTCGCACTTGGTCTGAGATGATCTGCATCGTTTGCAGCCACTGGGCTCCCCAGTGCATTTCAACTTTAGTCATGTAAGTAAATAAGCATATATCAGAAATTCAGCATATTCTCTCCTACTTTGCGATCCCGACAAGCCGTACAGGCAATATGGGGTACTCCGGATGCACTACGAATGTGCTTGTTCTGCTCCACAAACACCATGCTGCCGGCGTTGGCTTTCTTACCCGCCTTCAGGGTGCCGAACATGATTGTGGGCGATGCCAGAACCCCTTAAAGAGGTTCGATATAGTTGCACCGAGTAGTATGAGTGAAAGAATGTTGCATCGCTGCAACTATAGAGAATAGTCCGGGGATGCAGAGACATATTTGAAAGAGCCGGGAAATTTCCATCCCGACCGTTGGATTCGTCGCAGGTCGGTATACCTGCAAAGGGCAATATTGAAGCTGCCAGGGGCTATTTGCCATTTTTCTCTTGTAGTGATCAAAGTAAACAGTTCCCCAGAGTTCTAGACGTGCGGCACAGCGATGTTTCGACCGGGTATTACTAGGCGGTGTCAGCGACTGTGTAACCGTGAGCCTGACGTTCTCGAATCAAGGGTCTTCAAATTTCTCCAGGTCTTAACTCGACCACACACCATTTACCCAATGAAGGCATGTTGCCACTATTCTTAGTCCACCAGATACCATTTACCGAATGAAGACATGTTGCCACTATTTGATCCCTGCACCATGTACAACTCACCATATATATTCCTTGTTAGTACATCCGTTAGCGGTCTGGTCAACATGCACTAACCCTGAGGCCTGTAGGACCCTGCATAATTGTAGCCTCGCGGGGTCTCGCTAGAAACAACAGCAAATGCCAACGGCAATGAGGTTGTAACCCAATAGAAAGCGCTATTCTTATCTGGACCACGCCAAGTACAGGGTGAAAATCCTAGCGGATCAGGTGCCAGAACGCGAACTGATGCTACAAGTATTTGTGTAATCCTGATGTGCTCTAATTGGCATTGAAGGATAGGCTCTCGTGGTGCCAAGGACGCCTGTGTAGTATACACTAATGTAGTATGTGGTTGATATAATTCGTTATTTGACCTCGTGACTTTCCACGGTGTTCGCAAAATGTAGCTGTAGACAGAGTCGAGTAGGCTATGATATGTTACAAAGGTCATACCATGCCAACCCCGAAAGGGTCCAACGACAATCAAAACGAACGGTTTTAGGTTTTCCGTGCGTCGGTTGACGGTTGTTATGTAAGCCTAAACCGGCTAGAAAATCTGAATTCACCAATTCGACAGCGGCCATGAAAATGCTGGCTGATACCAAAGTGAAATATTTAAGACCTACACTCGAGAAGTCATATACGCACTGAGCATCGGATCATTGAGAAGACGTTGCATCGCGTCTTTCTCAAGGGCTAAGCTGATATCGAAGTCGCCAGTGTCTGCGATGTCCATGAGTTGCCTTCACGATCATGTCAGCACACAATGTTCTAGCTGTTATTGGCAGGCCAAAAAATGCGCACAGTAATGTCTTTTTCTACGGGGTTGGGATGGACAGAAGAGGTGTACTTACAAGAGACCGTCCATAAGCGGCATGTGACTCTGTACATAGCGGGCCAGGTTTTGTGTACCACAAAAGTCGACCTCGTAGGCCCGGGCGCGCACCCAGGAGGTCACCATTACATGCCGAGAGCCAAGGAATCCCTGCCACAGGCGCTGAGGGCTAACTTCCTGTGCGGCATCGTACAGGTAGTCCGATAACGCTTCGGGGGTAAATTTTGACACCATGTCTCGGATGGCCCCTGCGACTGAACCAATTGTTGCAGTTGCCACCTCAGTCCCAGGCTTCGATACATAGGCCATTACAATAGGGGATCCAATAAAGCTATCAGGGAGCGGTGGAGATAGCCGGTTTCGCATACCTAAAGTAATGTCTATGAAAACTTCATCGCGTAGATTTTCAACTTGGCGAGCCCGATTGATAAGAATCCAGATGTAGGCGATCATGGCGTCCTGCCGCGATATTTGCTGGGTCCGTAAATCTTCAGGCAAAGTTTCCACTGCGGCAGCTTTTATTTGAGCCACCTCAGCGGCCGTGAACCGGATTTGTACGTGCTCCACGGCGGCCCCTAGATCCCAAGTAGGCCACGGAGGATAAGTTGACGGGCTCAACTGAATTTGCGCTAGTTCCTCTGCGGACGGCATCGTGGCCTTCGAAGACGCGGTGGCCCAAGAGGGATATCCTGGAGCGTCAACAGCCCACCAGCTAAACCGGTGCATGGGCAGAGAACGTGCGTGGCGAATCCTCTCGGCGTCTAATTCGGACGACCCAGTGGCTAATTTAGCATGTGCGTCAAGACCCCTAGGGTCAAAAGTTCCTGCAGGGTCCTCTAATCCATGGATACCGTTTCGTTCAGTGTCGAATAAGAATCTCGACCGCTTGGCCCAAGAGTGAACAAAATTCAGAAGACACGTTGCATCCGAAAGGCAGTGCGTGATCTTGAGACTCACGGCAAAGCCCCCGCACTACATGTAGATAGCATGTTAGTAACCCACGAAAGTAATTCCACAATAGCATGGCGCTGACGTCTCAATGTTTGCCTGTGGCACAGCGAGGTATGGTAAACGAACCAGCTGCAATCAACCCACGGGGAAAAGTCTCACCTTGAAAGCGGTCAGCTGAGCGGCGGCGCCTGGAAGTCCCTGATATTTGGCTAGACTGGAGAATGCGAGATTCGTGCTCGGAAGAAATTCAGCTTGAGAGAGGCCCGAAGCCTTCCAGACCCTCTTTGATGTAGATCGCTCTTCCAGACTTGGAACCAGCGTGTTAAGATCCCTGTCGTCTTCCACGATGACTAGCTCGACACCAGGATCCTCTGCGGTACCATAGGTGACGACGGGACGGCCAAGGTAGCGAGGGTTGTCGTCGCCTTTTACAAACTCCTCAGTTGCCCACTGAAGCTGCCCTACATAATGAGGGTACCGGTCAAGCGTCTCGACAAGGGCTGAGTGGCGACGTTAGCTCGTTCTAGAGCATCGAGGTGCAAAGTGATGGCCAAATAACTGACCTGTCTCGAGTCGATCAAAGAAGCCGGGGTTATTTGCATTGAACCCAGGGGCACCGTCAAAGAACCAGATTGCACCGCAGGGGGCGTATCGCGCAACAGTGGCATCCGCAATAGAGAGCTTCGTGGTGATGGTGCCAGCCGGCCGGCTAGTTGGGAACATACGTCTCACGGCTCGCACCCTGGGGGGGTTCGTTTCGGCCATGTCAGATTTAGGCGACGATCTTCTGCACATATAAGGGCTTGCTGCGGCAGCTAAAACATGTCGTGATAATCTTGGTCACTTAAGGCGTGAGGTTCAAGGGCAAAGGAACTACCTTACTATTGCCGGAGAATGGGGGGGAAAGTGGGCTTAGTACATAAATCTAAGGACGAGAATGTAGTAAAAAGTTGCCGTTTTAAAGAAAGCCCGTTATGTTGGCGAATATGGTAAATCCGAGATGCCTGCAGAGTGCGACCTGCAGAGAGCCAACTGGTCCCCTTGACAGGGTATAGCCTGTTAAGTACAGGCTCATAGTTCTTAGGTCTAATTTTTCTTCCATTGCATTGGAACGCCAATGCGGAAATTTGTACCTTTGCGCAGTCACTTTGAGCTAGGACGAGACGTGTCTCAAGGCTATTGTTCGACCTTGATAAACATTGCCATTTAATATTTAGTGGCGATGGGTACCCCAAGGTTGTTGTACCTTAGAAAAAAGGCGCCTGTTATCAGCCGCCGTTGTAGCTATGGAGTGGCAGGGTTGTAAGTCGTGAACCGGCGGGAGCGCTATCTCAATACAGTAGCTGCCTATCTTGGGCTATTCGCTTGTCCTATCCCATGCACGTTCGGAGCTTTGGCAGGTATATTAAATCCTAAACAGGTCTTTCTTTTGTTACTTCGTGCCAATATCGCCGAAGAGGCAAAGCCAGTCGCGCTGTTATGGGCACAGTTTTTCTGGGGGTTTACAGCACTGCCGATAAGTACCTGGCATGTTATCGATGAAATTCCAAAGGCTTGAATGCATCAGCTAGGCCAGTGAAATTTGATCCTTCTCTTACAATCCAAATGAAGTAGCATTAGCGCAAGTACTGTGACTAGCTAAATATTACGTTGTTTACTAAGTAACCCTCATCGTTGATGAATGATTGTCACCCTTTCGATGAATAATGTGAAAAGCATATCTCCCACGGCCTTACCGTATTCAATTGTATGAAATGGTAAGTAGGTATATGAGCACTGTATTCAG
This sequence comes from Xylaria sp. FL0043, assembly GCA_022578865.1. Taxonomy (NCBI): domain Eukaryota; kingdom Fungi; phylum Ascomycota; class Sordariomycetes; order Xylariales; family Xylariaceae; genus Xylaria; species Xylaria sp. FL0043. The sequence goes on along the minus strand of MU397241.1, from coordinate 1,106,937 downwards.
CTTTCATAACTAATCCTTCAGTGTTACCTTCTGGGGCTCTCGAGACCATGATGTCTACGAAGTTATGTTGCTTACCTTGGATGGGGCCGTCACTGATAGGAGGTCTCTTGTATACATTCATAGCCTGGCAAATACTCTCCATGATTTTGATCTACATCAATTCTTGTTTTCTTGTGGAAAGTCGCAGGCGTCCCGCGTAGTTTGGAGAGCGCAGTCTATGCCCTGAACAAAATGGCCCGAGTTGTAGTAGTTGAATTCTCGGCAGAAAGACTAAGCCCAGCACCGGTAACGGTAACTTGAGTGTCCGCTTCCTGACCGCTCTGCGAAAGCTTGCAATATGAAACTATACGCGCATGGGAATCAAAGCTGCTGCGGCAGTAGCTGTGGTCATGGCGGATGCAAGGTAGCTTGGCTGATGCTGCTTCCAAGATTTCCCTATACCTTATATCAGATCTGAGTGAGTGTACTCGGTTAGCGTATCATCTGGTAGTAAGTATCGAATTAAGTCTATGATTCATATTCACATTGAAGATATTTTCAACAAATTGAAGCTTTCACGAACTTTAGTCACTATGACTACTACTCAGATCAAGAAGTTTCTTGGCCTATTCTCCTGCCCGGATTTGCCCAAAAGCCACATTCCGGTGCTTGGAACGCCCTTTCATGCCACGGAGGCATAGGTTAGCTTGCATGGGCCGTCGAGATCTTTTGTCTATGCTTGCTACAATAGGAGTTCTGAGGAGCTGTATCTGAATTGGGAAACATTTACGCAGAGGTATCGTATAAATACTCGGCCCAAATCGAGCTCAGCTAATTTCGCACTCGAGCTGGCCCGAGTCAGAAGCAATTACTTTCCCCATTCGGCTCTCTGCTTTGATCAACAGCTCTGTTCGCAAGATGACTACTCTTCATCTCAGTGAAAGCGACATCCCTGACCTCACGGGCAAGGTTGCCGTGATTACGGGTGTGTCCAGCCTCCGAAGAATGCCCACCAGTGGTATTACTGTATACCTCCGAATGTGTTCTAACCGCTTATAGGGGGCTGTTCGGGGATCGGCCTTGCAGCCGGAAGAATCCTGGCTGCTCGGAATGCCACGGTCTTCGCACTCGACATTTCCCCGCCACATGTCGAAGACGGCCCAAACCCGGCCGGGTGGAACTCCCGCATTGTCGATGTGGCTAATTGGAAGGAACTCGCTTCGATCTTCCGAGAGATTGGCCAGGTGGATATCGCCATTGCCAATGCCGGCATAAGCGAGGACTTCGACTTTTTCTCGAACGTCGCATCTCCGGAAGACCCGGAGCCCCGGTATCAATGCATCGACGTCAATTTGAAGGCCGTCATCAACTTCGTGCACCTCGCCCTCTCTGCTTTTGAGAAACAGGGTTACGGCGGCCGCATAGTTCTCACCACATCAGCTACTGGTTACAGTCCCGAGCACAGCTTGCCTGTGTATTCGGCGACGAAAGCTGGAGTATTAGGACTAATCCGATCCCTCCGACCGAACCTGCCGTATACTCACGGTGCAACTATCAATGGCGTAGCGCCGGCTGCCACTATCACTCGTCTACTGCCTAAGAATCTCGCTGCACCAATTATAGCTGCTGGTAGCCCGGTTTCGACTGCCGAGCACGTCGGCCTTGCTGTCGTTTACAGCGCCGTAGCGAAAGAACGCCGGCAGGTTGATCGCTATGGGAAGGATCCAAAAGCGGCGAAAGAACATTGGCCTGGGTTATGGAATGGGAGAGTTATCCTGACATTAGGCGATACATGGACCGAGATTGAAGAACCACTGGCGGACAAGAGACAGGAATGGCTAGGAGCATACCCATTTACAAGCACTCAAAGTCAGCAAAAGCTTACGGATATGAGGCCGCTGCCAAATTTTGAGCTGAAGAATTAACCTAGGTATTTCTATCAAACAGTGCATAATCTTCAACGGCCTGAATAAACATTCGCTCAACGTCTCCAAATTAAAGGCTGTTATATGCTTACATTGAAAAAGCAGAGTATGTACGAGAAGAGGGTCTATTTTATTAGTCATAATCCTTTAATAACTCTATCAACCCAGACTCACGTCAGTTGATACGTCATCTCCTGTGCATTGCTGGTAATACTTAGATCTCCGAAAAGACTCGTCTTTACACTACCAGGCTTTTAAGAGGGTGAGCATAACCAGGGGTCTGCACGGAACGGTCAACGAGGACATAGATTTAAGCACACAAAGGCGTCAGGTAACCGAGGGACATACATAGCACAGTTAGCGATGATTACGTATTAGTCAATTGAACTGCGCTCCTTTCGAGCATTCATTTCCCCATCGATGTAATTGTCTGAAGGACCTGGGAAGTATAGAGTCAGGCGGGCGTGCCCTGCGGGGCTCCCTCCATCTGAAGCGATTCAGCAGAATTCCGCAACACAATTGACGCTCTCATTACAGTTCCCTCAAATCTAGAATATATAGTACCATCAATTACAATATCTTTCATGCTTAAGATGATCTGTGAAAAAGAATTTATATTTCTCCGATGAATAGCTAACTAGGTATCTATGCGCTTGTCATACGACATTGTAAGAGAAAGCTTAACGTGCTAAATACACAAGCGATCGCCATCGGACATTATGAATAATTGTCAAGGCCGCCAAGTAATATTCACACATCCTACTTCCGTTTTCTGAACAAGACAGTGGCCTCATGATTTGGCAAATTCTGTGTCTCAAACAGCAAGCTGTCGGGACGTGTTTGCCCATCAGCGAATTTCATGTCATAGTTGAGAAGCAGATAACCCATGATGGCCTTAATCTCGTTAGATGCAAAGAAACGTCCGGGACATGCATGCCTCCCATAACCAAACGCCATACTGTCATGGTTGCTTGCCGCATACGACTGTCGACCCGAAGCTTCCGGCCGCTTGGCCCGTTCTTTCTCGAACCGGAATCCGTCAAACGTCTCAGGATTAGGATATATATCCGGGTTCATGGTGATGGCTTGCGTCGGGACTCCAATTGTGGTATTAGCTGGAATAACGAAGCCGTCGCTCAGCCTGTAGTCCTCCGTAACAACGCGCTCAAAGGTTATAAGAAGCAGCGGGTTAAACCTTTGGCTTTCTTTCATGATACTGTCCATTTTAACGAGCTTATTGAAGCCATTCTTGTCGATCGTGCCGTCTGGCAGCAAGACACTCTCAAGCTCTCTGCGAAGAGGCTCGATATATTCGGGTCTTGCGCAGAGATCAAAAATGAGCTGCGATGGAGCTGCTGCACTAGTGTGAATGGCTGCAAAGCTGACTTTTAAGAGTATACCTGCGATGAAGGCGTGGTCTTTCTCACTACCCTCGGCTTGCTCAGCCATCCATGACAGAAGATCCAATGCTTTCTTTCCGGATCGCTCGCGCTGTTGAAGAATAGGTATGGCGGCTCGCTCCGCGGCGCGATAATGCGCCGAGATCTTCTTCAAAGCTGGAATAGTGTATTGCATTAGGGGTCGCAGAGCATGAGGATAACGCTTGATCGCTTGAGCTCCTATGAAACCGTCCACGGCGAAATCAATTGAAGCTTTGATCCATTCCTTATTTTCACTCAGTGTCGTTCCTCCGAACATGCGTGAAGACACCCGTGCGACGATCTGTGTCAACCGGTCAACTACATGTACAGGTGTCCAGTCATCGCAGTCAGGGAAGTCCTCCTCAAAGGCATTGCGTATCTCTTCTTGAACGCCAGGCATGACATCGGCTAGACAGAGGTTAGCTCTCAGTATTTCGCATTACTCACAACCCTAGAGGACAGCGTACCCAAATAATGATTGAGCTGTCCTTTGACAGTTTGAGGGTGTAGTCGTGACCGACTCCCCATCGTAGTGTATTTCCCTTCAAACATCTCCTGAAATGTGGCTACGAAATCCACCTTATCCATTGGTGCTGTCTTGAGCTCCTCAACATACTTTGCGGGAATCATGAGCCTCTCGCCGAGCACACTGGGGACATAGTACATGTTACCCCGATTCTATACCGATTTCAGCACAATTGAATGCGTTGCCAATACTCATCGCATGGCAGTCTTACCTCCTGATATCCTTCCAGTAGCATTGCCATTCCATCATGAATGAAGCGTTTACGATTGTTCTTGATTGAAGCTTGATCAGAACCGCCGACGATGGGGATCTCTGGAACTAGACGCTGGCGTTTCGCAAATGGCTTGAAGAATATGAGACTAACGAGGAGGGTAATGAAGGTAGTAAGCGCGGTAGTGCGAGTCGAAAGAATGTCCACAATATGAGGCAATGGAGAAGTTAGGACTATGTCCTCAGCGAAAGTGGCCGTAGAGTTCGAGGCTGAATCCATCATGATGGCGTGACTGAGACAGACAGCACACTCACCCACGATCTTCGGATACCTCGACACATCGTTCTGTATTTACTCACTATTTACTCGTTTCACCTAGCCACCAAAATAGGGAACTAGAATTCATCCTTTTGAGGTAAAATCTCACATCATCTGGATTTATTGCTATGTCTTTGCAACCAACAAGGGACATTCCGATTGTGGGAGTAAATGCCAAGATCGCCCGTAACCGCACCCCTGCATGCATGAAATTTCCTATCCAAGGCACACCGAGGTTGCTACTGAAAAGCCGGGTGACGAAATTTCATACACTATACAACTCAGAAATGTGTAATTAAGTTGAACGCTGGCTTCAATGCGTGCCGCAATGCTAAGTTGTAAATCTCACAAGCCATCTCCAATCGTGCATCCAGCTCAACATGGCCACCAAGCTGAGTGAGGCAGATGCATTGCCTGCTTCGCTACAAGCACTCAAGTCTAATCCGATCAGTGTTCTTGGAGCAGTGGTATTGATCTGGCTTGTCAAAGCGGTCTTCGATCATGTCTCACATCCTCTCTATCGCTTCCCTGGACCTTTTTGGGCATCCTTCAGCAACGTATTGCGTAAGTCAAACAGTATTGATGGAGAGAGAAAAAAACACAAAGAAGAAAAATGACTTTCCTGTTATTCGCTAGAGTAATAAAGATTTTATAACTTAAGAACCTGACATTCTTGTTACAGACTCTTGGACATTCATGGGCGGGCGGCAGCCGTATGATATTTTGGCTTTGCACGAAAAATATGGCCCGGTAGTTCGGACCTCGCCCAATGAACTCTCGTTCAATACCGCACAGTCATGGCGGGAAATATATGGCTTTCGTCCCAATCACAAGACCTTTGTGAAAAGCCCGTTCTATGACGGAGGCAGTTTTGCCGACGCCGCACATTCGATTGTCAGCGAGCGCGATCCAACAGAGCATGGAATCATGAGAAAGTATCTGAGTCATGCTTTTTCTGATAGAAGCCTCAAGGAGCAGGAAGGTCTCGTCGCCGAAATGGTAGACCTCTTCATTCACCAAATCGGCACCTTTGGCTCTGTATCGGACGGTCTTGACATGGTCATGTGGTTCAACTTGTTGACCCTAGATATCATTGGCTCTCTCGCATTTGGCCAACCATTTGGAGGATTGGAGTCTGCCCAATATCACCCCTGGATCCAGCTCGTTCTCGGGGCCATGAGCCAAGGCGCCCTCGCTGACTGTATGAGCCGGTTCCCGCTGATAGCAAAGATTTTTCAGTGGTTGATGCCAGGCACTATTGTAAAGCTTGTTGCGGATACTCGGGCTCACGAAGCTCACACTATAGCTTTAGTTGACAAGTTCGTTTCCCCGCAGCATAGTAACCCCCCACAAGAGCAACAGCTGATTCATAGATAAAGACGCTTAAAGAATATAAGCGACCGTCCTGACTTTCTCACGCGAATGATTGAGAGTCGCGAGACTAACAACATATCCGATATACAGATCGCAGCGCATGCATCGGACTTTGTGTGAGTCTTCTTTTATAGCCTTTTGAGTCTTAGGGCTGACCAGTAATAGCACTGCAGGAAGCGAGACTACAGCAACTGTGCTATCAACAATCACATACTATCTCTTGAGAAACCCCGAGGTTTATCGCAAACTGCAAGAGGAGATCCGATCCACCTTCCGTAGCTATGATGAGATCAACGCGCAGAGTACACTTCCATTGAAATATCTCAATGCTGTGATATACGAAGGGATGAGAATTTACTCTCCCCTACCATTCGCGCTGCCTCGTGTCGTTCCCGAAGGCGGTGATACCGTCGATGGACATTTTATTCCAGGAGGGGTAAGTTGACATTCCCACTGTCAGACCCTTAAGCTAATAAAAACAGGTCACTGTTTCCACAGCACCGCTTGCAGCAAGCAATTGTAGGTCTAACTTCGATCGACCTTTTGAGTTCGTGCCGGAGCGATGGATAGAAAAGAACTCTCGAGATATTCTTGATGCTTCTCAGCCGTTCTCTCTTGGACCAAGGGGCTGCCTCGGGCGGAATTTGGCTTGGATGGAGTTGAATACCACGATTGCAAAACTTCACTTCAAGTACGACCTGGAGTTGTTGAGTAAGGACTTGGACTGGCACGGAGAATCTAGAATGCACACTCTGTGGCACAAGCCCAAGATGTTTGTACGAGTTAAGTCGAGGAATGAGGAGCAATAAGCAGCATGTCGCTTATCTATTAGGGCCCTATTGCTTTACAATATAGTTCGTGAGCAGAAATGCCTCAATCATACCAATATCATTGATCCATCCCGGGGTTTTAAGTAGCTCCCCGCAATGATGTTGTAGTGTTTTTACTGTGTGATATAGTTGATCATACACAATGACGAACTATCGTGAAGATGCTCGCCTCATCAAAATATGACAAATAGTACTAGCGTCAGCAGGCGGAAATACTTGCACGCGTTTTCGCATTCGTCACATGTAGTAAGTGGTGGGCAGTTCGAATTGAGAGATTGGTAACACTGCAAGACGACTCTGCAGGCTTATGCCGCACGCTAAACAAAGCTACCCCGCCGCGGGGCTAAAGCCATCTGTACAGCGCAGACTGATGTAAATACGCTACCTTTCAGTAACTTCATCTACACTTAAGATTTTCTGCCTCTATGTTGTCGTTCTAACTAAGATTCTTTGGCACCAAGTCGAAGTCATGCTTGTTCTAACGTTAGGAAATTGTGCTTCCCCCTCAATTCTAATACTATTCAGAAGCGGGATAACTAGGTACAATGGCTTTGGCAGCATTACCCTAAGATTGACCTTTCTGTCCATTGTACCGCAAGGTAGTGGCACTCCACAACTCATTACCGCTCATTTGATACTCCAGGCCCTTGACGTAACTGAGCACCGTTCCTTTTCTGTCCTCGCTCAAGGCACTGCTGTTTCGGATGCAGTCTTCTAACTTTATATGGGTTAATTCCCACTCACGAGCCATCGAGAATAGAACTCTCTTCGACGCTTCAATGGTCAAATTAGCCTCGTCCGCCAACACCTGTACGGAGGAACAGAGAACTGATCCCTCCTCATGTCCGGAGTATGACTGCTCCAGTTCCTTCTCCCAGCTAAAGATGTCGTTGATGATAGAGATATCTATGAAAAGTCAATACATCACAATGATCAGCAAGATATTAGTATTAAGGTCCTCGGCGCATTTGCTGCTGAGGGCATAAGAAAAAAATGTATTGGGATCCCAGACTCACTAAATAAGTCAGCTTCAAATTTCATACGGTCAAAATAGGCAAGAGGGTCACTTACCGCTTAGAACAGTTCTCATCAACAGGTTTGACAAGTTCTAGCTCCTCAGGCGTCAGACGTAGGCTCATTGAAAACCGCATAAGGGCGGAGAGAAGAGCCTTGCCAACATCACGCTCCCGGTAGAGAAGATACGCGCCCAGCCCCTTCACGTTCTTGCGTTGGCGATCTGTTTGAGCACGCATGAAGACAAAGGTGGGCTCGAGAATCTCGTTGGCTAGATCTAAGTCACAGGCTCTCATATCTTCCCACAGGTCCCACATGACTGTAGTAGGTGATGTTAGTTATACATTCCTCGTCAATCGTATTAGAGACGCTGTTCTAGCTCTTAAAGCGCTAAGCACTGATGTATATAATTTAGATAGTACTTACTCGACTCCGCGGGAATATCCCGGTTAGGTTTCTTCTCGCCCGTCATAATGGGCATCAAGGCAGCGTTATAAGCTTCGCCATCTTCGAAGGACATGTCTTCAAGAAGATCTGCACAGGTATATTTAGCATCAGCTGTGGGGGGATGCTTTATACGGAATGCTTACCATCGATAAGGAACAGAACGGTAAGAAGCTTGCAAGCGAAGCCGATTCGGTCCTGTTCGGCCATGGGATAGTACATGCAAGTCACACGCGAGAAGCCAGCTACCACGAATTTCCTGCGTGCTTTCTCGGAGGGGAAGTCCCAACGGTCTAGGAAGTACGAGTCGACATCGCGAATCACTGCGTCCATGTCGTGATACCAGGATGGTCGGAGATAAGGCGCTGGCGTTGCAGGGACCTGCATCACTGGCTCTGGGGTCATGCAGGGATCATGAGGGGGAGGCGTTCCAGGTGGCGTCTGCTCCAACATCTTGGTTTCGCCCTTAGACTGTTTGGAGACCTGGAAACTCTCCATCACTAGGTGCGTAGTCGTCGATGTGACCGTCATTATGGAAATGGTGGTAGATATTTAATTCTTGTGAATGCTCGTTAAAGATGAAATTGTGTGCTCTCTGGTCGTTGTTTTGACGGACCATAGCCCGAAAGTTATAGTTTCTTGAGCCAAGTTCCTATCCTACAGATTCATACTCTTCTGTGCGTAAGCATAATCTTTCTTGCGTATTCATGTCTTGCAATGAAGATGTATTCTCGCAAAATATTACCCTATATGATACGAGCACACCCAACATTGACCGTTTCTCGCTGCTTGTCTAAAACAAAAATCTAGCCCAAGTGATAGTATCTCGGAATTCCCACATGCGGGGATTTTTCTACGAGTGGATAAGCAGTTGAGCCAATGGATCGATTCGAACAACCCGAAAATGGAAATTCTTTACCCTATGCCCCCACACGCGTGCATGGCCCTACCCTGGACAGTAACCTCCAGGCACGTTAGAGCTTCCCCTACTGCTACTCTGGCATTTCATTTCAACTGAAGCAAATAGTAACATAGTCATTATTGACGATGATAGTCCTGAACGCTTCGTACTCAAAGAAAAGAATAAAATTCTTTATTTACATGATGTATCAAGCTGCGAAGAATCTTGGCTCTGTAAAAGTCAACTTGACTACCGCATTTACTACTCCACGCATTGCAAAATGCACCGTTACGCTACTGGCTTGGCCGCCTGTCATGTGACGTTCTTTATCCAATTGATCAACATCACTTATTGAATTTCCTGCCGGGCAGATAGTTGCTTTTGCGATCTTTTGTGGAATGCGAAACAGTGGTGACTTGCATATAGGTATGTAGTGCCTTGTACACCTGTGTGAACGGGTTCGGCGACCTTAGAGAAGTTTCAACACCACGACTGAAAGAACAAATTTGGTGCAGAAAGACACTAGGGATTGATTATCTATTTGCGCTACCTGGTCGCTGTCACTCTATCTCTGTTTTATGCTCTTCTTCTGAGGACTCAAAACCTGAGTCGCTAGTAGCGTTCTCGGCGACCTGTTTCCCTTGGGTGATCAAGTCTAGCGGAATCGCACTTAAAGCATGATCAAAGTCTTTCTCAATGTCCTCAATTGCCTCCGTCCCAATGCTGATCCTTATGAGTTCCTAGAAAGAGGTTAGATAGCTTATTTCTCTTCCATGCGATAAGTGTATAGAAGTCGTACCTCACTGACACCAGCTGCTATGCGATCTGGCTCAGACATGATGACGTGAGTCGAAGACCAGGGGTGAGTGGCCATGGTTTTAGAGTCTCCAACACTGAAACAAAGAATATTAGGCGCATTATTAGTCTGCAGCTGCGACTGAACCTACTTGGTCATGTGCGAAATAAGCTTGAAGTTATTGATGACGACTTTACTCGCAGCACTACCGCCGACGATGCCGATTGACAGGACTCCGCCGAACCCATTCTTGAGCACCGTTTTTGCGCGTGCATGATTGTCAGCGTTGCTGGGAAGCCCTAAAGCGCAGGATCGTTAGCGAGCGCCAAGCGCTATTGTCCAGCTGTTAGCACTGGCGATGCTCACCAGGATATAGAACCCAGGCTATTCTTTCATGGCTTTCCAAGAACCTGGCAAGCCGCAGCGAGTTGCTCGCGATCTTGTCACAGCGCAGAGCCAATGTCTCCAACCCCAGAAGAAGCTGATGAGCCGCAAAGGGGTTCAGCACACCGCCAGACTCCATGACCACATCGATACGTAGTGCCATTGCGAATGCCGCGGTTCCGAAAGCTTTCGCATAGCAGAAGCCCATAACATCACCCCTAGGTTTAGCTAGAAAGGGGAAACGTTCGGGATAGGACACCCAATCAAAGGTGCCAGCGTCGACCACGACGCCGCCGACTGTGGTCCCATGGCCCCCAATCCATTTCGTTGCTGAATGTACGATGATATCGGCGCCCTGTTCCTTAGCCCTGCAAAAGTAACCACAGGCCCCAAATGTGTTGTCAACCTGGTACAGGTTCGCATCAATATGAGAACAGAGGCGCATATACAAACTCAAATGGAACATACCACTAATGGAACTCCTTGCGTATGAGCGGCCTCTGCAATGCCTTGTAGGTCTGGAACAGTACAGCGGGGGTTGCCGATCGTTTCAACGAAGACCATCTTGGTTCTTTCATCGATCAACCTCGTAATATTTTCAGGTCGGTCACCGGCATCTAGCCATTTGACCTTGATACCCAATCGCGGCAGCAGTGTCTTAAGGCAACTGTAAGAGCCCCCATAGAGATTTCGCGAAGCGATGATATTGTCACCCGATTGAGCTAGCAGGATGATGGTCTGAAAGACAGCGCTCTGGCCAGACGCTGTAGCGACAGCTGCTGTGCCGCCCTCCAGCGCGGCACAGCGTTTCTCGAAAACCTCGACTGTCGGCTGCTAATTTGTGAGCCAAAACTACAAGCCAGTTCCGAAGCGGGGATACTCACGTTTGCTATCCGCGAATATACATATCCAGCTTCTTCATTTGTGCACACTCGGCGAGCATGCTCAGCATCGTCAAAGACATAAGACTATGTGGGAAACCGGGTCAAAAAGCTGGACTGACTGTCGACTTTGCAACTTACAGCAGTTGCATAGATTGGCACTGCACGCGATCGGGTTTGTGCGTCCGGCTTGTGCCCAGCGTGAACCTGCAGAGTATCAAAAAGATACTCGGAAGGATTCGCATTCACCTTGTAGGGAGCGAAGACATCAGCCATTTTAGGATAAGACTAGAAATCCGGGATATTCTTGGCAGGGTGACAATGATGGCAGACCGAGCAGTACAGACGGCGACGGCCGAGTATATCAAGAATACTGAGACATTCGGCGTAAATGGTTATTACCATATTGACTAAGCCGAAAAAGAGCTCTCCTTCTGCCTATTTTGTTGTACTTCCCTTTCTATCGGGCTAAATACGATTCTGAATACCTAGCTGCACGTCGCGACTATCTTCACTCTCAATTTGGCAATACTGAAGCTCTAATCTTACCTCATCTGGCACAACCGACCATTGAGGGTACTGATGAATGGTTGACAAAGCTTGAATTGCTTGGGAGCTCGTGAGGACCTAGAGGTTTTGACAACTTCGTCAAGTCGCCACAGTAGACTGAGCGCCAAAAAGATCAATCAGTCTAATCACCCCCAACTCAGACGTCTCAAAATGGATTACACGAGCATTTCACTCGAGGATGCGGTCGGCGCCATCTCCAGCCCCCTACGTACAGCTAATTCATTAAGCGCACTTGCGATACTTGTTGCAGCATTAGTAAGTTAGCATTCTTACCAACCTTACAGTGAGGGAAATGGTAGTTGACTTGTAACATATAGAGCGCCATTTACGTGTTTTCTCATGTGGTTTATAATCTCTATTGGCATCCTCTAAGCAAATATCCAGGCCCATTTCTCGGTCGCTCAACTCTGGTGAGTGTTGCCAGTCCTCCTTGCTTGGCCAATGTTATAAACTTGGAGAAGAAGGTGTGACGCGCTATATGTACCGTTATTCCTGACGCAGGATTAACGGCGTCGTTTTTCCTACGCGACAGAAGGATTTAGTGATGTTTCGGCTAATGAATAGAGTTGGAATAGCTGTGGCGGTTTTATCATGTACTTGGTGGCCGCTGGCATCGCCGTATCGATGAGCAGCACAAGAGATATGGGCCAGTTGTTCGCGTCTCTCCCAATGAGCTTTCCTTCGCCAGCATAGAATCATGGAGAGACATCTATGGACACGCTACCGGAGGACGTCAAACCTGTACGAAGAGCGAGTTTTATGATGTCTTCGGGGGAGGGTTCAACAGCACCTGCATCGGTAGCGAGCGAAACCCCAAAGAGCATGCTCGAATGCGAAAGGCGCTATCAAATGCTTTCAGTACAAAAGCACTTATGGAGCAAGAAGCCATCGTGAACGCAAACGTTGATGCGTTCGTGGACCGCCTAGGAGCCGACGGTGGTCCAGCAACTGCCGGACTTAACATGACGGAATGGTATGAGATGGTTGCGTTTGACATTCTTGGCGAAATGTCTTTTGGGGAGAGCTTCGGAAGCGTAGCCCAAGGTTTGATGTCCCAGGTCTTTGAGACATATAAACTGATCGATTAACATTTCATCATCCAGGACACCCTCATTTCTGGTTCCGAATGTTCACAGAACATCTCTTCGCTATTACCGTTGTCGACATGCTAAGACGCTATCCCCTGTTCGTTTCACTAGGCCGGCTCCTGATGCCTTTGACGATGTCACTACGTGAGAAGCACACAGCCCTTAGCCGAGAAAAAGTCGCGCTGTAAGACCGATTTCTTTTACTGTGCATTTATTCTGTCATTTCTGATCTTTCACCAGTCGCTTGAAAATAGCCGACCCGAGAGCCGACTTTATGTCGCTGCTGATTCGCAAGGTTGAAACCGGTGAGATGGAAATGGAGGAACTGACTGCCCATGCTTCTACCTTAACGTGAGTTATTGAATCCCGAGCTTTCTTCGATATTCTAACTTGGGCACCGCAAGTGTTGCTGGAGGGGAAACCGTGGCAACATTTCTGGCGTCGGCGACATACTACCTACTGAACACTCCTGAAGCCCTGGCGAGAGTGCAATCTGAAATACGAGATGCATTTACTTCCTACTCGGATATCAGTGCTACAAGAGCTCAACAACTACCGTATTTGCAGGCGGTGATTTCCGAAGGTTTACGTATGCATCCGCCAGGATCGCGCGGATTTCCCAGAGTGTCCCCGGGGACGATAATCTCAGGTTACTATGTGCCGGCTGGGGTCGAGGTATACACCAGTGCATGGACCATGACACACGACGAACAGTACTTTCACGAGCCATTCCGGTTTAAACCAGAACGATGGATTGATCCCGAATGTAAAGACATCAAAGAAGCTAGTCAGCCGTTCTCTCTGGGCCCTAGAGGCTGCATTGGCAAGAAGTAAGTACAAGTGCCTGGCCCAAGAGTGTAACGATACTAATGATCAAGCTAGCTTCGCCTACCTAGAAGTTAATTTAATTCTAGCTAAGATGCTTTGGCGGTACGACATGGAGTTGAAAAATAAAGACCTGGACTGGGAAGGGAATAGCCATGAGCATGTCATGTGGTCCAAGCCAGATATGATTGTCACGTTCAAACCTGCGAGCTGTCGTTGATGAGGAGGGCCAAGAGCATTGCATAGATCTACATTTACTCTACATGCTTACTTACTAGCTCTGATAATTCTGATGTTGACTTGAAGCTAATGGCATTTCAAGACATAAAAAGATGTATAGCTGAATGGACTCCTGACATTGTGATCTCCGAATTAAATGGCTAGGCTCGTACAGGAACGTTGGCCGCCAAACCCTGGTGGACAAGGATTGCATAAATTTCCTAATCGGGTAATTTTAGGGTAGGCCGAGCGGGCAAGGGGCATCGTCCTTTACTCTCTAGGTGTATGTGAAATCAAAATCTGACACTTGGACGTAGTACACTGCGAAACGAGGCACCTGCAACTACTCGTCATTTTGAACACAGTTGGCGGATCTGATCGAAATCAATCGCTTAGCATGTTGATCGCTCGGTATTCCCACGTGGCATTGGCTGTTGCAGCTGCACAACTACTGCATGCAAATGCTAGTCCAGCGAAAGTCGCATATCGAGCAAGTGGTTCCGCTGTGGTCCCAATCGTCGACTTAGGATATACTCTCCATCAAGCGATTCCCATTGTATGTGCAATATATCTGGCACCCAAGGTGGTCTACCTCTGGTTTGCAGTAACTGACGCACCTATGCAGGAACAGTCTGATACAGTATATAGCTTCAACAACATTCAATATGCCACTGCAAACCGCTTCAGTAAGCCGACTTATCCACCTCCACAAGATCGGGGTAAGATCTTGAATGGGAGCTCACCGTCAATATGCCCCCAGGCCTACCCGGCCTGGCAGTTCTCAGCCGTCGACGCCTTAGGCGGAGCGGACTTAAGTAATGCCACTACTGCAGAGCTTTTGGATCCCAGCTTAGTCCCCTCGATTCAATACTATGAAGAAGATTGTCTTCACCTCGACGTGCAAGTACCGAAGTCATTCTTCGACAGTCTTTCGGCGAATTCTACCCTTTCACTGTTGCCGATCGTGGTGTGGATTCACGGTGGCGGCTTCGTACAAGGTCACAAAAGCGAAGATGGTAACGGCACTGGTTTAATCACGAGGTCGATAGAGCTAGGCAGCCAAGGCATCTTGTTTGTAGCCATCAACTACCGCCTCGGCATGTTTGTGAGTGTTTCCCGTCTTCAGACACGTGCCGCACAGCTAATAGTGTAAAGGGGTGGCTAGCGTCAGGAGACGCGAACGTTACTGCAAATATTGGACTGCTTGATCAGTCTACAGCTCTGCAATGGATCAAGGATTATGCCCACCTATTCGGTGGCGATGCCAACCGGATCACTATCCTGTCTCAATCTGCAGGAGCAGGCTCCGTACTTGTACACTTGGCCGATTCACTCTCTGACGGCCGTCCACTTCCATTCCAGCGGGCAATACTACAAAGTCCATACCCTGGTGTTCCTCCAAGCAACGAGTCGAAAATATATGAACAAGTACTCCGAGCGGCAAATGTAAACTCACTGGACGAGTTGCGGCAACTTGATAGTCAGACACTGCAGAAAATCAGTTACGATGTAGTAACCTCATCACCGTATGGAACCTTCACTTTTGGACCTTCCTCTTTTCCAGGTCTCAATCAACTGCCAAATCCGGAGAAGGTTTCTATCCCATTCATGGTCGGCACCAACTCGCGCGAGGGGGTATTGTTCGCTGCTCCCAATGTTCAGAGCGAATCATCTTATCTCAGTGCAGTTCAGAACGTCGTCACTGGGTCATCCCTCGACGTTTTGGCGAATCTGACGAATGACTTGTACCCCTCCTCCCAATTTGCAACTCAATTAGATCGTCTTGATTCAACTCTGGCTGACTTGTTCATTCACTGCAACGCTCAGCAAACGTTAGCGGCATTCAAGGGCTCGTCGTATACCTATCAATATAGCGTACCTAGCGGGGTTCACGCGGCTGACTTACATTATACATTCTTTGATGGCAACGTCGATGACTTGCCTCAGAAAAACGTTACTATCGCAAAGGCCTTCCAGGGGTATATTGCTAACTTTGTCCATGGAAATACCCCTGCCTCTGGCATGCCTGGAGTGCTCGACCTGCCCCCATTCACAGAGAATTTGGGTGCGGATTTGAACATCACTGGCATTACACAGAAGCTCCCAACGTGGCTTAATGCAACTATTTGCGATAGATGGGTCGAACTCCTAGATGCATGATAATTGAGTGAGAAATATCAGCTAGAAAGACTGGGTGAAACTAGGCGAAGATTTCTCAAGTGATACAGCTAATGGCAAATATCTATGTAGCAGCTTATCTGATAGCGAGCCATGTAGAATATCTTCGACTCATGTTTTCGCGGGCGATCTATTTCCTAACATGCGTCATTCCCGCTCCCATGCCATGGTAATGCCGTGCCTAGCATATTACAGTAGTGAGAAATCGTAGCGCTGAGAGGTCTACTGTTGGTGACATATGAGAAACTGACTATTCAGTAGGAAATAGACGCATAATGATTGGAAAAAACATGAAACTAGGCTTTCTAGATACTTTGCAGCCTAAGTTTGATTTTATGTGTTAAGAAGATCCAATAAGCGATTAAAATGTACGACACTCACGGCTCATGGCAATAGAACCAAGAGCTCTCCAAGCTCCATTTTAGTGTCCGCATTAACTAATGATCTTAGAGCATTAGCGGCAATCATACCAACTGTTCCAGCCCAATCTTGATCGACGAGCCTCGGCTCGAAGATGATTTTTGTTATGATCTCCTCGCCCTGCTCGTAAACGTACCACACAAGGTCTCTAGGAGGAGGCTGCATCTCTGATATTTCCCAGTCTTGAAAAGGTGCAGACATACCCAAAAATGGCTGAACCTGAGTGTTGAAATGTGTTGCATAATCCTCCTCGCTAAGTATAGATGTGGGTAGAGGGGAGCACAAGTTCTGCAAGTCGGCGACAGCGGCATGTTGCTCGTGCAGCTGAGACAGCCACTCGAAAACATGCATTCTCTCGGGCACTTGTGTGCATAGCGGCACTCTTGCATTCATCGAACCGACGAGCGACGGAGCCGCGGCCCATGGGAGGAAGCGGCCTGACATGCTGAGACTCATTGATACCCCTGTCGAGTTTGTGAGCTTCCTCAACGCGAGCGCCCAAGCTGCGAAGACAAGCGTGGCGCTTGAGATGCCTAACTTCCGTACTACCGCATTTACCTCATTCTTTTTGATTCCAGCTGGAGTTGCCTCTTCGCGGAATACGCCTATCGGTGTTGGTGTCTGCGATGGGCGGACGATTTTCAATGGGGTATTAGTGCTGAGAGTCTTAAGCATGGGCCCCCAAGTTTTTTCCACGTCCGCGAAATTCTGCGTCTTGTAGTTTTGGTAAAACCTCGCGTAATCCAAATATCGGGGCACTGTTGGAAGATCTTTTCCGTCCAAAACTACCCTTAGTTCTTGCAACAATATGTCCAACGAGAACCCATCAATGAGAGTGTGATGAAGACGCCATATAACTGTCGCTGCTCCGCTCTCAGATGCCGCTATACACGTCAAGGCACAATGTGGTATGTCAAGGCCCAGTAATTTGCCGTTCTCGAGATCGGCAAGTGCACTCTTTTCGTGGGTTTCTACCGCCTTGCCATACTGAGAATCGCTCACAATGACCTCTTTCCAGCTCCAATTTTGGGATCCTGACGATTGTTGCGTCCAAGTATCAAGATCGAACCGAATTTGGAAGATGTCGTGATGTGACAGGACCTTCGTCCAGGCGTCGCGTAATTCAGTAACAGAAGGAACAGGAGAGCCTCTGTACCTCATGCGAAATATAACACAGTTTTTGGAAATATCCTCTTGGGACTCAGAAATCATATGCCTTTGCATGTCTGTCATAGACACAGGTTTCGAAGAACCAGGGGGGTCAGTTAGCTGAGACAACGAAGTATTTGCTTCGGCGCGATCCCGTATATTCCCAATGGTGTCGCTTTTAACTATATCTTGAATGGAAACAGGGAAGTTGCGCTTCAGGAGATATTGCGAAAGTCTGATCGCAATTAAGGAATTGCCACCTAGCTTTGTGAATGATGAACTTTCGTCGAGATCGGCCGATGGAACAAGAAGTACATTGGCAAAGCCCAACCGCACTGTGTCGTATGCAGACGTCTCTCCGTTTAGGTCTGGAATACTCTCGTCGCAAGCCAGCCTACTATCCAGCTGAGCCCGCAAGGCATTCGAGTCAACTTTGCCGTTAGACGTCAAAGGGAATTGGTCCATCGCTAACAACTCGTCCGGAACAATAAAGTGGTCGAAACTTGCGCACATGAATTTGCGCAGCTCGTCAGCGTTGACATCGGCCGGCTGTACACAGCCTATCATCTTAGTTCTCCAAATGAAAGCCGTCGCTACACGGACCGGCCCGAAGCGCAAGAGCGCTGGTTCAACTTCAGATTCCAAGTTGACTAAAAAGCCTCGGTTCTTGACGAGGCTATCGACTCGACCAGCCCACTCTAAGCCGCGACTTGTTCGCTTGGCTCGGTCACCGGTTCTGTAGAATCGCTCCCCTTTCCATTGTATGAATTTCTTTGCAGTAATTTCGGGGTTGTTGATATATCCGGTAGCCAGGCATGGCCCGGCTATCATGATCTCGCCGACATCTGCCTCCTCCATTTCTTCGTTTACCAAGACTAGACGGACACCTGGAATCACTTCTCCTAATATTGGCTCTTCATTCGGATCCATTCGAGTCACAGTGACAGCGACCGTAGCCTCGGACGGCCCGTAGGCGTTGTACACCTGTCTTGTCGGGGTGATCCACTGACGCACAACAGACATGTTTGGGGCTT
Source organism: Xylaria sp. FL0043 (assembly GCA_022578865.1). Classification (NCBI taxonomy): domain Eukaryota; kingdom Fungi; phylum Ascomycota; class Sordariomycetes; order Xylariales; family Xylariaceae; genus Xylaria; species Xylaria sp. FL0043. Next base: position 1,088,450 of record MU397241.1, on the reverse strand, counting down.
CGCCTCCCAGAAAAATCTCCTCGATTCTGTTGTATGCAGGTGATGGCTCCAGAGTTGACAGCATTGATGGTGTGAAAATAGTTATGTGACAGGTTGCTGCACGGTCCGGAAAGTCCGATGACGAGGCCATTACTAAAGTACCGCCATTCGTAATGGTAGACCAGACGATACCAGCGCATCCTAGATGCGTCAATTACATAACACGTCTCAGAATGTGTATTTGAAGGCTTTCTTACCATCGAATGCAATTGAGAACGTGAGTAGAACGCGCCTTCCTGGAGTTACCTTCATCACATCGCCCTCCGTCAAAGACACGAGATTATAAATCGCGCGATGGGGCACCATGACACCCTTGGGGCGACCAGTCGTACCTGAGGTGAAAATTACATATGCAAGGTGTTCAGGAGCGATTCTTTGTCGAATGGAGGTCAATTTGCAGAGGAGGTGTGAATTATCTTCTGGCAGAGTAAGCCATTGGGTTTGAAAACTGACGATACTTGGCAATGAAAGACCCTTGATGGAGCATGTAACAAGAACAACAGGGGCCGAAACGCTATCCAAGGCAGAGCTTATTCTATCCTTGCTCCAAGCCGCTACGTCAATTGGCACATAGCATGCTCCAATTCTCAAAATGCCGACGATCGCGGGTAGCATCTCAAGTGACATCTCTGTGAGTAATGGGACCTTGCCGCCCGGTTTGGCGCCTGCAGCCAGCAAGGCTTGACTGACATGAAGTGATGCATGCCGTAGTTGACTGTAAGTGAGTGTCTTGCCTTTCCATTCTGCAACAACTGCGCTTGGCGTTGTCGCTGACCAGCGGTCGACCAGGTCGACGACGCTAGTGCTGAGAACGTCGACAGTCATTTGGAAGCTCAATTTATCGTCTTATCTCGAGGTCAGCGATTGAATCGGCGGCGGTAAACGTATTGGTAAATTTCACCGGACACAAGAGAGATGATATTGTGAACTTCGTAAAGAGCAGTAGTTGATGGACCACCGTCGCTATCCTGCATCACTCGCTTATTGGTGTTTTCTACCAAGTGCGTTTCTAAATCGGTATAATATATTGCTTGAGTCACTAAATCTGGTATATCCAAGAATATCCAAGACTCACTCAAATTGAAGAATTCCTATAACATCTGCAATTCCGAGCATTGGTTATTGAGGGGCTGCCTCGGAATTCCCCTATTGGTACAGTGAGCCTAAACTTGACAGGGCGGGTAATGCGCTGCGGACCACGCATTGTAACCAGGGTAAAAAGAACTTTAAGGATAGGCCAACGGGGTCTACCCAAAGATAATGTCGTATGTGATCTTGGACTTGCCTCCCTTGTCCGCGTTGACGGGTTTTGTTTACCATCAGCAATATGCTGTCTATACTCAGTCTTGTGGGCGTGCTAACAGCCGCAAGTGCATTGTACATTGCGGGCTTACTCGTCTACCGCTTGTTCTTCCATCCCCTTGCGTCACTCCCAGGGCCCAAGATCGCAGCTGCAACTGTTTGGTATGAGTTCTATTATGATGGCATACGGAGAGGCCAGTATACCTTCAAAATCCAAGAGATGCACGAGAAGTACGGCCCACTAGTGCGCATTTCGCCCGATGAGCTACACTGCAATGACTCAGCTTTTATTGATACGTTATATGCTGGTGGTTCTGTACGTCGGGACAAGTTTGAATATTTCGCAAGTCAGTTTGGGTGCGTATTCTAACGAACAATTGAGCTAACCTCGCGCTACCTTTGCTTACATATTGAGCAGTATCCCTGAAGTACGAAGTCACTGTCTGGCAATACAACTAGAATTTCATGGCTTACTTGAGCACAGAGTGTTTTTGGAACGGTGCATCACGACATGCATCGACTTCGCCGTAGCGCAATGAATCGTTTCTTCTCCAAGGCCTCAGTGACAAAGCTTGAGCCTACTATACACGACAAAGTCGACAAGCTATGCCGCCAATTGTCTACCCATATTGGTACCCAGAACTCAGTTCAGCTTAATATGGCCTTCAGTTGCTTTACGACAGATGTAGTTACTACCTATGCCTTCGCCAAGTGTTACGAATTTCTAGATGATCCTTCTTTCGAGACAAACTTCCACGCTCCTATTGTCGCAGGAACAGATCTAGGACCATATATCAAGCAGTTCCCGTTTATATTCCCACTAATGCAATCCTTGCCCGAGTAAGTAGTCTTACATGTGTACGGACCTCTCCCAAACAAAAAAGCTGATGCAAAACAGCTCTTGGGTATCTGCTTTGAACCCTCAGATGGGCATTTATCTACAGTTTCAGCGCGTATGCCTCCACCTTTGCCTCTGATCTAACACGCCGCTCATCTAACTGCATCAAGGATGTGAAAGCTCAGATACGAGAGACGCAAAGGCAGAGAGACATAGGTAAGGCTCTGGCAATGGAGCAGAACTTGCACGCAACCATATTTCATGAGCTTCTCGAAAGCCAGTTGCCGGAAAAGGAGAAAACGGCCGAACGGCTTTGGCAGGAAGGCCAGATCATTATCGGTGCTGGCACGGAGACCACAGCTTGGAGTACGTGGAAATGGACTCAGTATTTAATCTGGAATTACATTCGCTCACTATTGTAGCGCTCTCGGTTATCTTTTTTTACATCCTCCGCGACCGAGACATTTTTGCTCGACTCACGAAAGAGCTCGAAACCGCCATCCCAGACCCCTCGTCAAGGCCGTCTTGCAATGAGCTTGAGAAGCTACCCTTTTTGATAAGTATTGTTATCTATTCTTCACGGCTGATGATGCTAACCTCTCTTTCACAGTGCTTGCATATCCGAAGGCCTCCGTCTCTCGTATGGAGTAAGCACGCGTCTCCAGCGGATATCACCAGACGGGCCAATGGTGTATAAGCCCTCGTTAGAAAGCAAAGGGTCCAAGACCGAGATTGTGATCCCTCAAGGCACACCTGTGGGCATGACATCTGTGCTCATTCACCACAATCCCGAATTATTCCCGCATTCGCGTGAATTCGACCCAAGCCGCTGGCTTGATGCGGAGGGTAACAGGGACCGGTCACTGGAGAAGTACATCTTATCCTTTTCACGTGGAAGCAGACAGTGTATCGGTATCAAGTGAGTAACTATCCTTGCCGGATGGACTAGTCTAGATATACTAACCATTTCTCTTCTTTTAAGTCTTGCATATGCCGAGCTGTTCATGGTTACAGGGTTGCTTCTGCGTCGTTTGGGTCCGCATCTTAGCTTGTACAAGACTGAACTGGATGACGTTGAGATCTTACATGATTGTTTTGTTCCCCTACCTAAATTGGATACGAAAGGAATCAGGGTGGTACTGAATTGAGAAAATGAAGAAGCATATTCTGAAGTGTTGTCTTCTACTTGTATTATAGCTTGAGAACTTGCCAAGGAAGTAAAGTAGCGCTGATTTTATCGCTTGACGTCCGATGAGAAAATGTGACTTTGCGTGTTACGCCATTTCAACGCTAGACCAAGCTGCGAACACGCCCTTACCCGCCTTATCCTTTGCCCTCCATCCCCATCTTCCGGGGGGCCTGATAGATTTAGAATAGCTGATATGACCGTATCACCATCACAGCATATACCTGAAAAGAGGATGTCCCCCTCAAGACCGGTTCCTTGACGTCTTTTTCGAAACTTAAGATCAGGTATTCCAACCTGGCTGTGGCGTGCGCTGCTCAAGAATCTGCATATGGGTGACAGCCTCCGGTTCAAAAATCGCCGGCTGCTCATTCCACTCAGAAACCCATTGTCGAATAGATATCAAGTATTTAGAATATCAAGTGTGTTACTGGCATGAATGAGGTAATACGAAGAAGTCGTATAAGAGACTGGGAACTTTCTCACTCGTTACCTAAGAAAGAGTGTACGGATATATAATTAAACAATTTCGGCTATATTGCGCACCAGGTATTGCTTCCTTCGGTCGGAAATCTCTCTATTCTGGTGAGTGAGTGGTATATCCTAGTACTACAACTCTACAGACGTGACTGTGGGTGAATAACCCCTCGGCTCAGACACATATCCCCGCAACCACAGCCTTTCTCTTGCGGAACATGAGCTGCAGTGATGGATCTAGCAGAATGGCAGCGCCAACGGTCTTATTTTTTGGCCTGCCAGACTTCTCATCAACCAGCTTGATGTCGAAGTTGTCGATGAACCTTGCGATGATAGCCTTGAACTCATAACCGGCGAAGAACCTCCCAGGGCAACCGAGGCGACCGTGACCGAAGTGCAGGGCACTGGGTGTGATCGTTGCGTATTGGTATTTGTGAGCTTCCTCTTTGCTTCTCGATCGCATATCGGAAAAGCGGAAGCCACGAAACTCGTCCGCCGATTCCCAATTGTCATCGTCCAAGGATACGGGCCCAGCGGGAATGACCATATAGGTTCCGCGTGGGAGTTTAAGACCATTGCTGAGCGTGAAGTCCTTCATGACTAGACGAGCGTATGTCACTTCATTTATCTCGTGTTAGAACACCGTTGTAGAGATACTATCATATCCTGTCGGGTTGAGACTTACACATGCTGGGAGGATTAAGTCGTTGCGACTCTTTCACAAAGCTGTCCATTTTCACCATTTTGAGGTAGCTGGATTTCGAATGTGTACCGCCGGACTCTCTGGCTACAGCATACTGCTCCTCTCGGAGAGGCTCAATGTATTCTTGTCGAGCGGCAAGGTCGAAGAGTAGATGGGTAACAGCCATAGTAGAGGTATGTAGTGCTGCAAAACACAGTAGCAAATGCACGTGAGCTAGCTCCGCAAATGTATGCGGCTTCTCCTCTTTTTCGTTATTGTCCATGAGCCATTGCATCCAGTCATTTGGTTTCTGGTAATTGGGATCCGACTCTTCGTTCTTCCTGCGCTGTTCCATGATCGGAACTAGTAAACGCCTCGCAGTGGCTTCATGCGCCCATACCCTCTTGACAGCGGGCACCAGGAATCTTGCTGCAAAAGGACGCATGATGTGGCTATATTGAAAGATTGCGCCTCCTGCGACGTAGATATCTTTCATAAAGCCGCATGATGTAGCGATCCATTCTTCGTTGCGGTTGAGCTCAGGACCGACGAATACACGGCCCGTTAAAAGGGCGACTATGCGTAGTATTCTTGGTTGAATGGTAACAGGAGTCCAATCTATAACAAGTTAGTGTCCAGGACGTATACTGTTCTCTTCAAGTAGCCCACCTTTGCACTGCGGCAATTCAGTTCTCAGAGCATAGCTAATCTCTTCTTCGAGCTCGGGAAGCAAGCCCCCTGCCAAACGCAAAATGAGTCAGCGGATGTTGTTAGAAGAGGTTTCGTAATTAGACTTACAGAACTTTTGCGTTAGGTCTTTGAGGACAGTATGGTTTCCTAGAGGATCTCCTAATTTTACCCACTCGTAATCACCGACCATACGCTAGAAGCAATTAGCTTTTTGTTCCTAACGTGCATCGAAATACCGAACCTTCATAGCCCCCTTATAAAAATCAATCGTCCCGGGAGGAAGTGAGCTCAACTCCTCCAGAAAGTCTGGCGAAACAATCGTGGTGAAGCCGAAAGAACCCCAGACCTGATAGATATCGTGCTTATACTCCTTATGTCCACGTCGCAGCAAGCTCTCTGCATCCGTGACGTACTCCGTAGCTGCCGCGTCGTAGTCGTCTCCCTTAAGGTTAATTACCGGGACACCAAGGCGTTGGCGCTTGAGCTTATAGACGCGCAGATAATTGTCTGCCCAGAAATAGAGGATGACGCCGGCGGGTAGGGCGGTCAGGATTAGGAGCGCAATACCAACCGTGCCATGACTCGCGAAGGCATTGAAGAACAGCATAATTGCAGATCACATAAAAATGATGAAGGTGAGCATCAGAGACTATTCTACCTGCGTAGTGCTCGAGGCAGGCGATGGCTCCATTTTCAATGATAATGGATATCCGGAAACACCAGGGAAACTGTGACCGTACATATCTATCTTATTTCCTCATGCGATATTGGTTGGACGGCTCTTAGGATGCGGTACAATATCGCTTGTCAAGAGCTTAATGAAGCTCATCGTATTACCCGATCGGGAAAGAGGGCTGGTTAGCTGCTACCAGTTAGTGGACAGTGCCGCCCAGAAAGGCAAATTCTGTTGTCAGAGTAAGACCACAAAATTACCCGAACAGCTAAGTGTCAGACGACTTGGAGAACAGAATTATAGATGCCTCCATTAGGCCTGACCCTAAACGAGAAAATTGCGGCTTTTGGATATCGCGGTTTTCGTGCGGTCCATGAAGTCTATGATCGGTATAGCCAACGCAGGACAGCGTCTGGCAGATTGTGAACTTACCGGGAAGCAATCCTTTTGAAATAGTAGTTGTATTATATGAGAGATGATTCACCCATCAGCTTGCAATAAAGAGTGACTGTTATTACGGCGCGTGATTGAAAGGTTATAAGTCGAACGCTGGGCAACTGTTCATAAATATTCCACACCAACGCAAGCGTTACCTGCACAAATCTTCCAAGATGGCCAACCACCTCGCCGCTGTGGCTGTCGCAAAAGGCCAGCCCTTCGAGGTCCAGAGCCGTCCCACTCCGAGGCCAGGCCCAGGCGAGCTTCTAATCGCCGTGAAGGCCGTAGCCCTAAACCCGGTGGACGGTTACATGCGCAACATGGGTCTCTTCATACCGACGTACCCTACAACCGTTGGACTCGATATCTCGGGATTGGTCCTCGAGGTGGGCGACAACGTCCCCACCGGCGACGCCGATGACGACGGCGTCGTCTTCCAACCCGGCATCACTCGAGTAGCCGCCTACGGGGCCTCGCTCTGGAAATCTTGCGACCCGGATTACGGCGCCTTCCAGGAGAGGTGCATCGTCTCCTGGCAGCATGCCGTACCACTCCCGGAGAGCGTGTCCTGGAATCAGGCGGCGACTTTGCCCATGGCCGTCGAGGTAGGCCTCAACGCTTGGGATACACTGGGCATCCTCCGAGGGGGAGAGGGATGGACCTCTCCATCCAAGCAGGCCCTTCTGATTTGGGGTGCCTCTTCGAGCGTTGGCACGATGGGCGTGCAGAGTGCTCGGCTGCTGCGGGAAGACACTAAGTCCCCATTCGCTGCTGTATACGCCACGGCCGGTGCGGCGAACCATAAGTACGTGAGCTCGCTAGGTGCGGACCGTGTATTCGATCACAAAGACCCCCAAGTAGTAGACGCAATCGTCTCGGCTGCAAAGGAGGATGGACTCGTGATCCGATACTGCTTCTACGCCGCAGGGCAGCTGGCCCCGTGCCAGGCCGTGCTGAGCGCCTTCATTGGAGCTGAATCTGGCGAAACGAAGGGGGCAAAGATCGCAGCGGCGCCCTATGTACCACCAGATGCAGAGAAGGTGGACGGGGTGGAGGTCATCTCCCTCTTACCGTCGGCGGACGAAGAGTTGAGATTACAGCAGTTCCGCTATTGGATGGGAACATGGTTGCGGGAGAATCTCGCTAAGGGGCTGGTCAGACCGAGTCCGGAGCCGACTGTAGTGGGAAAAGGGCTGGAGTTTATTAACGCTGGGATTGATAAACTGTCGCAAGGGGTCAGCTGTACAAAATTAGTTGTAGAGGTTGGAGTATGAGATGTTCTGTGCTGTTAGGACAAGTACTCAAGAGTATGTCCCGTACTTGGGGGTAGGCAATAGACATTTATGGTTGCGCAAAGGTCTCTGAAATCTGATTACGTTCAAGGTGCCTTTTGTGCGTGGGGCTCTGCTCCGTTGGCGTGTTGTAACAGGCGCTGAGGAAACCTTTCGATACAATAGTTGGTGATGTTAAGCATCTACTGGAATCTGCCATAGGAGGGTAGGATCTCTCCTGTTACCTTCCACTCTACTTACTGTAGAAACCCCTAACGCTAATAAGTAGAGTATATAAGATGAGAGGTAGGTTAGATACTTCCTAATGTTTCTGTGTAAGACGCAAGTACCAGTTGATCCTTGTGGTAGTGGCTGTTAGTCTGTTCGTAAAGGAGCATGACGTATGATCTAGGGACTAAATTCCGACGCTATCGCTTGCGACATAACTGTTTTGAATCATTGCTTCTTAGGTTTCAATACGTATTCTAGAGGGAAAATTTTTTTTAAATGAAATTATCTAAAAAAAATCTAACAGCTATAAATATTTTGTTCGCGCTCCGTCCGGCCAACGCAATCAGTGCTAGCTCAGTACCCGAGTCTGCGGCATGACTCACCTGCCGTGAGGATCACGGCCCCGCCTGAGCCCCGGAGGCGATCCCTCACGACTGCAGGGCAGGCGTTCTAGCGGGAAATGCCTGGCTGAGGCCCGCTGGACCGAATTGTATAATACCGGCTAGGTCTAGCTCCCGTTGCTGCATTCTATATACCCAAGATAACTATCGACATCCCATTTCATAACGCGTGATGTATATACAGATGCAAAAGATCAGATGATCCCCTATATCATCCGACTACTCCCCCATCCTTTCAGTTTTATCAAGTCGCATTCTACACCTCAGGTCGGGTATCACATTCTCCAATCTGCTTATCGGCGCAAGCTTATGTCACAGCAGACCTATTAATCCTTTCTCGATAGCATCTTCAAACATGGCTGAAGTACAGGGGACGTGCACTCCGCAATTCGAAAAGGTCCGCTCTCTTCTCCAACAGTTTGTCGAGTCAGGAGAAGAGATCGGGGCCTGCATAACCGTCAACGTCGACGGCGAAAATGTCGTGGACATCTGGGGCGGGTACGCAGATGCAGAGACGAAGCGGCCCTGGACCGAAGACACCATCGTCGGCATAGCCTCGAGTTCAAAGGCCATCAGCAGTCTTGCAGTCCTGATGCTCGCCGACAGCGGCGCCATCTCGGTCTACGACAGGGTGTCCAAGTACTGGCCCGAGTTCGCCGCCAACGGGAAAGAAAACGTCGAGATCCGCCATCTGCTGTCGCATACCTCCGGCGTCGCCGGCTGGGACGACAAGGTCACCATGGACGAGATCTGCGACCCCATCGCGTCCTCCGCGAAGCTCGCCTCGCAGGTACCGTGGTGGGAGCCCGGCACAGCCTCGGCGTACCATGCCTTCACTTTCGGCCATCCCCTAAGCGAAATCATCCGTCGCGTGACGGGGATGAGTCTGAAGCAATTCGTCGCAGAAAAGATCGCGGCGCCCCTGGGAGCCGATTTCCAGTTCGGTATCCTGGAGAAAGACGTCCCTCGCGTTGCCCATCTCATACGGCCCGCCTCGTCCGCGCCTCCGGCAGACTTTAAGCCCGGGCCCCTCTTTATGAAGGCCGTCATGAATCCCGTGATGCCGCCTGATGTAGCCACGCGTCCGGCATGGAGGCAAGGCGAGATCGGCGCTTCCAACGGGTACAGCAACGCTCACGCGATGAACAAGATGCTTTCCGCCGTGACGCTCGCGGGCAGCGCCTCCGACCACGCGAAATTGCTGTCCAAGTCGACGGTCGACTTGATCTTTGACGAGCAGTCCAATGGAATGGACCTCGCTATCGGAATGCCCATCCGCTTTGGTATTGGGTACGCCATCAAGGGCGATGGGGATTGGATCGATGATTATATGCCTGCAGGTGATATCGCTTACTGGGGCGGCTCGGGCGGCTCACTCGCGATAATGGATGTCGGTCGCAAAGTCACGATTACTTACGCCATGAACAAAATGTCGCCTGCCCTCATTGGGAATACGGCTGCTAAGGCCTATATAGGCGCAATCTACGAGGCGTTGGGAGTCAAGATCAAGTAAATTTCAATGGGAACGTTCAGCTACGGAGTGGTGGTAATTGAATCATGCATATCAAGTGTGCATTCGCAGCGTGACATTCTTTCTAAGTACAAAGCAGAGCGATGTTTGCGTGAGAAACATATGAAATTTTCGTAATTCGTAAAACCGATTAAAGTGCCTTGTTAAGTGCCATTCTCGAGACATGACCTACCCCATTACGTGTGCCCTGCGTTAATGCTTATGACGGTCGGAAACCATGTATCATTTCCCATCATATCGTGTGCCGATCAAGATCGTTCAATGTATCTATGATTAAACGATTGCGATTCAGTAGACCCGTTCATAGTCCAATCGACTCTTGATGATAGAATGAGGCAGGCACTTACATGAATCGCTCACTAAGGGGTTGGCGCGATAGCAGCGACCCAGCATGCTGCTTGACAAGTTCCAAACGCGCTGTTACACGCAAGAATAGACGCTGGCGCGGTAGCGCCCAGTGTTGCGCCCCATGTGAAGCCTGCTGCCGCATAGCATGCTGTTACTAGGCCGGCGCAACCAGTCTGACAGATGGCATATGCCGCTGGGCCAGCGCTCGCGATGGACGCGAAGCCGAGCAGAACCGGAGCGAAAGTAGTAGTGAGTCTCATGTTGTGCTTGTATCGAGCTGGCCGGCGATGTGGAATAGTTCGGTGATATTATGTTTGGGTCCAGTAGAGAGACGGGGAAGCTGGTGATGATGGAGGCCGGGTCCGTTTCGGAGGTTGGAGTGTGAGAGGTTGGGCTGCTTTACACTAGAGATAAACCGAAGAGATATCAAGGGCTAATCGGCAGTGTTTTTATACTTGAGTAGCAGCCTTTGTGTCTGAGGATACAACTGATATGCACGATGTAAGACTGATATGTGCAGAAATGGCACGTATCTGCCGGATAGTCAGCCTTGACTGGCCGCGAACCTTCAAGGGGCACAAAGAATGAGACTCTCACGTTAGAAGTTGCCGATACATAAGTTGCTACACGTACTGGAGGGTGATGCTAGAGCCATTATTCATCGTTACTTGCGACATTCTTTTAAGGTGGAGAAGAAAGGGGTTGAAAAGTGAGGCATCCAATCTGCAACCTTTGGATGAAACTTGGGTCAATCAGGCTTGAGGTCACATCAAATGCGATTGACAGTCCTATAAACATCCAGTATATAGATCATGAGACTGGCGTCAATGTGCTGCTCATTATGTGCTGTACCTGATTGCTTCTCAATGAAACAACCAGGCAGTTGTACGAGTGGTATGCAGCTCAAGGCGTCAGGATAGGATGTGACGTGGCCCTACCTATGCGCAAACGGCCTATGCATGAAGGCAACATCTAATCGTGACACAGTATAAATGAGCTGTCATCTTTCAATCTTGAGGCGATGTTTTAGAGTTTTGATTTCAAAAGAATACTGTTCACCCACCACAGAGTCACTGCAACAAGAAACGACCCATGCGCGATAGGCCCCATGTACCGACTAAACTCTACTGCTCTACACATTGATTAAACAGCTGAATAAGATAGAATTAAGAGAAATAAAGCCTTTGAATACTCAAGTCGTTTAGTTTCTTTGATTTCTTATTTAATTTTCGAATGATTGCTGTTTGAAATAGTAGTGTATGTGGTATAGGAATGTGAAAATGGGTCCTTTTTTTTGCAGCGACTCTATCCACTAGTTGTTATCCGAGATTCCCGGGTGCTAATACTGTATTTAAGTACAATAAATGTTTTCTCCTGTGCTGTAGCTTTGCGGGTAGCGACCAAGATTACCATTCGAGCTATTATGTAGGACGTTGACAAGGTAGTAGATCTCACTACATATAGGTCTAAGCTGATAGCATACACATGAATGGAGTCCTAAATATCATTCGACGAGCTCGCTATGCTTATGTCTGTATTTATAGTAATAAAATCCCCACGGCTAGATGGTCCTCTTCAAAATCCTGTCCCCTCTTCTGAAGCTGTGAGCATGCCCTTACTTCAAGTGTAGAGTGAAATGTATAGCGTGAGTGGTCCTAAGCTGTAGCGGTTGTGGTTCGCGTTAGATACTAGCTAGGAAGGCGGGGTTGTAGATCAAAAGCAATAGAATCATTTGACAGACATCTCCATATGCATTTTCGTGGCAAAGTAGTCGACAGAAAATGCACTTGCGTTAGAGGCAGGGTCATAGGCATTCAAGGGCTTTCCGATATGGGGATTGATTAGAGCTTAAGTCCTGTGATTCTTTAGTCGTTCAAACCCGCCCCTTTTCTACTCTCATATGCCCCTGAGCTGAGAGAGCTCCAGGCATGCTCGACCTACGACGAAGAGCATCGTCTCGATATTATCACTGTTGATATCCTATTGTTATTTTACACACGTAAGTCGTTTACAATTTGTTTATAGCTGCTTTACAACCATTGTATTTCTCAGTCTTGCTACTTTTCTGCTGGTTGCCAAGGAGCAGGTGAGAAGAGCCTCTATTTTAGCGTTACAATATTCTATCTAAGTGCCGAGTACCTCGATCTATAAATAAACAGTCCATACAGTATGGCCCATACCACCATAGTTAGAGAAAAACTTTCAATTAGCCTGACCCAGCGCTGAGCTTCACTCTTAATCAGGTACTCCTTTAGGAATTCAACACAGTATACTGCGAGGGATATTCAGTGTGATTGTCTTGGCAAGGCAAGTAGGTACTTTGGCTCAGTAGGTATGCAGTGGCCTAGTCTAGTGTACTTAGCAGTACCTAATGTATATTCCCCCGCCATAGCCCTTTTCAGTTACCATTGAGTCCTGGTTCATCTTCAGAAGAGGTTTTCTCTTTTACTTCCCGCATATAATCGCTCTTCTTCGCCGCTCGTAGCCCCAATTGCTCAATGCTCTCATTCGCTAAAATGTCGAAGACCGAGATATCGGCCTTCGTCTCGTTCGTGAACCAGAAGCGCAACTCGGCCGCTACTAATGAGTCTACTCCGTAGGAATACGCTGGCCGCGATGTGTCGACGTCTTCCAGCGGGACTGATAGGGCTTTTGAGAGTCTCCTGGCCAGCGCTGCTGCGATAATGCCGCCGGCCTCCTCCACACTCTCGGCACTGCGGAGCAATGCACCGTAATCAATCATCTCCTTCGATCCTCCCCGGGAGGCGTTATTATCAATCCGGGCGTTTCTGCGAAGGACATGACGAAAGAGCGGGCGCTTCAGGTGCGCAAACCGACTCCGGTCTTCTATTTCTTCTGCTGTCTTCGATGACGCTCCGGCTCCGGTGATGATCTGCGTGAGCCACGGCGATGAAGGTTGATGAGCAGGGTCGCATGCCCAGCCTACTACACGATGGAGATCCTCTTCGTGCAGGACTTGACCGCCATTGTCACTCCATTTTTTTGAGATATCGCCGTGCTCGGCCGCGTAGCCTACGTCCATGACGAAACCAATGTCGATGGACGTGCATCGTTCTCCTAGATGCCATCTGTGACGCGCAAAAGCGTCCAGGAAGGTGGAAGCTGCATCATATTGGGACTGACCCTCCCAACCTATCATCCCGCTCAGTGACGATAGAAGTACAAAGAAATCCAATTTAGGCGGTAGCAGATCATGAAGATTCCATGTCCCTTGGATCTTGGGACGAAGAACAGCCTGCCATTCTTCAAAGGACATATTTTGAAATAATCGATCCTAGATAAGACACGGGTGAGTATGTCTTGTGATCAGAAAGACTGATCAAAATCAGAGCTTACCCTGAGAACCATAGAACCCTGGATACACCCTTTGATTGGAGGCATCGTATCCGCGATCTCACCGAGCACTTTCTTCAAAGATACCATGTCGCTGATGTCGCATTTGGGAGCGGCAACTTGAACATGACGATGGGCAAGCTCACTCACCAACTCCTTCGCGCTCTCAGTTGTTGGTCCCGAACGGGAAAGTAATATCAGGTATTTGGCACCGCGCCTGGCGAACCAAGACGCAAGGCTCCTACCGAGTCCCCCAAACCCTCCCACAATCAAGTAGCTTGCATCTGGGTCAAACTGGTATGCTGCTTCTGGTTTGGCCACAACAGTCACTTCCGCTTCGGATTCCCAGTCGATCACGGCTTTGCCCATGTGGTGTCCTGTCTGTAGATACCGGATAGCGGTTTCGAAATCCGCCCTTGTGTAGACTGCCACCGGCTGCGGAGCGGAGATGGTCCCTGCAGACAGTATATCCACCATCTCGCCCAATAGGCACTTGATGAGACCCGGGTTATACTCTGCCAAAGTCAATAAATCCAAGGAATGATATGACACGTTCTTGGAGAATGGTTGCATAGCGAGATTCTGGCAGGATTGAATGTCCGCCTTACCGATCTCCACGAAACGGCCGAGAGGCGCGAGAATTCTCCAAGATTCCGCAAGACTCTCCCCGGCAAGCGAGTTCAAGATCACGTCAACCCCGCGGCCATTCGTGGCATTCAAGATCTTACGCCCAAAAGAAAGATTACGGCTGTAGAAGACGTGATCCTGGGGGATGCCGTAGCGTTGCATTACCATAGTTCTCTTCTCCACTGAACTGACCGTGACATAAATTTCGGCTCCAACGCTTTTCGCGACTTGGATCGCCGCCTGTCCTACGGCACCGGCCGCCGCGTGGATAAGAATCGATTCGCAGCTCTGCAGGCGTCCAAGGTGTTTGATGCCGTAGATAGCCGTGGTGAATACTCCCGGGAAGGCCTCAGTGAACGGGAGGGACTGCGGGATCCGAATCGTTGCGTATTCCTTGCTTCGTACAATCGTCCTGAAGGACCCGGGTGTCATACAGCAGACGCGGTCGCCGACCGACACTGTGCTGACGGCTGCGCCTACACGCAGAACAACACCGCTACACTCGTGGCCAATATCCGTCATTCCCACCCGGCCGAGGACAGTCAGAACGTCCATGAAATTGATACCTGTTGCCTTTACCTGCACTTCAACCTCGTCATCCGCTAGAGGGAGAAGAACTGTCTCGTCTGGAGCAAAACGGAAGCTATCCAGTTGGCCCAACGTGAACTGCAGCTCCAGTGCTTCAGTAGTATCTTTTCCGAGCGACCTTTTTACCAGACGAGAGCCGCTCGCCTGCGCATGACCGGGAAAGTTGGAATCGTCTGCTTCCACTACTCTTGGGATCATGATGGGCCCGTCACATTTGATGTAATCAGTCTCAAAGTCGGCGAGCTCGCAATCGTTAGAGGAGGATTTGAAGATCTTTTGAAAAGTCTCCGCTGCGGTTTCTGAATCTTCCACATCGACCGTTGTGAATCGGAATCCGGGCTGTTCCTTCATTACAGCCCGGCCGAAGCCAGAGACCATCGCATTTTCTGGTCGTTGCGCTTTTGCGCCGCCTCCACTAGTGAGCCAAAAGACCCGATCTGCATGCTGTATGACCTGCTTGAAGGCAGCAAAATCGTCTTCACTCATTGAAGCGAGCCATGGGCCTTCGATTTCGAGGATGGAAATGCAGAGATCGTATTCGTCGTCGTGCGCAAGCAATGAGCTCATGCTCTTAATGTCGCAGCTAGGGATATTCTCTAGGCTCAGACGTGAGGCAATTTCGGCTGCCAGCTGTCGCTGTAGACTCGTCTCTCCCGCGACAATTACTGCGCGGGGCGACTGCGATGCCGGCTGCTGTCTCGGAGCTTCTGGAAACCTCGACACCAGAACACTAAGGGCGTGATGTGCAGCATCGGGATGGTCAGTGAGTGCCATTTCAAATCCAGTAAACCCGTGCCTCTCAAGGCGTGACTCCCATTCTACTGCAGAGTATAGAGGCCCGTGTTGCCTATCAGCTTCAATCGACCGCCACCATCCTGGGAGGGTACCCCAAACACCGTTCGCGGTAGTGCTATCCTTGTCGGTCACCTCTACCAGCACCAGGTAGCCGCCCGGTTTGAGGAGCGCTTTTATGTGTTGTAGAGTCTCGTCGATGTTGGCAGTTGCATGAAGAACCATAGCAGCAAGTACCATATCGTACTGACCAGCTTCAAAGCCCTGACGAACCGGATCTTGTTCAATGTCTAACGTCAGGAAGTTCATCCGGTCAGTGTACGTTGAGAACTTTTCTCTTGCCTTCTCAAAGAAACTCGGTGATATATCAGTGAAAGTATAGCCGCTGCACCTGGACAAGATGCGCGACGAGCCATGCTGTCGTGAGAGAGCGGCCAAGACCGGCTCAGTCACACTGCCGGTTCCTGCACCAACTTCTAAAATGTCCATATTTGGGTTCTTATGTGACAAGAGGCCAATAAAAGCGGCAGCGTGCTTGCCGGATGTCTGAAATACCTCGTCCGAATATATGTCGTTGGCGAGTCCCTGGTTGAATAGAAGATCTAAAGGATCTTGTTCTTCCCGGACAATTCTGGTGAGCTGGGAGCAAAAAAGCACCAGAGCTCGCTCTACTCTTCCTCTCTCAGCCCATTCAGCGAGATACTGTTCAAACTGCCCCTTGGCCAGCATCTCCCGCCAGGGCGACTCTTCAAGCGGACTGTGACGCCCGAATTTGCGTAGGTGACGACTGACCCAGTCGACATATTTCCGAAGATGGACTTTGGAGGGTTGGACGTTTTGCTTTTCTAGTTCCTGGAGTGTTTTGGTGAGGTAGTAAAGGCATACCACATCCTTTGAAGAACTCCAGGGAGTGGCTGCGTTCGCGGCTTGCATGCAATACGTTTCCTTCTCCTTCTTGCTGAGAAGATCTACGTCTGGAAACCATTCGAGGGCATAGAAAATATCGTGATGGTCTTCAAATACATCTTGTCGACTCATCAAAGTTGTTTCCCTGTAGCCGTCGAAGAACAGTGCAGGCTCGTTGGTGCCCGAAAGTAGCGCAACAACAAATGCGTCAGTTTGACGAACTGTGGCGCGCTGTGTCTCCGCGGCGACTCGCAAAGCGGCATTGGAATCTCTCGCAAGTAGCTTGTTGGAAATCCAGATTTCCTTGATCTGTGTAGGAACCCGCAATGGGCCCGGCACAGTGCCACCGCATGAGGTTAACGCCGTGGCAGTTTGAAGCACGCCATCTAATGAAGTGGGATGGATGACATGATCCTGCCCTGCAGCGCTCCCTGGCAACTTGGTCATCCACTCATCTAAGATGACTTTCCCAGAAACGTAGTTACCATTCGAGTGGTAAGCGATATCATGTAACGTCTGGAATGTAGGACCAAATTCGTAACCCCTCTGCCGGTTGATTTCATACAGGCGGTCTCGAGTATTTTCCTCGTCGCATTTCTTGATAATCTTTTCGAACTTGTCAAGAAGCTGTTTCTCAGATTGTTCAGAGTCCTCCTGGGCGTTGTATATGCCGATAGACCTTTCGGCGAATTCAGTAATAATGCTTCCAGCGAACACTTCTTTCCACTCGCCGTTGGAATAGGAACACAGCCAAAATTCCCTACATACGATAGATGATACGTTAGTAGTCTGAGCGTTCTTGGGATTCTGCATATATAGCTGTACTTCTACGCCTTCTTCCCCAGGAGGGATGGTGATCCCAGCAGATATTGTGACGTCGCGGAATCGATAGCCCAAAAGCACAGATGCAGAGTTGGCGATAGATCTTGCTGCTTCGATCACCATCACTAACATCGCTGACATGGGATATAGAACAGTGCCGTTTACCTTCTCGCCTGTTAAGTACTTGTCGCATCACGGATGAACATGGATCTTACCTGGTGGTCTTCAAGCCACGGAAGCTCCGAGATCCGAATCGTGTTTCTCCATCTAGGCTTAAGCGGATTCCAGTCAGCAGATGGCACCCCGAGAAGCTCGTGGCGGATATGATCGCGTTGTAGGTAGTTTCGAAACAGTCTACTCTCAATCCAGTATGACTGTGAGTGATTGAAGGGATATTTCGGCAAATCAGTCAGCATCTGCATGGATGTCTTCGACCCATAGTCGTTGACTTTGTCCATGGCTATAGGGAACCCGAGAGCGAACAACTTCCCAGCAAGATTCAACATCGCGCCAAGAGAGTTGAGGTTCCGTCGCAAAGTAGAATCATACAATATCTTCTCTCTCTGAGACAACGATTCTTTTATCGGCATTTGGAGCGCTGCATGTGGCCCGATCTCAATATAGTATTCTTTTTGACTGCCCGCCGAATTACAGGACGTCTCTGCCCGGAGAGCCTTAATTGCTTCATAGAAGCGTACCCGAGAGACGAGATTCTTCACCCAGTACTCCGGTTGACTCAACATTTCAATTGGAAATACGTCCCCAGTGACGGAGGAAGCGAAAACTGGATATTCTCCCTCCTTAATAACGGGTTTGGGGCATCTTATTGACCGGATGGATTCGAGGTGCTCATCAACGATAGCTAGCATGTGATCAGAATGGTAGGCGACCGGAACCCTCAATTTTCTTGCGAAGATCTCATGTTCCTCAAGTTCCTCTTTAAGACGGTCGATAAGTTTTTCATCTCCTGTCACAGTCGTGTTCTTTGGGCTGTTACTACAGCCAATAGACAGTGACTGGTGCTTGTTGTCTCGAGGAAGCTGATCAATATGGGTCTGAACCTCGGTCGCGGATAATTGAACGGCCATCATACCCCCGCGACGAGTAAGATCGGGCGTCACGAGTCTGGCCGCAAGCAAGCCGCGATAATAAGCTATCGTCCACGCGGATTCTCTCGAAATAGCTCCGGCGCAGAAAGCGGCAGCTATCTCGCCAGAAGAATGGCCTACAATTCCGCAGGGTCGTATGTTCCAGGTGCTGAGCAAGTTGACCAGAGCGATTTGTATGGCGGTGCATATCGGTTGTGCCAAAGCGGGATGGTCGAGTCTTGAATCCTCGATTTTCTTCCCAATCTCTTCAGTGATGGACCAGGTGCTTCCCAAACGCTGGAAGTGCTCTTCGGCTTCGGCGAGACTCTTTTGAAATGCTGGAAATACATCAAGACCGGTACCCATTTTCACCCACTGCGCCCCCTGACCAGTAAAAACGAAGTGAAGCCTTGGGGGTGCCGACGATCGCGAGGCTTTCGGCATGCTGCTCAACTTTTCTTCTAAGTCTTCGTGAGCTTGTGCGAGGAAATAGGATTTCCACGGCAGAACACTTCTTTTCTCCGAAAGCGTGTAGGCGAGTCTCTTCGGAAGCAGGGCATCCCTAGTGTCGGCTGACGTCTCGAACATATGAGATCTATATGCAGCCGCGATTCGTTGAATACCAGCAGCATCGGCGGCAGACCACACGAAAACGTATGCTCGACTAGCTATTTCGACATCGCGCCTGTCACCGTCGATATTCCCAGTTCCGTTTATGCCAGAAGTGTCACAGGCCTCTCCAAGTACTGGAGGCTGCTTCGTGGTACAATGATGTCCACTAATACGCCGTCCTGACAGATAACTATACGCATCATCGAGAATAGCGTGGGCATTGGAGCCGCCGTATCCAAACGAGTTCACGGATGCTCGGCGAATTCCACTTGACGGCCACTGTGTAGCTGTCGTAGGAAACCTCAGACGGCCGACATCTTCCTGGATCTTTGAATTCAAAGTCTTGAACCCAGCAATGGGTGTAATGATGCCCTTTTCAAGGCAGAGAACCGTTTTAATGATACCTGCAATCCCAGCGGTCGCCTCTAGATGTCCAATGTTGGACTTCACCGAGCCGATGTAGATCGGATCATCCCGACCAGAGCTGGTGTTGAACACGGCTTTGATCGCGCTGGCTTCTATGAGATCTCCTAGAGCTGTACCGGGGCCGCTGTTCATACGCTGAAGTCAGTACTCAGTGTAAAACGTAAAGCCTCAAGCGATTCATCTGGAACGTGTAAGGGCAGTGAGGACCGAAATTCCTGGAAGGGGAAAAAAAAATTGAAACCAGGGAACTAACTGCGTCTCAAAAAGCCGAGTTTCGTGGAGGCTAAGGCCTCCAGCGCGGTAAGCTTCACGAATAAGGCTCTCTTGGGCTTCCTGACTAGGTTGCGTAAGACCAGGGGTTCTGCCATCCTGATTCATCGCCGTCGAGCATATCACCGCACGGATAGTGTCCCCTGCGGCGATGGCATCTACCAGTGGTTTGACCACCAGTACTCCGAAGCCCTCGCCCCTCGCGTAGCCGTTTGCTCGTTCATCGAAGCTATAGCAACGACTGTCAGGAGATAAGAAATTCATGGTCGATAGGCCAATGGCGCTTGAGAGCGGCTCGAGATAAAGCTGCGAGCCGCACACCAAGCTCTTTAGAACGTTAGGAACAACTTCCCATTCAACATAACGGAGCTGGTAGGGATCATACCATGGTCGACTCGCGCGAGCGAAGGCTCTGGCATGCTAGATGGAGAGCTACCATGCTGCTTGAACAAGCAGTCTCAACTGACATACTTGGACCCCTTAGGTCATAAAACCAGCTTATCCGGTTGGATAGAAGTGTGCTTCCGGTCCCAGTACCTTTATACTTAGGATTAATCTCCTCATCTGCATCATAGAACATGCAATAATTAGATCCAACAGACCCCTCGTAGACCGAGGTTTTCGAGCCTGCTGCTTTATGTATTGGAATACCCGCTAGAGAGAAGTGCCTTAGTACCCATGGCGGGGAGAGAGTCTTACCAACACGGGGAAGTTATTCTTACCATTTTCAAGAGCGTGATACGCTGTTTCTAGCAGACATCTCTGTTGCGGATCCATACACTCGGCCTCAGAAGAGCTTATAGAGAAGAACGGCGCGTCGAAGGCACGGATGTCTTCCGATAAGAAATGAGCGCCCCTGCAGTTGATCTATTCGTCAAGTATTCATTAACTCTTTACTACTCAATTATACTACTATCCTTCTTGTCATCCCCATTATAAAAATACTACTCACGGTATCATGGCGTGCAGCGTCTGGATGGTAAAATCCGTTGATATTGAACCGATCTGGAGGCACCTCTGTCATAACCGACCTTCCCTGAAGCAATATATCCCAAAATCCTGCAGGAGAGACCGCCTCTTGAGGGAAGCGCATCGAGAAGCCTATGATGGCCATAGGTTCGAAGAGATCCGCTCCACCTATTGATGGGTTCTCCGCAGGCCCTTCCCCATTAACATCATAATCATGACAAGCTGCCATCTTGTCTTAGGTGTAGGCGTATAGTTCTCCCAAAGAAGTTCTCTCGTGTCCAATACCTACGAGAAAGACAGCACTTATATGAGAGAGGGGTGGGGAGGTCCATTAGCGCGAAGAGGTGAGGTAGGACACCATCACGACAATCATATCATCGAGTGCTATGTCATGAAGTCCTGCATGGGACTTATTCTGCCCTACAACTGCCGCGAGAGCTAAGCCTCTTTGAATCTAAGGACCGAGACTAACTCAAGCCCCCCTCAAGATATCTGCGGAGGAGTGGAACATGCGAGTGATATGCAGATCTGGGCCGACTATGTAAGAGCGGTTGGCCAGAAAAGGATCACTCGCGCTAGGGAATGAAACGTCGGTATCACAGGAAGGCAAGACACACACAGACGCCCTCAGACG
This sequence comes from Xylaria sp. FL0043, assembly GCA_022578865.1. Classification (NCBI taxonomy): domain Eukaryota; kingdom Fungi; phylum Ascomycota; class Sordariomycetes; order Xylariales; family Xylariaceae; genus Xylaria; species Xylaria sp. FL0043. Next base: position 1,067,255 of record MU397241.1, on the reverse strand, counting down.
GAATCATGCTGCGCACCCTGCCCAACATCAAATCTGCATTTCACAAAGAACCCTGCAACTCCGACGCTCACGGACTTGGCCACTACTTCGAGAGAATGTAGTCAAAGGAGCACTCAAGGGTACTCACGGCGCTCTACTAAACTCTGATCGGAATTCCAAACTAGAGATTACAATAGATAGTCCTAGATAAATGAGCAGTCTAGCTCCGGTATAGCGCTACAGATCTGTCATACCCACAAATGAAACACTACTTACTTATGACTTGATGTCTCTCCCTCACCTTTCAAGTAAGTAATCCGAGCTACACGCCTACTACGCCATCAACGCCATAACGCTACAATACAAAACCAACTACAGCGACATGACGCCACACTCCGTTCTCACGAATCAAAAAAGCGGACTGCATCTCCTATAGCCAATTCCACCTCTTTCCCAAGCCCAGCTCCGTCATAGGCGTAGATGAGGTCATGTACCACACGTTCCGTAGAGTGCAACCTAACACGGTTGCCATCCACTTGAGACATTTGATTTGCAAACTCTCGAATCGGCTCAAAGAAACCTTCCGCAGTCCCAACGTGAATGAACAGAGGCACCTTGGTGTGGAATGAATGATTCAGAGGCGAGATGTAAGCGAGCTCCTCCGCGGTCGGCTCGTCCTCAGGAAAATATGCCTCAACGCCCCATTGAAGAAGAGAAGGGACTATACTGTCGTGCTTTGCGTTCTTGTCGGATTCAAAGTCTGCACCAGCCTGAGAAGTCACATGTACCCAAGGAGACCAGAGCATAGCACCGCCTGGTAACGGGAGAGTCGCTGAGGCTGAGGTCTCTAGATATCTCAACAGGCTTAATACCAAATTCCCTCCCGCCGAGTCTCCGGAGACGATGACATTGTTTGGGTTGACTCCCAGAGATAGAACGTGATTGTAACAAGTCAGCAGATCTTGTACCGCAGCTGGGAAACGGCTGGAATCGTCGACTGCAACTCGGTATTGCGGGAAGAAGCAATGTGACGCATTTAAATGCTTTAGCAACGCTTTGGAGACTTTCTTTCCCCAGAAGTCTTGTCCAAGTGCAAGAACAAAGGCGCCACCAGGGAAATGCAGCACCACTTTCGCGTTTTCAACGTCGGGCGAGGTCGCGAGTAGGGGCACTGGATACCACAATCCACCCACAGATTTCGGCGTCGCTTTACCGGGAGTCAGGACTCCGGAATAGAGGCCAGGGTCTGCCGGTTCGGCCTGATCATACCGCTGCTTCTCCTTCCGGTGGTCCGAGATCACTGTATACATGCCATCATGTCTTGTTGTGGCATACCAGGTGAACAAATCTCGGAGCACAGCATTCAAAATGCTATATTTCAAGCTCCATTCACGAAAAGGCCGGGCGGAAGGGAGGCCGTAACGAGCCAAACGCCACGGGAGAGTAACCAATATTTTTGAAACAATAAAGGTAGTATAGAAGGCTTTGAACGGCTGTTTCGACCAGATTAGAGCCATCATGGGAGGACGCCCTGTAGCGGACTTGGGCTTGAGGAGTTAGAGGATGGCGTAAACAGATTGACGAATTGACCGAGGACAAAGGACAAAGGACGTTCGGTAGCTGCTTTTCGAGCTCCAGTCTGCTTGGCGTCTTACCACCACCGATGAGAGAATAAACCTGGGGTCAAAGAAGCGGAAGGATCGCCGGTACCGCGCAAGCCTACCGCATGCACGGCCAGGGGTGATGGTGTGAAGAGACGCGGCGAGTGCCCAGAAGCAGGACCGACTCCTCTAATAATAACGGGTTGCTTATTGGCCAGGGATATTCTGGTGGTGCATTTGAGTGGTATTGTTGATGTATCAGAACACATGCCTCGTTGGAGAACGTCGCAATTAAGCATACTGCAGTATACTAATAGATGCCGAAGAGTACAGAGGAAGTGGTGCTAGAGTTAACGTCGCTGTTGTCGCCTTGGCCAATTAAATCCTAACGTCCTACCCACTGATACAAGCAATCATACGGCACGGAACCTTGCACACATAATTAGTGTCAGATCAGGGTTGTAGAGTTGCTGACGGGCGAGACGGGGTAGTAGAGCGTGGTCGCATCAAATCCTTCGATCGTCAATCGCTATTTGTTCTATGAGGTGCTGATCAGCTAAGAGGGTAACACTGTTAACACTGTCTATTAACTGCATTCGGGGCCGAAAAATGTGTGTTGATCGAGTGACACTGACTTCGGCCAGTCGGGCACACTGCAGTAAGACCCGGGGGTCATGACATTCTGTTTCTCTTTTTACCTCTCTTTCTGGGTTGAATGAATCCCCCTATTCGAGGGACCCTCGACACTGCTCATATAAACTCAAGAGGTAGTTGGGCAGCTGCGCTGTCTTGGTTCCTCGCTGGCTGTTGAGAACTTCCATGCGCCCTGCTAGTTAGACTATTAGCTCTCGCGGAGCGGGCCGCGATCCTTTCTACTTCCCCAGGCGTCTTCAGCCCTACGAGAAGAGTTGAAGATGAGCGACCTTACGCCGAGCGCCAGAGTCAACTTTGACACCGGTGTTGCCTTTCTAGTGTTGGCGACCGTAGCAGTGGTTGCTCGGTTCGGCAGCAGGCTGTCTATCGGAAAGGCTCCCCTGGGTTCAGATTGGCTGTGCTTACTGTCCCTTCTGTTCTTCTATGGGTATATCATCGTCATTATCAACTGTATGCTCTTCTCTGATTTCGACGTATCTGCCTCATTCCACCCTGGAAACTTACAAATAACAGTCATCTTCAATGTGTCACAATTCCACGCATTCGATTTCAACGCTTCGTTTCCATTGAGCGAAACGAAGAACTTCCTAATAGTGAGTCTTCGAGCACCCTCCATGAAATATTGCGGCCAGGCAGCTTGACGGTCGATTCGCAGGCAGTGTTCCTCATCGAGATCTTCTTCACGCTCGTCATCACTTCAGTGAAGCTCAACATTCTCTGGTTCTATCATAACATCTTCCGCGTCGATCGCACCACCAACCGCGTGATATTCGGATTGGTGGCTATTTGTATAATATGGTTTCTGATTGCCATATTCCCTCTCATCATATTCCAGTGCCATCCAGTCGACGCTTTGTGGAATAAGTTTGATGCTCCCCCTGCGTGTCTCGAGTCGCAGAAGATTCTGTTGGGATATGAACTGAGTAATTTCTTCATCGACATTGCTATCTTGGCCGTTCCCGTAGCGACAGTGGGGAAGCTACAACTCTCGCGAACCAAGAAAGTTGGTGCTTCTGTCACATTCCTCCTTGGAGGCTTGTGAGTCAACTGCAGCTCAGATATTCCATGGGCAACTGGCTCTAACCGTCGCTCTAGTGTTTGTATAGCGAGCATTGTCCGGTTGACAACAATTTATGATGTCAGGGATCCTTCAAAGCCAGGTATGGGATTCTCCCTCCGTCTTTCAGTGCACGCATCTACTAAAGCCGAGCAAGTACAATCGTCCCCGTCAATCGTCTGGTCAACCATACAGGCGGGCATTGCCATAATCTGCAGTTGCATACCGACTTACGGGCCCTTGCTCGCGAGCACTACCAAGGGTTTCCGACATCTGACCAGTCAATACGGCACCCGTGGCTCGCAGGTCGACAAGCCCGGAGACACCATTGGGTCCTCTCGGGGCAGGTTCCAAGATTTGGACGACAGCAGGGGTGATAGCTGGACTCGAATCGTATCCCCAGACACCCATAGCCTGCGCGCATGGAAGCCCGAATCGAATAAGAGTAACGAGCACATATTGCAGCCTTTACCTCCAAGAGGCATTATTGTGAGCCATCAGGTTGATGTGGTTTGAAGTACGCTGGAGTGCCATTGCCATGGATCTGTTCAGGCATGCTTGAAACCGACGTCCATGTTAATAACTGTCTTCCGGAGTCAAGAGTAAAAAATGGAGTATGTCAGGCTCTTTTATTTGAATTGAGGAGGGAGTGTATCTATGACTCAACGACATCTGTACGTACGAGCCTTGGTAAATAACAGGCTAGCTCTTTCGATCTCTTTTGCCGTCACGGTCTTGCTCCAATGTCATTGTCGTGTTACCAGTGACGCGACCGCCAGCTCGTCACTCCTAAACCGCTTCACGGGATAGAGAAAGTGCCCAATAATCTAAGTACTTAGCTAAGCAGTCCCTGCCAGTAAGTTGGGCAGTCTCAACTTAAGTAACTATCAGTGAAGTCGTAGGGCACCTGAACAAATAATTCTAGCAGCTACGGAAATGATAGAGCTAGAGGCCACTAACCAGTTCTGGCTAAAAGGAGCTACAATTTACACTACAAGACGCTCGATGTCGACAGCATTATCGACAAGGAACAGCCACTCCCAGCAAGAATAACTAGTATTCCATTAAATTGAGATAATTACGTGCTGTTTCCCTCGTCTCTCCATGGTATCGACTTAATCTTGATTAAAAGAAAGGAGCATATATGTCGTTGATTTAATTTGTTCAACTTATATATAGAACTTACCTTGCTTACCTACGTATGTCCTATTGCTGAAACACTGCATCGCCACTAGTCCTACAGAGGCCAAGACGGACGGAAGCTAAGCCCGAGCCCGCCTAAGCCCCACGGCCGGTGTCATCATTATACATCCTTCGTCTTCGCGACATAACATGCTTACGTATCACACATCCACGACAGACACCCATCCACCGGCAACCTATCTCCTGATGCCAGTTCCCAGAGGAAGGCATCATGGCTAGGTGAAACCCCAGAAATCTCCATCGTACAACCCGAATTGATTAGTGGGCATCGAAGCCGGAGCTCCCGAGCGGATACCACCTGCTCAACGATATCTTAGGCGTCAGCATTGTCAGAGGAACGACAGACTTCTGTGTCTGTGCCGCTTGTATCGAACGAACCGACCAAAACAAGCACGCAAGAAAGAGCCCCGCTGCTGTCCTTTGCCTTCGCGGACCTCCGCGTGAAGATATTAGTTCCGAACCATGCCCTTTGACCCGCCATCAGCAGCGCAGGCGCTCGCCCTCCCTCCCTCGCCGTCTCCCTCACCATCCCCAATAACATCGCCCTCCCACACCGACCACCCACCACCATGGGCCGCAAGCCCAACAAGCGGCCGCAGCCCCAATGATCTGCTCGGCTCGACCCGTCTCCCCGCAATCCGGCGTCTCTCAACGCGGAACCGGCGCTCAAGCGGCGGCATCGGCGGTGGCGGTGGTGGCGGCGGTGATCACCACCACCGACCGTTAGCACAGCGCATAATGCAAACCAGCATCTCGATCACGAACAAGCTGATAAAACTCGGCTACAGCATGACGCCCCTACAACGCATCCTCGCGACCGTGGTCGGCATAGCCACCCTCGTGCTGACGATCCTCTTCATCGTCTTCTCGCACAAGATCTTCGCGGCGCTGCACCCGTTCGCCGAGGGCTGGCGGAAGTTACCGGGCGGCTGGGTCCTGCTGTTCTTCCTCTCCGCCATCACCGCCTTCCCGCCCATGATCGGCTACAGCACGACCGTGACCATCGCGGGCTTCATCTTCGGTTTTCCCCGCGGCTGGTTCATCATCGCGGGCGCCACCGTCGTCGGCTCGACGGCCTCGTTCCTCGCGAGCCGCACCGTCCTCAGCAAGTACGTCGAGCGCCTCGTGGGCGAGGACCGCCGCTTCGTCGCCCTCGGCCAGGTCCTCCGCCACGACGGCCTGCTCGTGCTGGCCGCCATCCGTCTCTGTCCTCTGCCCTTCAGCTTGAGCAACGGGTTCCTCGCCACGATCCCCAGCATCTCGCCCGGCGGCTTCGCGCTCGCCACGGCCCTGGCCACGCCCAAGCTGCTCATCCACGTGTTCATCGGCGACCGGCTGGCGCAGCTCGCCGAGAACGACCACATGCCCCTCGGCACCCGCATCATCAACTACCTGAGCATCTTCTTCGGTATCGTCATCGGCATCACCGTAGGCTGGTTCGTCTACCAGCGGACGATGCGGCGCGCCAAAGAGCTCGCCATCGAAGAAGCTGCGGCGACGGACGGCAACGGCGTCTTGATTGCCCCCGATGAGTTCGCCTACGACGACCTTGAGGAGGGCGTGTTCGGCAGGCGGTCGGGAGAGGGGGACTCGGCAGCGCTCATGGACGACGATGATATTTCGCTTTGGGATAATACGGAGAGTCCACACGGGGCGTATAGAGACGATGATGACGTGGATGCGAGTCCGAATACGAGGGCGGGGACAAACGGTGAAGCTACGTCGAAGCGCTCTGATATGAAATAAATCACTTGCTTGGTTGGGATCAACATTTCGGGGCAACAATTGATGGAAACAGCTTGGGCTTGGTACAGGCGTTGGGAATTGGGAAAGAGGGCGTATTGCCATCATGATTTTATCTATAGGTTTACACATTGGAGCATAGAAGTTATATTCTCATGTATTACGAGTCACAGCGACAGTTTCGGTCCATCATATTACATCTGTATATTTACTGTGCAGCCTTCCTAAGCTGCAAAGGGTATTATCATCGTGTGTCGTGATCGAATGCTTCATACCTCCTTATATACAGAGAGCCAAACTCCGAGGTTATGCAATTTGGTGTAGTGCGCCGCCGATGCCTAGAAATCCAGACAATGAACCATCCTGCTTGCTATAAAACTCCCCAAAAAAAATCAGAAATCAAAATAACAGAATCAAAAACAGTATGTCCTTGTTCAGCTCTCACTTAGTACGATCAGAGCTGGTGATTAAGTTTTCATCAATGAATGCGTCCGACGTCTACTGCTGTTGTTGCGCCTGGAAATATTGCATGAACTGAATGGCTTGCTCCATCGGGTATCCGATGAATACCGGTCCAGTGAACACCATCTGGGGAGTACCACCTGGTTTAGTATGTGGGAGGCCTTCTGTATTCAAGAAGGCAGGTTGAGGCAGCGAACTGGTAGCTGGTTTCTCTTGAGCACCATGATGGGAGGGAGTAAAAGGTTGGTTCAAGGGTGGAATATCGGCCAGTCCAATGGAGTCCTTATCCTCCTGCTTATGAGGGGTTATGTCGCCCATCGACGCTAATTTGGTATGGTCAAACGGGCATTTCCCTTTTGTCTGCGAAGGTGTTGCTACTGCATCGAGGGTGGGAGACGGCATATGCACTGGAGCCGGAGGAGGAGACTCTGGCCGCTCTCGCGGAATGCCCTGGCTTGACTGTCCGTCCGAGTAGACCGGAACTGAGATACCCCAAGGCCGACTGGGAGACTCGCCAACACGAACTTCTTTCAATGGCCGGTCAAAGTGGCTTTGCCTCTCTTGATCTTCCTCATTATTGTCTGGGGCAGTGTGATCGGGGTCATCGGCGACGGTAGCGCTGACTGTGTGTGCCCAGTCCTGTACCCTGTCGTTTGAGGCCCTTTCCACATCGCTTTGGGGCCGGGTGTCTTGCTCGGGTAACATTGGTTGATGAATTTTACCCAGTCCCTCAACCATGCTGGCGAGATTACCATACTTGGCATCTAGCTTCTTGACATCTTCTTCGTTTCTCTGGTAGCGTCTGACGCATACCTCGTGGCTTCTTGGAAGCTCGTGTTTGTACTTCTCAAGATAGTTCGCGATTTGCTTGGGGGAATGTCGGTCAAGAAATCGGAGAGGACATTTCGTAGCAGCATGCTGAGAGCCCGTCTCGTCGTACATGGCAGCACATATAGGGTCTTCATGTTGCCCCGCAGCATCTCGACGGCCCTGATGATCCTGATGGCCGTTCACCTGTGGTTCCTTCTCGGTCGGCTGAGTAAAGGGACAGTCCAGGCTGCCCTTCTTCCCTTCGACGGTAAAGTCCTGCTCGAGTATGGTAGACATGGAGGTCATGGTGGTGGGCACGAGACTGTCCCTACTTCTGCTGGTCTGGCTACTCTTGCTGAAGTCGGTTAGGGAGGAAGCGACGCGTCTACCTTCGCGGATGATCACGGCAATTTGATGTTTAGAATCGGAGGACTTGCGGTTAGGGAGTGGAACAAAGTTTGTATTTGCTAGTGACGAATTGTGTATTTCAGGTGGAACCTGCAGGTTCACCAAAGTCTCTGATACCTCAGGCGCGGCAGCTGCATATTTATCGGCCAGATACTGGAACTGTGTTTTGCGGCCCAACGTTAGCGACGATGGTAGAGCCCAAGTTTTGCCTCCAGACGGACAGAAACTTTTGATGTGAGAAAAACCAAAAAGATGGAGGATTGCCATGGTTCAGAAACTTGAAAGATAATATGTCGCTCAGCGCCCCCTCGAAAGGTAACTCGCGATCTAGAGCTAATGATTGTCTCATCATATGAAAGGCAGGGGTGAAGTATCGTAGGTCGGTGTTATATATATAGTACTTGGTGATGATGAACAAAAATAGCAAAAACGTACCTGTTCATGTGCATACCGCAGCTTATGCTCCAAAATAGTCTGTCTGTCGCTCAAGTTCTGCACTTCATCGGCCAGAGCATTGAAAGACTCGACCAAAGTCTGCGTCAGATACTGCGTATTCATGCCAGCTACGTCCACGCCCATCTCTTTATATACAATGCTGCGCTGCTGCTACTGAGAGTGCAGGCAGGAAGAATATGAGGAAGAAGGAGAAGAGGGGAGGATTACTCAAAGAAATAGTAGAAAATATTGGAATGGGCTGAGGCTAAACAAGGTTTGGCCTAAGACCCGGTTTTTTGGTGGACTCCATCCGAACCGGCCCGGAGGTAGACCCCATCACCTGGGCACCTGATGCGGTTTTAGGCAAGCCCCCTATATAACGATACAAATCTAAATATTCATACCCCGGTAAGACACTCAGTTTGTAAAAGATCTCAACAGTCCTAAGTAGAAACACCATATCATACCTTATGGCCTACAGCTATCTGGTTAGAAGGTTTAGGTTCACGTATTTGGAAGCGAGCGTTGTGCAACTGCAGCTGTGCCGTTTAAGGTTATCTCCAAATCCTCGGAACAATGGATTTTGAGGGGTTGTTCAGATGCGCCACTAAGAATGGCTGGCTCACATGCGCATCTCCATGCGCATCTCCTCGCTCCACTACGCATCCTCTCATGAGATGCGCTTGAACTATTGTCAGAATAATTGATCCACGTGTTTCAAGAAAGAGCATAAATCTTTAGCTTTAAAGCAACTTGTAATCAAGAATGGCCCCGGTAATCGCTCGTCTGGTTTCCGAGAGCAAACCATATCTTGTGCCAGGTAAGCCGTCACATCCATTGGCCCTCGTCCTCGTACCATTAGTTAGCTAAACGGTTTAGGCAAGCTTCTCGTCAAGGAATTATGGTTTGAGGTGCCTCTAGACCACTCGAAGCCCGAAGGACAGGCTGTCAAGCTATTTGCTAGAACCGCAGTCAAATATGAACGACCTATAGTCGAATCCACCGAGGTTGTCCAGCGGCCATTCCTCCTCTTCCTTCAGGGTGGACCTGGGTTCGGGTGTCCTGCGCCGCAGGACAGCACTCTCTCGAAGCACATGCTTGACCGGGGCTATGAGTTACTGCTCCTCGACCAACGCGGCACTGGGCTCAGTTGTCCCATTTCTGCGAACGCCCTCACGCGTGTCGGTGGGCCTCAGGAACAGGCTGACTATCTGAAGCTTTTCAGAGCAGATACCCTAGTTAACGACAGCGAGGCCGTCCGTCTGTGTCTGACCAAGGACTTCCCGCCCGAGAAGAAGAAATGGACCACTTTAGGCCAGTCATTTGGGGGTATGATGACGATGACATACCTTTCGTTCGCACCCGAAGGTCTACGCGAATGCTTTATCACAGGGGGTCTTGCATCACTAGACAAAGGACCAGAAGAAGTCTACCAGGTGACGTATCAAAGGGTCATCGAGCGAAATCAAGTCTATTACAACAAGTTTCCTCAAGACGTCCAAGCCGTTAAGGAAATTGCCGGGAAAATCCAGGAACTCGGCGGTGATAAGGGTGTCCCACTACCGGCCGGTGGGCTCTTAACTGTCAAGCGCCTCATGACGCTGGGCATTCACCTCGGGATGGACGGGGGCATCGACGCAGTCCACAACTTAATCATAAGAGCTAAAGCGGATCTTGACCAATTCGGCGTGTTCTCGCACGCTACGCTTAATGCATTGGAGCAGAACGGTAAATGGGATGTTGCTCCCATTTACACCTTGCTTCACGAGCCATGCTGGTGTTACGGCCCTGGAGTTGCTAGTAGGTGGGCGGCAGAGCGCGTAGGCCAGGGTATCGAGGAATTCCAATGGCTTCGAGAGGACTGGCCTGGACTAGCCTCCCTCGGCGACCGACCGCTCTTCTTCTCGGGCGAGCACATCTTCCCTTTCCTTTTCGAGACCTGTCCCGAGCTTGTCAAGATGCAGGAGACGGCCGATATACTCGCACACTACGACGAGTGGCCATCGTTATACAATATCGAGCAACTTGGCAAAAATGAGGTACCCGTCTACGCTGCAGTCTACAACGACATGTACGTCGATGCCGGTTTGTCGCGCGTCACTGCCTCTCGAATAAAGGGTATCAAGGTCTTCGAAACCAATGTCTTATTCCACAGCGCTTTGCGAGCAAAATCGGATGAGGTGTTCCGAGAGTTGCTTGCACTGAGAGATGATACTATAGACTAGCCGAGTTTCGTCTCATGTCTTAACAAATTTGCACGGAGCGAGCATCCACATAGCACAGCTTATTTGTATTAAAACCAAAGTCAAATCGATTGATCTGGTCAAGACGATTATGATCGAACCAACGTAGTCAACCTGCTATAAAGAAATACGAGCGACTACTTTCCAGCCTGTTTATGGGTCTGTTGATGATTGAATAAAAACTTATCTCTTAGAAGGACCCAAGGCTAATGCTCGCCCAGTTCGAGCTATTCAAACTCGATAAGAACGATCTATCGGTGTTGATATTGAAATTTCAGTACGCAGCTGCTAGTAATCGTGTCTCATCCTGCCAATCAGCATCATCTGTCTCGGATCTCCCACAATCCATCAGGTCTCACTCTCTTTCAAAAGAGCTAGCTTCAGATCTCGACCACTGCATATTTCATCCAGGACTAGCCCCTCAATTAGAGGGAGGCCTATATTCCCCAGTGTCCAGTCTGGATGACCCGGCTTGGTGCGTTCCGCGCGTCTTGCAAGTGTAAGTAGCTCTTGCGTAGATTTTTCCTGCCACATCTCGAAAATTTCCCGTCCTAATATTCTATAGTTTATGTGTCCATCTGGTTCTTCGGGGCCTCCCCATTCGCGTATGTACAGATATTTATGGCGATGTAGAATGAGGGTAAACCGGTGGATTATGTAGAGCTCGGTATGTTGGACGAGGGTGAACTGGCCTGGGTCTATGGCTGGCCAGAACTCTGACATGTCGCAAGGGAGGTTTCGTATGAGATCTTTAAGAGACATTGTTTCCGGCGGGATACTGGAGGATATGGATGCGGGTGGTGGAAATCTGATAACCTAGTGATTCTGAGAGCCGAGATTATTTCTGCCGAGAGGGTGTCCAGACGTAGTGGAGGAAGAAGAGGGAGACACCATGGATGGAAGCAACGGAAGCCCTGATTACTTTCGGCCTGAAAGGTGCGTTCATTCCAGGTTTTGCTTTCACGCATTGATTACTCGGCAGCAGGGACTAGTTGAAGCTGATTATTAGCGCTCCAAAATGAGCGTTGATTATGGAGGAAGGATCGGCCAGGCCTTTGATCGTATGGGAGGAGAGAGTCACAAAACTACCATCTTTTTGACTAAATAGGAGAGTGAAACGAATCCATCATAGTCAGATACTCGAGCCTGCACTATGAGTCCTCAGTGAAAATCCTGCTCGCTTTGGACGGAAGCTGTGTAGACCTTTCCTTCACACACCACCATTCATTCATGACAGGTAACTCGATATTCCGACAAGTCCATCCTTATATCGGAACTCTCGGCGCTACCTCTTTCCAGAACGCACATCTCTCTGCAAGCTGAACCAGTCTCGCACCCGTAAACCCAGAGCTATCGATGACCCATTCTTCCCCGGTCTCCAGGTCCGGGACTCCAGAAACGTTGCTCGCCGTCAACTTCAAGGTGTTAGGATCACCGGTCACGAAAAATGATGCGAAGGCGCCTATAACCCGTTCAAGAGTTAGCAACAAGCCGGCTCCAATAGCACGGTTAGCCTACTAACCTGCGTAGCCCTTATAGTGTAGAGGATCCTGCTTTTGGGCCGAGTTGATAGTATTCCACTGGCCGCGAACTCAGTCAGCGAAAGGTAGTCGACGTAATTGCTAATGGCCGGACATGTTTACGCATTCATGCTCTCATGGTGACTTGGTGACACGTACCCAGTAAACATCAGAAGCATGCTGCGCCGGCGCGATCGTGTATTCGCTAATCCAGCTGCCATCCCGCGCGCTCCTCGCCATCCAATATGCAGGACAAGCAAGCGTGGAGTCCCGAAAGATCAACCCAGCCCTCGTATACGAGTCATTATAACCAACAACATTCTCAGCACTTCCAGCCTCCGGATACAAATCCTTCAACCTCTCGACCTCGGCAGCTGACAAACCCGGGAGATATCCCGAAACCCACAGATCAAACGACGCCACAGACGAATTAAATGGTGGCGTACCTGTGTCTACGCTACTCTTCAGACCAGGCGGGATGAAATTCTCACCCTCGTGCGTGTTGTACATACCGTACCCAGCCACAATAGCGCCCTTCTGCAGCGCCGTGGCAGCAGACAGCGGCGTCCGCAGGAATACATCGTCGATTACGGGCCCCCATTCGAACGAGGCGGTGGTATACTGGTGCGCGTCGACAATAGCGAGGTTCGCGTCGCGGATCGTCTGCACGTCCACGCTCTTCAGACACTGCAGGCTCTCCGGGCCCGCGCAACCCGTCATATTAGCCAGTGTATCGTACCGCCATTGCGCCTCGGGGGCATCGACGCGATACGTCTTGGGCCAGAACGGGCTCGATGCGAGAGCCTGTCGGAATAACGGCTTCTCATCATCATCGACACTGCCATGGTCCGCGATAGCCTGCGCGAGCACGCTACCGCCTCCGGCAGACTGGCCCCAGACGGTGATGCGCTCGGGATCACCGCCGAAGCGATCGATATACTTCCTGGTCCAGCGCAGCGCCATATCCTGGTCCAGGAGGCCGGCGTTGGCGTCCGAGAAAGGGTCTGCTGCGATTTCTCTTCCGGGGAGGAATCCGAATGCGTTGACGCGGTAATTCGGGTACACGAAGATCATATCGCTGGCCTCCGAGACGTTAAGAATGGGGTAAGCGGACGGCGGGACCGTGAACGAAGCTGACCCCTGGATGAAGCCTCCGCCGTAGAAGGTCACGACGACGGGACGCAGTGGCGCGTCGCTCGTCCAGGGACGGCCGTAGAGCCCGAGGTACAGGCAGTCTTCTGAGCCGTTGACCGTTCGCTGCGGACACATGTCGAACGTTTGCGAGGAGTCGTAGACGCCATTAGTGATGGGCAAGGGCGGTTGAGGGGCCCGGAACCTACATTTTGAAAAAGCATGAGTAATTCTACTACAATTAAACGTACGTTGATTTCATGAGAGAGAAAGTGTAACAAAACTTAGTCTTCTAAAAGAATCTACCTATTCTGGCCTACGGGCGGAGCAGCAAATGGGATTTTCTGCCAGTATGAGATATTGTAAGTAGGATTATATGCTCCTTGGAAAGTTCCATAATCCAGGGTCGCCGTGAGAACTTGTGAGTCCCCAAACCCCGCAAGAAGGGAAAGACATATCGCGCCTACGAGTGAGAACATCCTCACAATTGAGAGTCCAGAGAGTCGATCATCCAATTTCAGAATCTGGTATATCGGTCATGTTTATATCCCTGCATGGACTGCCCTATTTACCCTTTACCCGGTGGACTCATGCAAGAATGTCTTCACTATGGGGTAGACTATGGAGAAATTTGGAGTATCCAAGCCAGCGGATAGTCCCCAACTTCGGTTGGCATTGACCCTTTCACCGAGCTCTGCCTTTCTTATGACCTCTCTATCACGGGATATTCCTATCGCCTACCAGATATCCGGGTGCCAGTATACTTCGTGGATCATGATAGAGCACCGATCCTATCTCTAGCTCATAACGGTCGTCATTTCATCAGCGCCCCGCATACCTTTTCTTTTTCCAACCCTCCTAAGCATACGCATAACAATGCAAGCTCAAAGCGTAGCGACATAATTGCCGTACGGCTCCTATTGCATCCATCGGAACAGAGCAGAGGCATGTCTTCGTAGCAAATGATCTATGTATCTTATGTTTCATTCCTCATCAAGTTCTTGCCGCATTTCGGCCTCTGGAACACTGTCAGGTCTTGTGTATCATAACAAAGCATAAGTACTTACGCCAAAGGCGGTTGGCAGAATCTGTTATGACTTGCGCTTTAGCGAGAAGCTTCTCCTCATATTTCACCTCGTCTTTCGATTTGTTTCGCAGCTTCGTTGGTTGTGCCTGTACCTCCGTTTAGCTCGTTACTCCAAGTTGGCAGAAACAACGAACCTGCATGAGTATAGGTACGAGCTCCTTTGGATCAGCATTAGCAAGTGATGCCACGGTCTTGAAGCCGTTATCGTAGAAGACTCGGGCTGTGCGGCTTTTGATGAAGGTAACCTTGGTGAGAGCTAAAAGATCGGCCTTGGCTCCAGCCCTGAGTCGATCAGAGAAGTGATCCAATATAGCTGCCATGGCCCTAATGGAATTTAGTAAGTTGAAATGTACTTGGGCAATTGGTGTTAAGCTTGACATACCCCCAACTCATTTGCTCGCAAAACTTGATCATTCCTGCAGCAAAACCTTGACATGTCTGCTCCAAAGTTTGGACGGCACCTCTCGGCGTGTCATATTTGCGAGCGACCATGTGCACAGGCATTTCATTACACAGGTCCCTTAGCTGCAGAGCAAGATAGAATCTTCGGTAAACACGAGCTGTTTCTTTTTCGGAAGGACTCGATTCTTTGAGATTGCCACCCTGTGCCCTGTGGTATATGTTAGCAGGTCGATAGCTATTGAAGGAGACTCGACGTACATCCTATTTATCACGGTGGGCTTTAATCCAAGAAAAGTCATAACCCGAAGTCCGCTATTGTCAAGTGCGTCGATTTCGGACCTGAATATTTGCCAGTTGATGGAAGTTGAGAATTCGTGAACAGGTGTAAAAGTGTAAAGGATATGCATTTCGCCATCCATCACGAATGCTTGTAATGCACGCTGTAGCTCGCGATGAACGAAAGCACCATCCTCAGGCTCGAGAGACGATGTAACAACAGCTTTCCCCAATGGCGTTGGAATGTAAGAATTGAAACCGTCGCACTGAATGAATCCCATCTTCAGAAGATCTTGTAGACTTGAGTCAACGTGTTCTTGGATCAGGTCTGATGCACTAGAGATGTTCAGAAGCGTTTTCCGCATGTAGTCATTGATAGATTCCCGTGAGTTTACCAGTCGAATAGACACAACTTCAAGAAGTGCTCTTTGAATTCGGTGCTTGTCAGTCGTTAGGCCACTTGAGACTTGGGGTAAATCTGCGTGCATCAATTCAACCACATCCTCGAGGTCAGAGTTGCGACAACAAAGATAGGTCTCGCCAATCTCATCTTTGCCCTTTCTCCCTGCACGGCCGCGCATCTGACGCAACATCGAAGGCCCGATCAAGTCACGGCCCATTCGTGCATTATGGAGAATAACTCTTCGAGCCGGAAGATTTATTCCTGCGGCAAGGCTGCATGTTGCTGTGATTACCTTTAGCACTCCGTCATCGTAGGCAGTGGAAATCAAGTCCCGCTCCTCCGTCGTCATTCCAGCATGGTGAAAAGCAACTCCCGCAGGGATAGTCTCGGCCAAGTTGGGATCTAGACCCATCGGCAAGCTATGCAAATCTCCCAAGAGGTCTGACCGTTTCTCGATAATAGTTGAATCTACTTCGTTAGGTTGTGGTAGAACTCTACTAATGATACGAGCGTCCAATTCGCAGCCTAGGCGACTGCTACAGAAGACAAGGACGCCGTATCCCGATCTTACCGTTTCATTCGCTAACGCGACGACAGCATTCAATACAGGGTCTTGAAATTCTTTGTGCGGACTTGTCTGTATTATCCTTACAGGCTGACTGCGTGGCTCAAAGTTACTACTAGAAGTCTGTTGCAGCTGGCTAGCAGTTTTCAGCACACTTCTTGTGTCTGAAGCTGCATAAATCTTGCCTTCATGGACAAGATGCTCCTCCACAGGTATCGGCCGATAAAAGGTCCTATACATATGAGCGTTGAGCCATGTCGACAAAATTTCTATGTTCTAAAGCTGTTAGTAGCTACTCGTAAAAGCAAGGGCAACATGACTCACAGCCAACGTTGCGCTCATGCCAACAATCTGAACGCTATGGTCTAAACTCATCAGCTTCGTTGCGATGAGTTCCATTAGATAGCCTCGATGGTCATCGTCGACCATGTGTAGCTCGTCAAGGACAACAGTTCTTAAATTTGTTATACTGCAATCGTCTATAGCCGTGTTAATGAGCATATTTGCCTGTTCAAGTCAGAGTTTGGCCTCAACGGATACTCCAAGATTTCTTTACGAACCTTCTCAAATGTGCAAACTCCGATGTCGAAATCCGACCAAGTCGCCCTGATCTTACCGCCGCCGAAAAAACCGACGAGCCGGATAGTGTCCTCATCTGCCCGCTTCTGCCACAGACGGGGCTTTTCATCACGCTCATCGACTTCAAGTGGCTTTCTCTTTATATCGCGAACAACATTGCGCAGCCATCTGACCTTCTCTTGTACGAGAGCCACATAGGGAAGAACTAGTAGAGCCTTCGCATTTCTGTCCTCCAAAACCCTCTTTAACATCAAGATATCAGCAACGAGAGATTTTCCACCACCCGTAGGTGCAGAGTAAACTAGGTTCTTGGTACCATCCAATAGGCCGGGACCGAGTAGGCATTGCTTCTGCCACGGGTAGATTTCCTTGATGCCAAGGCTGTTTAGGTTATTCACCAGGCATTCTGGCAAGCCGTATCTCGAGAACGATAAAGATAGCGAACGGTCCACTCTAGCAGTAGGCGTTGCAGAAACCACATTGCGTTGAGAGTACTCGGAAGGAAGTGAAACAGAAGCAGGGTCGAGGGCGACAATATCGCTGGCTGTGAGCTTCGGGGCCTCCTTTGCAAGGCTTGAGGCTCTCTGAAAATGAAGTTGATTGCTTGGCGCCGCGCGATGAGAGCTCGTCGTCTCAGAATGTGGCCTTTTCGACCCAGCAAGAGTGGTCGTGTGGAAGTTACCCTGCTGCGTTATAACAGAATTAATTGTAGTCGTGTGAAATATTCCTTGCTGGCGCTCCATCGTAATCCGCCTTGTGAAATGTATGGCGCGAGTTGAGCGACGCCGCCGGCAATGCTGTTTATGGTCTAAATAGGTACAATATGGGTTAGGTTCAAACAGATCTGATCTGGGCGGGCGGGTCTAGACAGGGCTGTTCCACTAGCGGGGCTAAACACGAAATGCACACGAGGTCGCGTGCGTATGTACCTAGGTACCTATTTATAAAGCGGGTCCTCCTACTTGGTACCTTTCAAGATTTTGCTTACGAGGGATATCATATATGTGCGGACAGGACCATACTCAAAGGACCCAACGCTTGCAGTATATGTAGGCAGGTATAGATAAGGAGACATCATCAATGATTCTGCGAGTTACTGGATACAATGCTTTCTACCAGCAAGTTCATTTAATGAGACGAATTAAACGCAGTTACCAAGTTTTTTTTGGTCCATTCAGCCCACAATATTGTGGAGGATGCTCTGAGATATCCCTTACATCTATGACATTACTTAGGTAATTACAAGCCCTCATGCTGTCTAGCCGTAACACGCCGATCTTGTTCGGTCGTGACGGGTACACCAACTCCAAGAAACACTGAAGCCCCGACGACCTGTTTTACAATGCTTTCAAGGCTTGATGCTGAAATGCAGACCCATCCCGTACATAACGCCTTAGAAGCCTTTTGTTGCCTCGTTGGTATATCCCTCTAGTTATACAACCTTGTCCCTTAACGCCAAAACTATTCCCTTTACTACAGAGAGCCGACTATGAATTCTTCCGTAGCTATGACAGTAGGTTGCGCAAAGATGGGCTGGCACTTGCACCATTTGCAGGCCGCCCATCATTTGGTCTTGAGGACGTGTTGTTACTGTTGTTACTGTTATTATTGTTGATACTTGACTCGTGATTTAGCGAGAGGCCGTCACGGGAGACTGGTGGGCTCCTATGCGGCGCTGTTGAGAACGACGGACGCTGAGATAATAGACCCTGGGAGAAGTCCGAAGTTCGTGGAGGTGGTCCACCATTAGGGAGACTGTGGAGAGACGGTGGATGAGTTAAAGGATGATACGGAGTGACGAAGGAATTACCGCTGCTGTGGACTGCAGGCGGCCCCCGCCGAGGTGAGAGTGGCGCCCCATTGACCATAGGCTGTCCTAATCCGTGTTGGATGGGTCCAACTTGATGGTGTGGCATGGAAGTAATTGGTGGAGGCCGGAGGTCACGTAGATGGTTATGATGTATGGAACTTGGTCCGTTGGAGCTGCCACTTATTGGATGAGGAACAACAGGAGGTTGTGCCGCGTTACGCTGCCACTCGTTGTATGAACTACTCGGCGTTGGATAACTATGAGCAGACGCCGCCGGGGGTGGTCCTGGTGCCGCGATAGGGCTGGGTCCAGTCCTCGGTGCAGTCATCGGTGGTGCAGTCAATGGCGGAGGCTGAGGAGTTGCTCCAGGTGGGCCATGCAGTGGGGTTTGTCCCAGAGGTGGTGGTTGCACGGCTGGGTTTGCCCTTGCCGGCCAGGAGTTTCCAAGGTCAGCCATTCTGGTGGCTGCGTGCGACGCATGCTGGGGGGAGCTTGGCGCCAAACTTGAATTGATGAGAGGCGGAGGTCGTAATGGTTCGACTGCTGGTGGTGCCTCAACAGCAGTTAGTCGCTCGTGAGGAACAGGCTGCCGTTCATCTCTTTTGCACTTGTGACATTGAAAGTGACGTTGCGCGAGGAACCGTTGTGCATCCTCTCCGACTGTGCCGGCATACCCGTTGGTCAGGATCTTCTCCTGGGATTCATCAATCCTGTACCATTTGGGGCTAACATCGATGCCGCATGTAGTGCAAGCTCTCTCTCCACTAACGTGGAGGAATGCAATAAGATCAGCGTCCAACCATGCCACCTTGGCACACGGCAGCGCAGTATTGGGAACTGTAGTGGATGAATGCCTTCTGCTTGGGTTCGCTGGTGCATTAGTTGCATTCGTTTTGGTAACATTGACCAGGTTTGCTTTGCGAACAGTCCCTGTAAGCGTAAGATCTGCTTGCTTGAAGTTGCGCACATAAAGTTGCAAAGCAATGGCATCACTGGACTGGCCATCCTCAGCTTTGGCAACATCATGCATCCGATGTACTACTGTCTTCTGGGGAATATGCTCCTTGCACCAGATGAGCGCTGACATTGACCCGGTTTCTCCTCCAATGGTGACGATATTGTGCTGATCTCTCCGAGATCCTTTGACGGGTGTGATCTCGAAGCCTAACAAGTAGCCGCTTTTGTGCGCACACTCAACGTGAACTTAATGTATGGCATGTTAGTAAGATCTCAACATGTGCTGGTCAGATTATAACTCACCTGGGGAACGACAACAGTGGCAAGGCACACAAGCGCCACTTGTCTCTTTGCAGACTTTGCAGATTTCTTCATACCTTGACCGCGGAATGGACGGTATACCTTCTGAGAGACATAGGCTCTTGGCGCTGCTGAATTTGATCTCTGGAGTCCAGACGGCGCAAGTAACATGAACCCAGTTGTTATCTGCAGTCCGCTTCAAAGGCTCTCTCGGATTCACAGGTCTTCTCAGCTCAACCTGTCTCTTTTGGTAAACTTCTACCGCCTTCAAGGCTAACTCTCGGTCAAGTCTCTCCTTTTCCCTGTCTTTCTCTGTTTTTTTCTTGTGCGTATTTTTCGGCGGCTCCAAGAAGTCATGTTCTCTCTTTTCAACGGGACATAGAATACACTTATATGCCTGCCAATACTGGTTAACTTCGCATGCAATGAAAAGCAAAGGAGCATGGACTCACAATAGAAACCTGAGGAATCCTATCATTCGCACACATATCACAGGTCCATTTGTCTTTATTGCGGCCTTCAGGGATGCCATAGCATGATCGGTGGACAGTCAATCGACAGTTCCTGCAGCAAATGACCGGTTCCCCAAGAGTATTAGTACCCTGGTTGCAAACTGCACATGGGAGTGTGCGCAGCTTAGGCAGTTCTGGAGCTGGTGGAGGAGGTGGAGGGACCGGTTTTTCCACAGGCTTTTCTTTCTTCTTCGGAGGCGCCGGCACAGATGCCACAGCTTCTCCGCCGTTCTGCTCAGCATGTTTCTCGGAATGTTTATCACCAATGGTCTTGAGCTTTTTCCGCGGTGGAGGTTCAGTGGCCGCAGGCTGAGCGGCCGCAGTCGGCGGAGTCGCTCGTATCGCAGGACTCGCTCTTGTTGGCGTGCTATAAACTGTCATGTTCATCATCTCTTCTGCCGATCTTAGCTCTTTTAACAACTCCTCGTCGACTCTTCGCCTCCATGATCTACCTCCAGCAGTAGCAACCTTTTTAGCGAGCTCTTCCATGTCCTCCCACTGAATTGCATATCTTCGCCATAGCTCTGCGCAGCGTCGACAAAGTGCAACAATATATTGAATCTTCTCCTTATGCGCACCCTTGCCACCGTTTTCACTAAGGACAGTAGATGCAGAGTTAGGCGCCCTCCGCCACTGTCTCGAAGACTTAGTCGAACAGAATTTGCACATGAAACTCCGCTTTCGTTCTTGCGCCTTATCCGTATCGAACGCGGAGTCATCATGATCGTCGGCGACATCGTCCTGCAGCTTACTGGCATCCGCCTCTGCTTTCTTGGCCTCCTTTTTGCCCTTTCTCCCAGAGAAATTACCCCATATTAATTTGCCACGTTCTGTCTTCTTCCACACGTAGTAGAACCGGACAATCCGTGCATGCTTGACAGTTTTGACATGTTTGGTTACCAAGTAGAGCTCCGACCCGTATTTCGCCACTCCCTCTTCAAACTTTTTGATTTCTGCATTACTTAGCTCCGGTTCCTTGAATGCGGACTTTTCAGTCCTGTCAAGTACTCTCAACGCCGCGTCAGTCTTGAAGTCGCACTTGAAAAGAGTATTGATGGCTACATCAAGGAAGTTTGTGGACTCTTTCGGTAGCCCAAGTACCGGTATAATCTTGGCTTTCGCGGATTGAATATAGTTGTTGATTCGCGATTCCGGGGAAATTGAATCGTTCGCTTGTTTAGATTTTGGGAAACCTGCGTACGGTACAACAACTGTATCATCACAGGGTTTCCACAGCAACTGTGCTGTGTTGTTCGGATCGTCATTATCGTAATCCTCCCCGCGGGGGACATATCCGGGCGGTTCGTCTTGGATCCATGGGCGCTTTTCGCGGCGGACCCTTTCTGCCTCAGCTGCTGCTGCAAGCGCATCCTTCGTTGCTTTTGCGTCCTTTTTACTACCCTTCTTAGTCTCAATCGGTTTGACCAGCTTCACAGGACGGCCAGGCCAGGGAAGCACAGTTGCCTGATGCTTTGGACCGAGACGTGATCCAGCTCTTGGATAGATCCGGTCATCATAGTCGAGGGCATCCTCCGGTTTGCAATGTTGGCCCAGGTAACGATATGGCCATAAGCTTGCCTGGTAGATCTGCTCGGCCGTGGCAGGCTGATGCGTGTCGTCGATGCCGTCTGTTGGGCTTGTGCGATTGGTGTCAATGACATCCTCCTCCTCCTCGTCCAACAGCTCTTCTTCCTCTCCCTCTGCGTGCAAGTTCCCCCGGTTCGGAGTAAGCCTAGCTTCCAACTTCCTTTCTTGAGCTCGGCTGCAGGCAGCGCAGGCCCAGGCAAAGCCACGTGATGGCTTCTTCAGTAAGGGCGGACGAACACAGTTCATGTGATAGGTTTGCTGGCAAACAGCGCAATCAACCGAGTCATTGCTACACTCTCATGGTCAGTACGAGATGGCGGGTCCCCACTGTGCAATATACGGAGTGGGGCTCAAAGGTGAGATGCAAGCGAGGGAGTGGAGGTGAGCGAGTGGAGGTGGCGGCGCCGCTTTTTTTTCCTGGCCCAAAAACGTACCTGGCACAGTATCCGTTGCACCGCTTACATAGCTTAACAGCACTCGTGAACTCCTTACCACGGCCCTGTTCGACGAGGATGTACTTCCACCGCTCGTCGAGCACCTTCTTGACCTTCTCCGGCACGTTCACGATCTGGAAGCAAGGTATTACGTCGTAGTGCTTCTGGATGTAGCGGTCGTACAGTTTCTCGTACCAGAAATTGTCGGGCGTCTTTCGGTAAGCTTCCATGTCTTCAATCTCGGCTTTGTGGCGGATCTGGCACTTGCCGCGCAGAGATGTCAACGGGCTGATGTCCGAGTGCATCGTGGCAAACACCAGTCTCGTGTCATTCACTCTTTTGCCGATGTCCTTGGGCCGATAGTACCAATTGATTTTTAATGCATCTACTGGCTTCTTGGGGTCGTTCTGCACGTGCAGGAACTCCATGATGCGCCCTAGGTAGTATGGTTCCCCGGGCGGCTCGCACACCAGGTACACGTGGTCTGCGCAGGATCGGTCAGCCAACAGAATCAAAACACCAGGCTCATGGCCACCTTACCATTCGCTTCCAACACGGTTCCATCGTCAGCGACCATCTTGCCGTCCTTCGGTATCCCGCCGCATTTCTCAAAGCTGAGCATGTTGGTCTCCCTGTATCCTCCGCTGGCATGCGCTGCTGCCTGAGCAGTGCCTCGTCTCGTGCCCGTAACAGCTGGTGTAGTTGAAGATGGAGTTGGGGTGCCAGCTTGGCTTTGCACATTGTTCGTAGTTGCTTGTGTCGCGGCTTTGCGCTTTTTCGACGGACCTGAAGAGGTTACGGGGTCGGTCGCGTTCGCGTTGGCGGGTGCTGCTGTCTGCGCGTCTCTGCTGGCGCCGTGAGAATTCGCATGCTTAGAATCGTCTGCTGCAGCGCTCTTGCGCGAGCCTGACGCCGTAGTCTTATTTGTATCGCCCGTGCCGTTGGTCGCTGCATTCGCCTGCCGCATGCCCCTTTTTGGCTCCTCTTCTTTCTTTTCGGGAAATGCATCCTCCATCTCCACGTCCAGATCTCTGTCCTCGGCATAGTTGGGGCGCGCCTGACCACGATTCCGGGAGCGTGTGCCATATGGCGACGGGCCAGCCATGGCGTCTTTGGACAATGTGCTCGATGCCGCCGCGTTGGACTTGCTCATGGGTTGGGTACTGGCGTGGGCGGCATTTTCCCCAGATTGCTTGGAGTCCTGAGGCTTGGTGGTGGTGGTGGAAGAGGAAGATTGGGGCGTGGGTGTATGTGCATTTGGAGGTGCAGGTGCAGGGCTAGATGTGTGAGACGTTGACTGTTTTTGGGCGGCGGCGGCGGGCCCTGGGGATTCCTTGGTCGAGGATGACGAAGGATTTGGCTGATCATCGGAGTCGCTTGTCTTCTGCGCCATGGTGGGCGATTAAAAGGCGGCGCATCCAACGTGACACAGAAAACGCCGAGAAGTTACGGCGTAGCGACGGTAAGAAATTGTAGAGCTTTATGTCCATAAGATCCCAGGATAGGCACAAGTGCAACAGCTGCAGACCACGACAACAAGAGAAATCGTCCCGTGAGCCAAGACTAGAGTACACGTGCGGGAAGCCAGGCTGGATGGTTTACTGGGGGACAGGAGGGCCAGCCAAAGCACACGAGGATGCGAGTAAGCTGGCCGGGGTGTCTGATACGACGGCCGAGGCGATTATATAGAGGGACTTCTGTGGCGGCAATAGAGGGCCAGGCAGAGAGAAATGAAGGGTGGAGAGCGCAGAGCAGAGACGGAATACGATTTAGAGGGGAGTGACAATAATGAACATGGGGGGAGAGAACGAGCCAGCGGTTCAACTATCTGGGGGGAGGGAAGCAGGGATGCTTGGATAAAAAGTTGGGATGTGCGTAGGGTGAGAATTGGAAGAGGAAAAATAATTAGATGCGTGTATATGTGTGTGTGTAGGTGAGTGTGTATGTATGTATGAGGGGAATGTGAAGGATGAAGAGAGAAGAGAGAGAGAGAGAGATGTAATATAATGTGGGACAGGAGGATGAAAGGTAGATTTAGCTTAAAGAAGCATCAATGTTTGCCGGGGCAGGTCTGAGGCGGCGGGACAGGCCAGCCCTTCAACAGTCGGCGTTCCCAGGTCCAAGGTCCAAGGTCCACGGTCCACGGTCTACCTTACTACTCACTACCTACGGTCCACACACGCGTGCGCAGACCAGAGCAGACAGCTCCAGACCACACACCACGCAACTACCACACGACCACACGCACGCACTCACAAACACATGCACACGCAGGCCGAGGAACACCTCGGGCCCAACAGTCAGAGCCGATGGGGCGAGCTCGACAGACACGCGAGTGCTTGGATGATACAGATAGAGTACCTTAGACAGGTAGGTAGGTTGGTATGTAGGCAGGTAGACGAATAGATGAGTAGGTAGATAGATGATGGGTAGTGGATGGATAGATAGATAGGTTATAGATTATAGAGAAAGAGAGAGAGGGATGGAGGGATGGAGGGATAGGTTGCTAGGTAGGTATAATCCCGAGTGAGATGAGTGGGATTGAAGTCATATGTGGGCGATGACGATGATGGGGGAAAAACAAAATGTGTCAAAGAAGGGTTCTGCAGCTGGTAATGGACCGGGGTCCGGTCAGTCGTGAGAGCACCGAGCCAGCGAACAGGCCTGGATGGGATGGGATGGGATGGGATGGGATGGACGAGGAAGAGAAAGATTCGAATGCCAGCAGACTAGCAATCCGGGTGGATACTCATGTAACTCTAGTAGGCCGAGCGAACTAGTTTTCTGCCCTTTTTGATATCTCGACAGAAGAAGTCGGCGAAATAGGCCGTCCGTCCGTCAGTCAGTCAGTTCAGTCAGTCCAGTGCCCGCCTACCGTTGTCAGGCCCAGGCTGTCTGGTGCTGTCGTTTGTGTTCCCTCGATGCGATTTATTCATGAGACGGGGAACCACCCAGTTCAACTTTCTAGGTAGAAATGAGCCTGCAATGCGGGTGGGCGATGAGGTATGTATGTATGTATGTATGTATGTATTCTAAGTGCCCGTCCATCCTCCTAAGTACTGGGCTTAGTAGTGTACCGGCCTAGAGGTAACGGGGGCAGGGAGGGCACGACAATGGTATCATCAATGTGGATACCTTACGGATGGCTTTATTCATTGATGCGATTGACGTGTCTCCCCGAGTAAAAAGGCTAAGCTCCAGTCCTGGGAAGATAAGGTATCTACCTACAACCATCAAAGTTGGTAGGTAGCACGCTATTCTATACCGGCGACATATACCTACCAGGCATGCTGCTGGTATGTACCTAGGTAGGTACGTATGTATGTACGAGGCCAGGCCAGGCCAGGTCAGGTCAGGTCAGGTCAGGTACACAAAGTAGGGTAAGGCAATTAATAACTCGAGAAGGAGAGGAGGAGGAGGGACATCGGAGAAAAAACTGCCAAAAGCTGATTTGATATTGCCACATGCCTATGATTACATGGCTGCAGCTTTAAAGCCTTACCCTGGTCCACATGGCCTACCTCACTATCCTGCACTCCCATCATACTATATACCCGTCTACCTACCTACTAGTAGTAACTACATACATTATTCTACGGTTATACCTAGGTAGGCAATTTACCTACCTGCTTATTTCGCCGTGTGCGCGCGACAACCCAGCACGACATGCCTTTGTCCGAGGGGACATTCCTAAGCAAAGGATATCTCCCGCTCCCCATCAAACGTGCATGTATATCTCCTCCCCGTCCTGCCAATCCATCAATGGGCAACCTGCTCGCTCTTTTGCTTGCCGCATGTGCATACAGAATCCCTTTTTTTTTTCTTTTATGATATCTTGCCGTGTTCTTATTAGCGGAATCCATTCCACTCTCTCAGGTACGCTGCGCAATAGTATGTGTACTATATTAGTGGCACAGATGCCTAGATGAAGATGCATGTAGGCCATCACCAATCTCTCTCTTCCTGGGAAGTAAAACAGTAGTAGCCTAACGTACCTTACTCTAGCTTTTTCGCTGCTGCAGATGTGCGTGAGAGACCGCACATTAGTTACGCTGGGTAAGTCGGGCACACGGACTGGTGTACCACGCACTGTTTCATGGTCTACCGTACTATCCCGATATATATGTCCCTATATATATATATGCGAAGCGGACAGAGACGACAGACGGAGAGGAACGCCGTTCACGGAGGCCATGCGAGGTGGTAGGCAGACCGATGAGGACGAGCCATGACTTGACATGATTACATGCGCTTGTACAATGTACGAAGAAGTATGTATACCCACCTACCTATCTACGTATACATAGAATACATGTATGCAGGTTTGGTTGTAAACAGATGGGGAGCACAGCAGGCACGGTACATCCCTCCGATGCGACCACGCTGGACAATGCAAGTACCCTGGGTATATAGGTACCGGGATGGGTACACATGTCGTCGCTCTCTGGAACTCGCTAGAGCAGAGAGGCACAGAGACAGGGCTTTTCCCAAGGGTGGTCTTGGGGGTCTCCACCCCGTGCGCACGCTAGGCTCCTCCCCCTGTCCTTAAGACCAACGGAATTGCGTTCCCTGGCCCAGAGCTGCATGTTCTTTTCGACTTCATCTCATCATTTCATTCTAACCAGCCAGCCGTCGTGGCCATCCACCTCCAGCGCCTACGGCTCGAATGCTGAGTAGACGTTGCAGTAATACCAGTGCTGCATGTAGAGTATGCTGCGATGCAGAAATAAACTCGCACCAACATGCCTGGATGCAGAGTAAGGTGCCTGTCCTGCCTTAAGGTTTATGGGCGCTTGGCCCGATCGTGGTCATCACGATCGGCGCGGCGTGTCGCCCTCAGATATAAGACAGACAGTGATCAATCTGTCTCTCCTGCTACGCCAAACAAAAAGGGCAGGAGACGGTTCAATGCACTGCTAGGCACTTCCAAGTTGCATATAAAATAGATGCAGCCATATTTTCAACTCTGCAAGCCCAGCGAAACCATTAGTTTTATATCAAGGTGATGCGATGGCAGCTTAAAGTTGATACAGTGGTTCTTATGTCTACCTCTTGAAGCTAAATAGTCTTTTTCCCCGACAGATCCGTCAGTCATGGCTCCTAGGCGATATTATACCTAGTATTGATCGATTCTACCTATTACACCTCCCACCTCAGATGAGACAGAGGCCGCCCCTAAATTTTCCATTGACATGTTCGTTCGCCTCGTAGCGCAATGAGTATACTATGCATCCAGTGCTGGTGGCCGCTATCCAGATATACAACTGATGGTGGAGACGCATCAGGTTTTCTATCTCCTTCCACTGCTTCAAACTTCTTTTACTCACACTCACACACGCGCGCTCTCTGTCTCTCCCAGGTATGCATCAAAAGCGACCATAAATTTCGTTTTGCTTTGTGAAGCTACGTTCTTATGAACAATGCAATTATTTTCTAGACTGTTTAAGTGCAGCAAGGGTTGTTCTCAGAAGCGAGGGATTTTGCTCAATACAATGCGTGAAACAAATGCTAACCCGAGTCAGCGGCCCCGGGTTTTGAGACAGAGAATCGTGACATTGGTGCCGGTCGCATACGTAGTAGGTAGGCACATATGTAGGTAGGGATGGAGATCTGAGGGACGACTGCCCGTAATGGGAACAAGACTGGCGACCAAGTCACATGACCCTGCAGGGATCTTTTCTGTTTCGCTCGTCGCTCTGTGCAGTGCGCAATGTGCAGCGACCCATCGCCTCCTCGCCTCTTGTTAGGCGCCCCCACTTCTGCATTAATCCCGCCATGGATCAACCCAATAAGCCTTGCGCATCGCCCTTCCTGGCATCCCTAGCCGCAAACATGAATCGACGGCAGCTCAATTTCAACAAGACCGCCAGACCTACGGCAACCGAGGAACTAACAGTCCGTCGGCTTCGATGAAAACTAACAAAGGATAAAAATAGGGTAACCAGATGCATCCTACGTATACGTGCGAGAGCTACTCGGCACGGTCTGTGCTGTGTTGTATAGCTGGGGACCCAGCCTTTCCGTAGGACAAAATAATGCTGGCATTTTAGACAGCGAACAAAAATTGATGAGAACAGTTGCTAGCCTATTTAAGCGATCGGCGCGTAATTGAGAGTCCAGAAGCGGGCAAGAAGCGAGCGAGAGCGAGCGAAACGGCACCAGCCGTTCGTCACAGTAGGACGAACCGGTTTTGCTCTTACCGAGCGAAAATAGGTTGAGATTCAAGAGTAAGTGAGAAGGCTCACACAATAGCTGTCCTGCGCCATCACCAAATTCACACGATAAGTTTCGCGGCAAACGCGTTACTCTTGAGCTCGAACAATTGGAGGTATCATCTGGGCTACCCGGTAGTGCTTAGCGAAGGCATACAATTATACCGCTCATCGTTCACAGTAAGATAGGCAACACTACTAGTATGTACCTCTCTCTCATTAGGATAGCCCCTCACCCCCCAGGGTCCTCTCGCCCAGTAAGATCCGCGACTCGTCATGACCAACAACTTCGGACTGCCGTTTGCTTAGGAAAGGAAATCTAGAAAAGCTTAGGTAAGGATATCGCGCTCACTGCCGGCCAAGCATTCTACTATGTGCATTCGCACCGAATTTGGGAACAAGCTCTATTGCCGGGTCCCATAGAAGAGAGGAGGTACTGGACAGGGGCAGCGCAATATCATCACATGGTTGTCGTCAGCTCCAGGTTCAATGCCTGGACTGGGCCACTGGCTGATCACAGCTGCATGATCACGACTCGAGGTGTTAGCCAATTGATATATGGCTCGAGCATGGCTCAGTCGACCTGGGTTCAGTGACAGTGAATGCCTACCGACTGACATAGGCACGGCAGGCAGACTGGTCGCTACCTAATCACAGTCATCTAACCCCTCACCAACAACTAGAACAATGAGGACGGACTGCAGAGCTCAACAACACCTGCTTCGGCCTGACCGACAGTCTGTACATACATACATACAATACCTTTCTGTGGGAGAGGACATGAATGTCCATCATCACATCAACTCTCCCAAATGAGAAATCAGCCCTCGAGGTGCCTGAAAACTGGGGGCACCAATGAGCGGTCGTGATGCGCCAGACAGGGGCCAATCGGGTTTAGGAAAATCATTGGTTTTGTTGACGAGAATGAGTTGGATAGTCCGCTAACTCGATCTCACGACTGGTCGTGATCCCTCACGCTATGTCCCGGAACAGCGTAGCGATGGGATCCTGGCATGCCACCCTGTTTCCCCTTCGGTGACTCGAAGATTATGACACGGAGGCTCAACATCCCTGCTAAGTCGATTTTACAGGCTGTGTGCAACCTTTTGGGGAGTCGAGACAACGCTGTCTTGGCGCTCGCGGGGTAAGAGACCGCAGACATGTGTGTTGGCGAGAATCCAGAACAGTCATCTGCCTCGTCACCACAAAGGCTAATTTGACACACCACATCTCTCACGGAAGGTTTTGAATAATCCTTAGTGAAGTCCGACACCCAATAAGGCTGACACCGAGGCCCATGGCTGAGAGCTCTCCCAACCGCTACCGGCTTGACACCGATAGCTCGGCTACGCTGACCCTGCCTGACGGTCGGACGCTTGGTTACGCACAATATGGCTTGCTAACGGGACCTGCGATATTCTACATGCACGGACTGCCCGGTTCACGCATGGAAGGCGCTCTCTTTGATGCACCAGCAATCACTCCTCTGGCTCGCATCATCGGTATCGATCGACCTGGTTATGGTTTAAGCTCGCCGCAGCCAGACAGAACCATACTAGATCACCCGAAGGACGTAGAATACCTCGCTAAACACCTCAACATAGATAGTTACGGCGTGCTTGGCATTTCAGGAGGCGGCCCATACGCTCTAGCCTGTGCAGCGGCCTTGCCCGCGGCCAAGCTCAAGGCAGTATCAATTATCTGCGGGCTGGGGCCGCCAGAAGTTGGGTACAAGGGCAGTAAGCAATTCGTATAATTGTCTTCATCTTTCCGTCATTGGTTACAAGATATAGGAATGCCTGTTCAAATGTCTTGATGCATTTTTTAAGATTACTAGCAAATTTATACATCATGTGTACAACATCACTACTAACTCTGGATGCTGCAGTGGATTGGTGGCATTTCACTGGGTTTACTATAGGCTTCCGCTATTTCCAGTGGGCTTGCCGCTGGTGGTTTTCGCGAGAGACATTTGGGAGACTCGACTTGACTGACGCAGAGCGGTTTGCCCGCTTCCAACGGGAATGGTCCAAGGCCAAGCGGACGGCTCATCCCAAGGACGTCGCGGCCTTGGAGGACCCTGATCTGATCCGGTGGTTGGTGCGAAACCAGCGCGAAGCATATAGGCAAGGCTTCCATGGTTTCTCGCTCGATGGGAGACTGGTGACCAGTAACTTCGGCTTCCGCATACAAGATATTCGACAAGATCTGCCAATTCACTTATGGTATGGGAAATATGATACCCATGCTCCCCAGAGTCACGGCGAGGGGATTGCCGCCCGCCTGGGCCCGAACGCGCGGCTGGAGATTATGGACGAAACCCATGGCTCTCTTACCTGGAACTGTCGAGTTCGCGCCCTTGAAGAGCTGATCAAGGCCATGTCCGTGTAGAAAGGCACACGGCCCATAATGTATTATAATAACTGTACCATTAGCGGCGACGATATCTCCCCTCATACTTAATACCAATACTCTCCACTCCTCACGAACTTGGCTCATAATCTATATGCGCCGAATAGGTCTAAAGGACGTACGCTTATTCACGGCGTGGCAGCGAGATATTCACAACAGCTCAACAAAGTTCAAGTGCCTGTGTAGCACTGTGCAGATGGTTCGGCAAGAATGAGCGACCCTAACATGGGACAATCGATGTCTAGGGATTAGATGACGAGTTAGCGAGTTACCTCTGACCTCCGCGCCGCCTCCGTACAGTATGGCAATTCGCCGCTGGTCGCCTGGTGCGCGCTACCTAGGAGGATTCCAGCACCGCACAGGCTGTTGGTTTGGGTTTATTCTAATCACTTCCTCATCTACTAGGTTTCTATTTTTAGTTTTAGTTTTTTATTTTTTTTATCTTTTTCTTTTGCAGCGGATAGTTGTGCACTCGTGACATCTAGAATATCTACAAAGCTAAAGCGTCTCCGGATTCTAACTCTGTTCGCTTGTGTCCTTGGCACAAGACCCGAGCCAATCTACTAATAAGACATCTTCGGTCCTACCGCTAGGGTGGGACTGGGCTAATGGCACATATCGAGCTGGGTATGTGAGATAGACATAGAGCGCCACAGGAAAGAATGGCGTGCATTTGTGGCATTTTGTGGCATAGAAACGCTGGTAACGTAGAAAATGAGAAAAGAGGCTAAAAGCGACCCATAAATCCCGCCACCAGAAGTCTGACACCAGCGTAATAATCGAGGTAGTTTTTCAACGACCACTTATCGTGTGTCCCCGCCCGCCTTGAGCCGTTAACGTTAGCTAGCTCTTTCCAACCGTCAGGCCCTAGATATATAGCTTACCAACCAACCTAGCTTCACTAGGTAATACCCGAGAAACCTTAGTGCGGTACGACCCAGCTACCCATATCAGGGTCGAGTGACAGCAGCTCGGAATATTATTACGCCTGCCAGACCTGTGGACAAGCTTCACGATGGAAGACCACGAGGGCCTCGCGCTCGCACTCGAGGAAGCACAGAGGGGGTACGAAGAAGGGGGCGTGCCAGTAAGGTCTCACACGTACACGCACATGCGCAAACACATGTCAGGTGAAAGTGCATTAGCGAGAGAGGGTCCAGAGACCTCGCAGAATGATAGGGATAGTTTCTGATGACAACGCCCCTTACATAGATCGGTGCCGTCCTCGTGGCTGCCGACGGGAGAGTGCTCGGGCGTGGACATAACATGAGAGTCCAAAACGACAACCCGATCCTCCACGTGAGCTGTCTTCTCTTCTTACCCTTATTTTTATTTCCTATATATAAGACACTCATTCGCTTCCTAAGAGGGAGGGGGAGCGAGTGGGAGAGGAACGGAGAAATGAGGGAGGACGGTTATCTAGGTAAACGTCATGACAAAAAGCGTCAACTAACAAGCGAGGCTGTACGGCCCCTTCTTTCGCGCAGGGCGAGACCTCATGTCTGCAGAACGCGGGTCGTCTGCCGTCTTCCGCGTATCAAGGTAGTACGATGTATACGACGCTATCGCCTTGTGACATGTGTAAGACAGACCACCTTTCTTCCCTTATCTTCTCATTCCGTTCACAGTGTCTCGTGTCTATTCCTTTCATCTTTCAGTATCAGTATCAATAGGGTAAAGATATAAGGCACGTAGCTGAACAGGCTCCTTCTTCCAATAGGCACCGGCGCTTGCCTCCTGTACGGCATCCCGCGGGTCGTCATCGGCGAGAATAAGACTTTCCTGGGCGGCGAGGCTTATCTGAAGCAGCGGGGCGTCGAGGTCGTCGTGCTCGACTCCCGCGAATGTCGAGAGTTGATGGAAAAGTTCATTGCGGAAAAGCCGGACGTCTGGTAAGCGTGCCTCCTTCTAATTCCCTCGCCACGGTATTTACAGGACAGGAAAGGCTGACCAGGTGTGTGTTTTGGCAGGAATGAGGACATCGGCGTTGAAGAAAGAGTCTACTCTAAAGAGAGTCGGTAGAATGTGCTTTGATATGCGCCAGAGAGGTTTACGTATCACTTACCTTATGCACCTGTACCTCTGTTGTTATCAATCAAGCTTTGTGGAAAGTGATGCTTGCCAACCGCGAGACACTAGCTTCCTAACTTGTGGTGAAGTAGCATGTGCCGTATCTTGACTTCCCTGTAAATTATCGTCACTGGGTCGCACTATTTACTTAAGAGGTCATTCAACAAATCAGTTCCCCGGGCGAGATGCCTCTTGTAATAGATACAAT
The DNA here is from genome assembly GCA_022578865.1 of Xylaria sp. FL0043. Classification (NCBI taxonomy): domain Eukaryota; kingdom Fungi; phylum Ascomycota; class Sordariomycetes; order Xylariales; family Xylariaceae; genus Xylaria; species Xylaria sp. FL0043. The sequence continues at coordinate 1,034,195 of MU397241.1, read as the reverse complement.
TTATATGCTGCAGAACTGCCCGTTTGATCAATATGTTCCGAGCGACACACATAAGCATGCCTTAGAGTCCAGCATTCTCGCCATTCTGTTTGATGGAGTATTGTCACAAATAGCACGACCGTGTATCTTCTCGGCTAGCCGGTATCGAATATTGAGCGGAAGAAAGTTCTCAGTTAAAGGCCCTCAGCTGTTCTATATCGGCGTCTCACCAAGAGAGAGTAACCTTGGGCGCATAATGGCGCAGCCAGCATTTGGCTCCCTCCCTCCAGAGCTCCGGGTTATGATATACGGTGTACTCTTTAAGGGTGCCACTGTCGAATTCAACCACACAGCGAACGGCGCTCCGCGGCCTTATGAAATCGAAGGGGAGTTGAATATCCTACTCACATGCAGGAAGTGTTACAACGAGGGACTAGAGGCCCTATGGAAAAATGCAATTGTATATGGGCATAACAATAATGCAACACTCTTGGATCTGAGCAAACACCTTGGTGAACAAGAGAGGAAATGGATCAGGGACATTCGCGAGGTAGAGGGTGACAGGCGACGCACTCGTGGCGCAACCAAACTCGGGCTCTCGAAGTTTCCTAACCTCAAGACGTATCAATTCTTTGCTAGGGTTCCTTGCTTAGTCCAAAGGCCCCATTACACTGTCTGCCAGGCTAGCCAACAAGCCTGGATCAAATGGGTACTGTCTTTGCAGTGCCCAAACTCAGATCCGCATGAACTCTTGAAAAGATGGAGCATAGATGTGAAGGAACTAAAGGCCGAGCTTGGTGAGTAATTTCTCAAAGTATCGTTTTCATTGTTTCGGCTACTTCGAGCATGAAAGTAGGCCCCTGGTGATCCTCGAGCTTTCCAAAGACTACGGAGAGCTCGATAGAGACATCAATTACTGACCACAGATACCACAGTGATGGATGTCCCGATGCTGCACAGGGGCATACCTCCCGAGACAGCTCCGCAGGTTAGTAACTGAGATCCGAGCCTCAAGTGATTCTGAACGAATACTAACTAAACGCGATCACTAGAGGCTCCGGTTGAACCTAGTCACCAGGGAGTGCACCCTCTCTTACGAGCCCAAAGTCAGACAGAAAAATGATTTAAGAAGTAAAGAGACAAGAGAATACGTGCGTCAATATCTCGCGGCGAGAGCGAGCGCAGTGCCGAATTCACCCGGTAGTTCAGTGAACTGAGGCGACGTTAACGACACTATGTATTGTCTTGAGCCCAATGACTGTTGAGGATCAGATCTTCCATGGCAGCTTTGATAACGTGTCATCCCAGACCAACAAGCTGAAGAGGTGACAGGGGTGGTCTTTTGGGGAGTCGGTCAGACACGCTTTCATATTAGAGAGAAGCCAATACCATTCAGTATCTTACATCTTCTGCGCAAAACGCCATCTTAGTCGTGATCATCCTCCGTCAAGCCGGGACATCCCTCCATAGTATCATCAGGGTACTCGAATTTGCACCAAAAGCAATAATTATACTCCTTCCTAAGATGCTCCACAAGCCGCTGTAGCTTGACATCCGCCTCGAGGGCATTAAATTCGTCGAGTTCCGGGTCTTCCTCATCGAGGTCCTCAACTAATGCGTAAGACGTCTGCGTATTTCCAACCGCTGTCTTATCATCCTCGTCCTCGAGGTCGTCTTCATACGTCGGCAGCCGCGGCGTCGAGGACTGCTGTAGATCATGCTTCATCCTGCGATCGCGCTCGGCCTCCTCCCGCCTGCGCACCAATCCTCTCCAGACGACGGGTATATCCTTCAGCGGCCGCGTCGACAGCGTCCGTTTCTTGCCCCCAGGCGCATAACCACTCCCAACCGCAGACCCCGCCTGCTGCTGCTTCTCCTCATCCATGCGCTCGCACACCTTCATAGCAGCATAAACCTGCCGTTCCCACCTCGCGACCTCGCGCTCCCTGCGCACGCGCTCGCGGAACTCACTCTCATCGATCTTGACCTTCTTCTCCGCGCTCTCGGCCGCCTCCCTCAGCTTCCGCTTGCGCTCGGAGTCGAGCCCGATGCCGGCACGATCATCTTTCATCTCGGGACGGATGGGCTCGAGGCGCGCGGAGCCCGCGTTCTCCCCGCTGCCGAGCGCGCCCCCTTGAAAACCCATCTTGGCCATCATCGCCAGGCCCTTGCTCTTCTTGGCCTGTGCGCCCTCGAGCATGGATCGGGACAGGGCCGCCTCGCGCGCCTCGCGCTCTTCGGCCGCTAGCTCGGCCTTGGACTTGACGCGCCCCTTGATCTCGCCCTCGCGCTTGAGCCGCTGGCGCCGCTGCAGCGAGGTCTCGGCGGCCGTCTTGGGCTGCTCCTCCTCCCCAAATGTCATGTTCATGTAGTCATCGTCTTCATCCGATGCCATATTGACTAGCGCCTTTATACCTGACTTTGACTCGTCCCAGTGAACGGTGGTAGGTTGTTAAATGCGATAAAATCGAGTGGATTAGCGCGAACGGGGAAATAGCAATTAAGATCAACTTATGAATAAGTTTAGACTTCGAGCAGATGAACTGGGCAATTTGTTTACATGTGTGAAGTACTGTGACTCGTGAGTGATAGAAACTCTGGAAGTTGCTTGATAAAAATAAAAGTGGAGCACTATGCTGGATACCTGCTAAACGCTGATTATAAATGGAATGTCAAGAGCACTATGACCTCTGGTATTGAACAATCCGTCCGGGAATATCTATATAACATAATTACGCTTTGGTTGAGGACTATGGTGTCGTGAATATGTCATAACGTCGACTGAAGATGCTTCAGGTTCCAACATATTTGCTTAGGAAATACAAGGTCTATAGTGACATGGCGCCTCAAATCTGTGACCAACAGATTGAACGCCTCCCTGCGACGGCAGGTAGTAGAACACACCCATGATATTGAGAAGATGCCGAAACAATGAATGAAATCCCGACCCAAAGAAACGCCGAACCGTAAAATACTCCTTTATGCTTCATCGTCAGGTAGCTCTTCAATAGCATGCTCTGTCATCGTTATCAATTCGTCAATGTCCGGCCGCTCGCTGGGCTCAACCTTCAAACATTTCCTCACTATCTCCTTGATAGGTTCACTAATAACTCCGCTTTCGGTGCTCTGATTTGCACCGATCGCATTCTTCCCTTTCTTCTGCCTCTGCGGCCCTTCGTCAGGGAATCGCCAGTCGCCACCCAAGACGCACATGCTCAGAGTACCGCCAGTCTCGTCACTGCGCATCTCGAACGGCGACTTTCCGACAAGGCAGGCATACAATGTGCATCCGAGCGACCAAATGTCTACCTTGGTGTCGATAATTGTTCCTGTCTTGACATCAAACAGCTCAGGTGCGCGATAAGGCATCGTGCTGTGTTCTGCCGCCGTGTCCTGTGTGGCGATGGCTAGAGATCGTGAGGTGATGGCTATCGGCGAGTCTGCGATTGAGCCTAGATCCATGATGATAGGTTGTGATCCGGAGTCGTCAATCATGATGTTACCTTTGGTCGTCATGTGGTTAGCTTGATTACGTTATACTGGTTCGCTCTGCTTGTCGGTATGGCTCACCTGGCTTGATATCCCTATGAGCGTAGGACCGTTGCTGGCCAGGCGCTACGACTTGCTCCTCGACCATCAGAGGTCTAGCTTGTTCCGTCTCATCGTCTGCATCAGCAGCAGCTACGGCTCGGTTCCTCTTAGGTCTACCATTCGATCCATCCAAATCCTCCTCGCCAGCTTTCGCGTTGCCCATTTCCATGCGCTCTCCGCCGCGTGGCGCGCGATACTGATGCATGTATTTCAAGGCCTTGCAGACACCCAAAAATAAGTGCATGAGCTCCTTCTCGGGGAAATTCGTGTGATTGACTAGGTTCGCGTTGATGATGTCCTGCAGATTTCCTCTCCTGTAATACGGCAGCAACACATATACCGTCTTAGAGTCGGCGTCGTTCCGTTCGCTCGCGATCGCGTAATCGATGCTATGGATGATGGAAGGCGTATGCGCAAATGTCTTGTATGCCTCGACCTCGCGCATAGCTTGTTGGACGGACTCGGTGCCGAAAGGACATCTGATTTTCTTCAGTGCGAACAGCTCTGCGGTCGCCGTGTCTTGTACGAGGTAGACATAGCTGAAGCCGCCTTCTCCGAGCAGGCGCAGGATCTTGAAGGACCGGCTGTTGATCTTGAGGGTCGGAGAGCCTGGGAAGCAATTGAGGCAATTCCCTAAAGAGTATACGAGGTCCTGTAGTAGCTGCGCCATTGTAGGCAACTTGATCGTATTCCCGTTGTCAGGATTGATGGTCGATTCGCGAATTCGGCGCGATGTATTGCAGACGCTAATTGGAGCTACTGAGACAGCTGGCTATGTCGCTATGTCGATGAGCCAGGTATTAATTAGAGTAGCATCGCGTTCAAACTCCCCAATAGAAAAAAGGTGTGGATGTAGTCTGTAAATGAGTCGCAAGCCGATCACAACACTAATTCAACTGTATCGATCTTGGTTGTGATATAATTGATTCTCTCTTTTCTCTGATTGTCCTATGTTTTCTACATCTAAGCCGGCGGAAGCTGGAAAGAAGATAAGGGGGCTGATGCTAGGCTGCGCCACAGCCTTTACGTTTCTAAATTCAGTGCCTGCATACAGCCTCTCGAATTCTGCAAATCTACGCATATTTGCATATTCAGTGAAGCAGGACGTTTCAATTCAGAAAACTCCTGGAAGACGTTGCTCGTCGAGATTTTTGAGTCAATGGAATGACGAGTTGCTAGGCTTTATTGATTTGCAGCAAAATATCAAGAACTTCTAACATTCTTCAGGAATTTTTGATCAATTTCTCCTTATTTCCATACACCATCAGTGGGGAAGTATAGTGCTATATGGTGGTGCACTTAAATTTTTTGAGACCTCAACTTCCATCCCTGTTAGTGCGAACTCATACTCAACTGCGTACGAATCATGAGCCTACCTTTTCAGTGCCTCAGTCGACTGGGAAAGAACACCCTTTTCTGCGCCGCAAGGGGAGGCAGCATCCAGACTTTTGACCTCACCGCTAGCTCTCAGCCTCTGTTCTCATGGACTCATCCGTCCATAAAACCAGCCGCGGATACCAACCAGTCTAAAGAGGCACAAGAAGGCGCGGAGGATGAAAGACAAACGGAAAATCAGCCGCCGTCTAAGCGGCGGAAGTTAGGTTCTGATGGTGCTGAGGAGAACGTTGGCGTAGAGAGCGAACAAGGGATGTCAGATACGCCAACCAACGGGGAAAAGAATCAGAAGAAGGGCAAGAAAACTTCGCGGCCGCCTCAACCAGAAGCACCTTTTGTAATTCTTCTCACGGCAACTGAAGATGGGAGCCACGTGATAGCAGTAACAGGGCAAGACAAAACCCTCTGGGTCTTTGAGCACGATGGCAAGGGGTCGTTGAAGGAACTCAACCAACGGTAAGATTGAAATGCAAAGTCTCTGGTCTCTATTTTGAGCCTTCTATCTACTATATCATACTAATACAAGGACTACAGAGCTATGCCTAAGCGCCCATGTTCTCTGGCTCTTACAGCAGACGGGCAGACAATTCTCAGCGCAGACAAGTTCGGCGACGTCTACGCGCTACCCTTGGTCCCACAGGAATCAGAAGAAGAAGAAGCTCGCGCCCTCTCCACGACGCCAGCGCCGGTATCGTCAGAGCCACTACGCGGCGCCAACGTGTTCACCGTACACTCGCAGCGCAACCGCCGGGCGCTCGAGGACCAGCAGCGTCAGCGCGAGGCCAACGCGAAGCGGGACGCGCCCAAGGAAGCCCCCAAGTTCGCGCACGAGGTGCTCCTCGGCCACGTGTCGCTGCTGACGTGTGTCCTGACGGCCCACGACGCGCGCAACAGGCCCTACATCATCACGGCCGATCGCGACGAGCACATCCGCGTGTCCCGTGGCATGCCGCAAGCGCACGTTATCGAGACGTACTGTCTGGGCCACAGGGCCTTCGTCGCAGCGCTCTGCAACCCCCGCCCCTCCCGGCCTGACGTCCTGGTCTCGGGCGGCGGGGACGACGAGCTCTACGCGTGGGACTGGCTGGCGGGGAAGCTGCTCGGGACCGTCGATCTGCTCGCCCACGTTCGCGAAGTCCTGCCAGATGCGACCAAGATCGCAGTCACGAAGCTTATTTCGTACGACGCGGGAGACGAGTGCTACGTGGTGGCCATATGTGAACGGTGAGTAAGCAAAAGCATGCATGCAAGTATTGCAGTGTTCTCTCCCCTTCCCCCCAATTAGCGCTGACGAGAGAAAAATAAATAATTATTATAATGTAACGCTGACGCCATGAACCCAACGACGACAGAGTCCCTGCGCTCTTCGTCTTCCAGCTTCAAGCCGACAATGCCCTCCTGCATAGAGGGACGCTCGCGTTGCGCGGGAATCCTCTAGACATCATGACCCTCGGCTCAGCAGACCAGTCTCTGCTCGTACCTGTCGATGTAGCAGCCAGCAATGGGGAGATACTGGTATTCGAGCGTGATGGGAAAACCTGGGTTCCCCGACAAGCTATCCAGGGCACCACAAATGAGGAACAACTTCTCTCACGCGAGGAGTTAGATAAGGTGCTATACACAGTTGAAAACCTACGGAAAACGGGCAACGAGGAAGACGGTGACGAAGCCGCTCCGGAAACGCCAGACCGAACCTCGGAAACGAAGCTAGATAGTTGACAACTCTAATAGACCATCCATCAACAGTCTAGGGGTGTAAATATGGTAGTAGAAGTCTGCTATGTTGTGCGTGTTGTCCAGCATCTTCGCGATATGGAATGAGCCAGATTGTTGACAGCAATGTGACTCTCCATTGTTCTTATGGCTAACCCCTGTCTACCTACCGTAGGCTTAAACAACGTGTCTATACTAGATTAGTAGATACTGTTATCTCCGGAGTGTATGTTCCGTGGCAGACAACCTGCAAGTTAGCCAAGCGAGGGTGGTGCTGGGTTGGCCAGGGGTAAGATCGGCTGGGGTTACGATTTTCCGCTTATCTACCGATACTGGCATCATTTACATGACGCTGAGAAATGCGAGAAAGAGGAGAGAAATAGCGGGGTGCTGGGTATTACTAAATTCTCCTGCCCATATGCCTTTGGTTTATCTACCTTGGGAGAGGCAACCGAGTTTTTGAATTCTAAGTCAATTAAAAAACAACAACGAAGTTGTCGTTTCCTTCTATGGCCTATCTGAACGCCTGCTTTACAAAGCCACGACACAAAAGGAATATGCTCAGCAAATGAGCGCGGTCGCCACGTAAGCATATCGCATTAACTCTTGGGCAAAGGTCGGCTGTATGTGTATCCCGTCTCGCTTTTATTTCATAACCCCCGTAGCATGCAGATCTTCGTGGAAAGCCAGGCACCAAGCCCACGTCCCATCAAAACGTCACGCCGCAAATGCAATCCTCATATAATCAGCTGAACCAACGTTGAAGCCAACTATCGAATCTAGTCCGAACGGTTGGCCCAGAAACAATTATGATCCTGTTGCCCTAGGATGGGGTCATTTATTGTGACGCGCACTGCACACGCTCGGCATGCGGGTGGCCGCCCTCTTCATCATCCTCATCCATAGCTGAGGCACCTCCAAATCCTCTTGCTTGGCCAGAATTGTCCAGGTCTTCAAGGTCGACAGTGTCAGTCATGGCGTCTGCCGGAGGTACGATCTGCATAGACGGAGCAGGAAGGATCTTTCGGAGAGCCTCGAATGCCTCCGGATCATCGGTCCAGCCACGTTCCGGGAACTTGACGGCGAATTGGATGTACATGTTACCGAAATCATGATGGCGAGGCGAAGGCATGCCCTGTCCGCGCACCATCTTGACAGCATCTACATTGGCATGTTAGCTGTGCGGGAAGTGAAACGTGGATCAGCATGATGTCAGGGGTTTGGCTTACCTGGTGCAATGGCCTCGCCGGGCATAATCTCTACGTTTAGCCATCGATCGTCCAGGTGCTCGATGTAGATAGTACCCCCAGCGAGGGCTGTAACAAGTTCGATCTCACATCGGTAGAGAAGATCGTCTTCTTTCCGCGTGAATCTAGGGTGGGGCTTTTGCTCGATCTCAAAAACGACATCGCCGGGTTGTACACCGGGAGCCTGGTCACCCTCGCCTTTAAACTCAACCTTGGTTCCACTTCGGACCCCCTTGTCGACATGGACGTGCAGGACTTTCCTATCCACAATGGTCTTCTTTCCACCGCAGCCCTTGCATCGATCTTTCTCCTTGATTATTTCGCCCTCGCCGCTGCAGTCGGGACATACAGTCTGGAATCGTTGGATCATGGGACCCATTTGACGCATCATCGTCTTCATACCGTGGCCATCACAACCAGGGCACCGCTTGACAGCTCCTTCCTTGCCTCCTCGCCCTTCGCACTTGGGGCAGATGACGGAGCGCTGCAAAGCCAGCTTTGAAACTTTTCCCCTGTAGATATCCTCAAGGGAGACTTTGTGTGTGTGGTGGATAGTCCGCGCCTTCGGGGGGCCGCGAGATTGACCACCCATACCACTGAACATGCCACCAAGACCACCGCCGCCAAAGGAACCACCACCGAAGAACTGAGCGAAGAGATCCTCGGCAGCCATGCCACCTCCAGCACCACCTTCTAAACCGGCTTCACCGTATTGGTCATAGAGAGAGCGCTTTTGCGGGTCTGACAAGATCTCGTAGGCATGGGAGATTTCCTTGAACTTCTCTTCGGCCGCCGGGTTGTGGGCGTTCTTGTCTATAGCAGGTTGTCAGCCTCACAATACGCGACAATCTATTGACATTGCCTAGACCTACCGGGATGGTATTTTAGTGCACCCATTTTGTAAGCCTTTTTGAGCTCCTGCTCTGTGGCAGTCGGGGAGACCTAGACAGTGTCAGTGCTCTTATTCGGGCAAAATAGCACAAAGCGCAGCTCAGGTACATACCCCCAGGCAGTCGTAAAGACCTGTTTCTTTAACCATCTTGGCGGGTTATAGAACGTAGCCGCTGGTATTGAATCTCTGGGTCGGCAATCGGTCTCGTAGTATACCGGTGTGTCTAGAAGAGAGTACAACCTTGAAGTGACCCAGCATATGTTAATTCATGTGCGTTCTTGTCAAGTAGAGGAAGAAATATGACAAGCGTGCTTGTAGTATAGGAAAGATATGAAAAAGTAGTGGGGAATGTCTGGTGTGTGGTCGGGGGGGTGATAGGTAGGTAGGCAAAGGTAGAAGGCGACAGAAAAGTCGAGCAGTGAGCCCCACACATGTGAATCAGGTCGAGGTACAGCGTAGGTAAGTAGCAACATCTACCTAAGGCAGCCAGCCTATTGTGCCTCTAGCGATGCGCTGCCGGGAGTGTAGCGGCATGCCTAGCGACCTAGGGGACGGAGGAGGGGCAAAAAACCACCGAAATGAGTACAACCACTCTCGGTGGGTATCCAACGACACCAATGCTAACAATAGCAAAATGCCACGATGAGAAGTAGAAAGAAAGAGAATTGAGTCATCAGTACAGAGAGGGTGACTAAAACCTGACTTACCAGTTATACGCAACACACCCAATTCCTCCAAAGTGTGTGTAAGTGTCGTCGACACACAAGAGGAAGAAACGCCAATGTGAATGCAGTGCACCGATAATCCTCGTCTTGGGCACGGAGCTCGATGTCAAGGGTTTGCCGACGTTAGACTAATCTGAGATACCGTGACTGGTCTCTGATATTGCGCGGGTCGTCGATGCTGCAGAGGGATACTTAGTTAGAAGCGAGAGGCGCGGAAGGCAGGAGTTGGTAGGAGATACGAGAGGGTTGATGTACTGTGATGTGATGGTCTCGGGCGTCGTGCCGGCAGCCTCGGGGGATTCCAGAAGATTGTGGAAATGCTACGCACGCAAGGTTGATCGAGCTAGAAAATGTAGATAGGTAGCTAGAGAATGCACTGATGCAGTAAAGGTGCAATGAATAAATAGTACACCTGCCTAACCAGCCGGGGGGACAAATAACAGAGGAGGAGGTCTGTAACGTAGATCTAAGTTTGCACGAGAAGGTAAGGGGGGTGCAGTGCTATCTCAGAAAAAGAGACATTAGCAATCAAGGCAAGGCACCCGGAACGTGTGCTAGCCAGTGCTCTACAGAGGGACTGAGGTAGAGAACAGAGCAGAGCGGGAGCCGCCAGCCAGCCATCAATCACCTTCTGGTACACCAACCAACAGTCCTCACTGACCGAGGCTGACTTCATGCGCCACGAGAACACTCCCATCGAAACAGATGGAATCGTGGCGTGGGCGCAGATGTAGCTTTCGGTATCTGGAGCGGCTGAAAGCAACGAGGTTGGCATGGCCAGGCGCGAGGATTGGGCGGCCGAAGGCACTACCTCAGCCCCATTGTACTTGCAGATACTTCTATCTGATGGAAGCTAATGCACCTTCTGACTGATTCCGGTAATGCAATGGAACCCTTCCACGGCCTAATTTAGTGCCATTTGGGCTATGGAAGGTGGGGGCCCGGCAACGGATCGATTTCATTTGATGCGAGCCCTGGAGAGCCCTGACAGAGCCCTGGAGTCTTGCCCTATCATCGTCCAAGGCCTCACCACCCCTCGCAGAACTCGTAGCGGGAAAGGGAAACCCCATAGATAATAGATCGCACTATCGATACAACCAAGGGGTATCCTCCTCCCTTTTTTGTGGTCCAAGCTTGCCTGGCAGCGCATGCGGATTCTCCGCAGGGAGAACCAATGCCCAATTCCGCCTCAAGCGAAAAAGTACAAAGGGAAGAGAAGACAAGCAACACTTAACATTTGACAAACCTACTACCTACCAAAGTACGCGACGCAAATTTCAGGTCGGAAAATGGCTGTTCCATATTGCTATGACAAAGACCCACGGAGTAGCGAGGGCAATGTAAATTGAAATACGATGTTGTCGAGTGGCCCAGTACACCTAAGGCAATGTAGCGAACCATGTCGGTGCTAGACTTTGCTCCTCCTCGTAGTCAGGAGGAACGAGGGAAAGGAGGGCGCACCAGCTACCTTCATCTTAAATATAATAGAAAGAGAGATGTTGGTACTAAGATAAATGACACAAAACTTCGGTATATATACTTTTCCATCTACGCATAATCTAACCTCAGAGTCGGTTTCCCTGGCGAAGATAAGACTCAGCCCTTTGATTTGTCTTGGCGGCTGAGTAAGTCAAGAAGCAACATCCCGACTTTAATCCGCATAATACTTACAACTACCTCATATTAATGGCTACAAGCTGGCAGCAGATCTACGCAAAAATATTGCCAGGGTTCAATGGTCTTATTATGGCTGTGTTTCACAAACAATTATGTGCTGCCGGGGGTTGTTTCTGACAGGAAGGATTTCAGGCAGAAGGTTAGGGTATACAAGTAAGAGTATTTCAAAACCATGATGTGTAATATGTAGGCCGCTTACCAACAGCCTATCTCCCTTTAATTCGTGATCATATAGTACCTAATCTACTGCGTTGGTTGTGTGAGTTGTTTGCCGCGTTCCCTGCTACAACTACCTCCTTATCGCTATTAGATCATCATCCAAGTTTCCCTTAGAGATGAGACCGCCGCCCAATCCTCAACTGATGCCGACCAGCATATCCCCGCGACTGCAAGATTGTCCGAAACATCTCGATGTTGCTTATAGCTGTGGTCCTAGGCCTCGCTTTAGTCTGCGTGTTCCGTTGGTCTTTCATCAGTCGCGATCTAGGCGAGACGGACTCTACCTAGTAATTTTGTTCATGTTAAGTCAAAGTTGTCACCAAGGTGTGTAAGGTTTCATTGACGGGTAAGAATACGAGTCCGTGAGTAACCGTTTGAGTTCGGATCCTCCCGGTTTAGTGCACTGCAAGCTGTGCCTATCGCCTACAGCTATTGTCCGTGGACGATTTTCAGTGGATGGATTAAGAATGAATATCAGAGACGAAAAGCTCTTGCTACCCCTCTTAGACAATCTAGGCCTCACCGTATGCCCCAGAGAGCTACATAATTTCCAACCGCCACATTAGCCCCCCCAAGTCTTTCGTCTTAGCTCTTTAAGCGGGACGACAGGACCAGCTATTTATGCGTTCCAATGCATGGTACTTCTTCTAACAGTAGAGGCGCTGGTGGTAAATGCTTAACGATCAGTAGGAACCTTATCCAAGACTTACAGTGAGGGAGACCAATTATAAAGTTCTACGGCATGTATTGTATTCGTACAAATTATACACGCATGCCTTACCATAAGTTCTTTTTGTACAAGATTTGCGGTGTATCGATCTGTCGAAGGTTGTCCATTTCAAGTATTAGTTCATACCACCAATCGGCGTGGGTCATCTCTCGTAACGTATGGATCAATGAGCGTCGCTGCCAGATCCGGAGATATCGACTGCCAAGGAATGTCCGAAGTGTTAAGTACCCAGGTAGCCAGTTACGCTAATGTGGATTCGTTATCTGACATAATTCTAATTGCTTCGCGTTGTTCGAGCTGCCTAGCCACTCCATCTAGGCATTCCTCCAAATGTGTAGTATATGCGGTCATATTACCGAATAGCCTATTGACTCCCACGGTCGGGCATGAACAAGAGACGCAACACCGCCTGATGTTGATCATCCTGCAAATCGAACAAAGGACTAAAGGCTGACATGAAGGGTTAGAAAACAGAGAAGATAGAAAACTAGCCCTATTGTCTATGGAAGGGCGTCCTCCCAGTTGGAAATAATTAGCGAGGATATTATTAGCAGCTGAGCGATAACATAACTAAACTAACAGTAACAGGCAATACCTATACCAGGGTCATTGCCTACACGTAGATGTCTGGTAACCTGCGTTGGATGATGACTAGTATGTAATCAATATAAGACTTCACGTGGTTTTGCGTGCATTCTTGGCGTACATGGCCCTTTGACGCGACTTTGACTGGCGTTCGGAGCCCGGAGTACCAAGAGGAGCTACTACTTAGTGAATCACCTACTTACCTAAGGTACAACAGCGGGGGTTTCATCTGCTACTCAGCATGTAGTAGTGTAGTTTAATCCGAATGCAAACGCTTCGTGAATAACGTTAAAAGTTACATACTAAAAGCCAATGAGGGTGGAGGTAGGGGGTCTGGTTACAGTGGGGTCGACAATGGCAGGAAAAATAGGTATACCCCTAGCTCACCTACAGTGGGGGGTTTATTTCTCCGGTCTACCTTAGTCCTACAAATACTGCTACGAGCATCTACACATTTAAATTACATAGCGCTAGTTAGTGGTGGTTGCTTGCATCGAGTTTCAGCTCGTATTTGATTTTTTTTTCCGTGGTCAGGAGAACGATCTTCCAATGGAAATCACAAGTAAGGTATTCATAAATACCTAACCTACCAGCCCTTACACGGGGGGAGCTACGGCAAATCAAGATCCATGATTGACAGTTACAACAATGCTACCCTACCACACGGGAGTACTGCATAATTCAGTATTGAGGGATATAAAGGAAGACTGGCTAATTTCCTCTTCTGTTTATAGTCGCCGCTACCTACCTTAAACAGTCATTTTCTAGTTTGAGTAGGTCCGTCGAACCACGTTGGAGGTTATCGGGGATTCAAATCAATCAGATAACTAGGGCTTACAGTATCTCGAGTATCTACAGCATAATATGGCTCCAAGCCGGAAAGGGGAAATGGTCTCCTGTCTAGGAATGCCTGTAACTGTTCTATAATTATTATGGGGGGAGTTTTATCTGGAGTTTAGTGTAAGAAGCAACTCTGTAAGAAATCAAAGGGCGTCATGTGATCTCACGGTACGAATTACCTTTTTGTTATGCATGATTGCAACAGGGATCGTTGGCGTCGACCTGCATCATTACAAAGATGATCAGTCAGCAACCGTCCCAACTAATCATAAGGCTGCTCAGTGAGGGTCATCAGTAATCCCATAAGGCTTAGCGGAGCGACAAGAGCTAGGCCAGGGTTCAATTCCACTTAACCTGACATGCCTATGGGCATGACTTGGCGCGTGGGCTTGGCCCACTCCCATCACCCAAGATGTTCAATACGAGAGGCAGAAAGCGTTAGCCTCGGTATTGATCCGGTAGCGGAAAAGTGAAGCTCGACGGGCGCAACACCAAGACGCTTTGGACCTTGGTCGCCGAGATCTTCGGAAGGATTCATCTAGCTATGTGGGCGGTGAGCTTGCCATCAACCCCGTCCGGTGATGAAGTAACGGACGTAGTCTCCTGTTTTGAATAAAGAAAGCAAAGGAAGACGAAAAGGGAAGTCAACTGAGAGAGAAAGCGGACAGAAGCCCTACTGTGCATTTTCTGAGGAATACTATTGTAGGTACTGCCTTAAAGCCAAAGTTTAATATGTCGATCGTTCGCTTAAGCACACCGGATAGGTCATGTAGTAGATAACGGTATTACATAATGCTAGTAGCACTTTCAAAGGACATGGTACTGTATTTCTACAATGTTTGCAAGGGGCTTCTATGTTTATAACTGTAGGCCAAGTGCACAAACCTTGTACATATGAGTAAACAAGAAAATACATTCTGTAGACGCCGAGGAGGTGTCGTCGTCGTTGTCTGGCTAGCCATGTTAGATTCGGCCATCGCCGAAAGGGAAGGCTGATGCATTGCGTTGCATCAGCTCGGTACGCCCCCGGAATGTGGTATTCCAGACTACCAGTCAACGTTTTCTTGCTCCGGATACTGGTGCCGGTATCATTTGGCAACGAAGGATCTTCTCTTCCATCTCGACGGGTACGGACTTAATGTTAAATCCAAAGGTGAAGAAGAAGTCATACATTAGCTTCCGTGATCGAAGTGAGACGACTACTACTATATGTAGGTTGACAACGATGCGACCTCGACCCACCTAAGAAGCGAGTACGTACTAGCAGTAGATCGAGGAGCTTCTTGGACTTTATAAAATCACGAAACTGGAAATAGTGTAGGCGTCTGTTCTATCTTCATAAAATGCATGCACAATCCAACCATCTTGGGACAAGGGTTGGAATATCCATGCCCTCGGGAATTGATCCGGCAATTACCATCAGTAATATACAACTCTTCATGCACATCGATGCTCGTGTCCCTCGAAGCCTCTCTTTTATTCGAATAGGCCCGCCTAATTGCCGACACACCTAGTTCTTCTCTTCTCCGGATACCTGGTGCCACTCACGAAGCCTTGAAATCCATTATAGGAAACGCTAGCTTTCAGCTTTCAGCTTTCAACTTGCCTCCCGAAGTCTCTCAATATCATGGAGACATCAAATAGTCCTCCAACATCGGAGAATCAACCCCGGAAACGGAGGGGGCGAAACAGTGATATTAGAAAGGAGCAGAATAGGATAGCCTCCAGAGCCTACAGTATGCTTTCTTCTCTCCTCCGGTTCTGCAGTCGACGCAGCCTTGTCTAACGCGACGAATAGGAGAAAAAAGAAGACAAAAGCTAGCATTACTAGATGAGCTCCTCAAGTCAGACCATCACAATGACTCTATGAGTTCGGTCTCTGACGAGACAGAGTACAACTCGACATCAGCAGCTGAGTTCCGTACGATGGAATCAGCCCGTCGAACGAGAAATTCATCACACAGCCCGGCGCCGTACTTCATGTCCGCTGTCCCAACACTGCCATCAACGTCGGCAGGTGTCCAGACTTTGCCTTCGAATGGACCTGGCTGCGACACGGACACTTACGGTAATTACGCGGTGAAGGACTACGTGCAAGAAGCCGAGAGACTCGCCACGCAGGCTCACAACCCGCATGTCTCGGTAATCGGCATGAGCACAGGCTACGTCTCGCCTCTACCGCCTATATCGCCGATGCCGTCGACGCCAATGTTTCCGTTCGACGAGGACTTCATGGGCGATCCTTATAGCGCGTATCCCCCGATACCAGAGAGCCGCGTGCCCAACTATCCGGCTCCCACCTCAAGTTACGACTCGAATATGATCAACGCATTGCAGAGTCTGTCGAGGCTGGACGATAGCCAGCAACAGCAGATAGTGGCCTATTTACAGAAAAAAAGAAATTTCATGCAGCCGGCCGTGGCGGGCCATGCCCTTGATTTTGGGTACGGCACATACCAGCCGCGGTCGACTCCGTTACCAGGTACGAAGCCATCCAATCGCAGGTAGTTGGTCCGGAAAGGTCTGACGCTTTGATAGGCCATCTACAAAACAGCGAAAACGTTACACAGCAGGACAATAGATTACCTTGACGATACGCCCCGAAACATCATCTTTACGAATAGCAGGAGTGGTTTTTCCACTGAGACCTTTCGACTGGCGAGTCTCTAGGCGTTTCGTGGATGGTACAGTTTGGACGACATTGATATGACTTGCAGTTCTTCCGCAGCCGATTCGAAATATGATTGATGAAGGTTTGAAGGTTTAACACCGCGGGAAATGAACTGCTTTGATTCGACGTACTGAGTTGGCGTTGGGGACTGCGTTGCATTGAGGGAGCAAGCATTCAACATCTCAGGCCGAGGCGGGAGCTCTGTGGTACGTGAGAAGTGTCGGATATGTACCTGGTGGATGTGAGCAGGGGCACATTCACGCGGAGTGGCGATGGCCGGCTGAATACATGGTACACCCACACCTAGGAGATCGTGCAGGACCAGGATAGGGGTTGGGAAGCCGGGAGGATTGAGCTCAGCGACGGTATACGCGTAGTCCGGGTAATCGAGGCACACGCAGCACCGTTCCGAGTCCTGCGAGCGAAGCCAATCTGCGCCAAAATAATACCGAGATCAGGAACTGCAACGAGAAGTTCGCCACGAAACAGCCAGGATGAATAACCAGCAATCTACACTGTAGCTTTAGCAATGTGAGGAGCAGGAGAAGAGAAATTGGAAGAGAAAGAGGCATTGAAGATGTCCCGACAACGACAAGCAAGACGAGGTAGAAGTCCCAACGATGGAATGGCTGGGGTTCGATGCCATGAGATATCAGGGTCGAATTTATATAAGTCAAGTACGGGCCATTGAATATGGTTTCCATGGAACTTGCGGCTTGCATTACCGTGACGTGAATGCTTGAAACTCATTGTGAGCCACTACGTTGTATATGGATGCGTTTTGTATGTCCCGCACGCACAATGACACCTGAAACTCAGCCGTACATACCGGCGGATGAAGTACATGTCATGATAATTTATAGGTGCCCATGAGGAAACATATGGGCCTGTTTGCCGTGGTCTAATGGGTATGAGGGACGAGTTGAAATATCCAGAAGAGGTATGGACACGCTTATGATAGCAAGTAGGCTCTGCAATCATGCGGTAAGCGACCACCATGGGTGGAGTTATATATATATAGTCGACGCTAGTCCTATCTCTTGGCCGCTCGCTTCCTGGCCTGTTTTTCTCTTTCGTAGGCATTTGCTTCTCGTCCTTCCTCTCCCTGAATCTCGGCCACAAGCCTCTTGTATTTCTTCTCATATGCAGCGTCTTTCGCCTTCTTGATTCTGAGTTTCTCGCGAGCCATGAAGTTAGCGTCTTTCCGCAGCTCCCGCATGGCACCCTTGCGCTCCTTCTTATGCTCCGCTTTAAGCTTAGCCAACTCGGCTCGGTCCTTGTCAGCGTCATAATGCCTGTCGGGGTCAAATTGATCCTCAAATTTGGGAATCGCTGTCTTGATGCTATAATACAACGTTAGCATTTTGAATGATCCTAATGGATTTATTACGAGACGAGAAACGCGCAGACTTACGCTAGAGGACGGTGGTGGTGTAGTTCGAGTGGCCGCCGAGCGAGTTTTGACATAGTGAGCATGGTTTGAAGTTTTGTTTGTAACTTTATGATACGATCAACCAGGGCCATTGGAAGGTGGGATTTGCAGGAACTCTTGATCAGGTGACGTAATGCGAGGAGGACCGGTTCAAAGGTTTCAATGAACGAAGTCTTGCTGGCATACAGTTGAGAGGCAGCATCCAGCAGTTGGAGGGTAGTATCTAAGATGGCGATCCTGATCGTTAGATCAGCACCCTCTGAGCTGGGGGACGCAATGCAATCTGTGGCTTTGAGTTTCTTGACCTCAACCTTGCTGGCGCTCGTAATACGCACACCTGAAGCGGGTTCATGCTGGGGGAAATTGCCTAACTTTTCTGTTGGTTTAGCCGGTGCAAGTGATAATATTGTATTGAGGGAGAAATTCATGAATTCCGGACAGAATCTCTGGGATAACTTCAAATAGTGCAGAGCCAGTGAACCCATGAAAGCGCCCTGGGCAAAGTCTATCGAGGTCTTTGGGGTTTTCTGCCCCAGGTATCGTGCGATCAGTAACATTGCGGGCGTGATGACAGGGTGGAAAGCGTCACTGGGTGGAAAGATTGTCCCGATAGCCATCAGAATCACCAAATCTCCGAGAGTAGGAGAAAGGCATCTACTCGCTAAGTCATTAAGCTGGGAGCGAAATTCTTCTGCAATGTCTACCGGAAATGTCTTTGCAAGTGAATGGAGATCTACAGCGATTAAAGATCAGTATTCTGGGTTGAGTAGATTATGAACCCTTTTAGGCACGGAAGTGATGAATAATCCACTTACGCCTTATGATGCTCTCCAGCGACGCAAATGGTGGAGAGCTTGATGTGTTTGATAGGTGGAAGAGGTATTGGACCAGGATACGGGAGAAGCTCGCCAGCTTTGATTTATTTTCGCTTGCTAACTTCGGATGGTATAATATGCGGACCTTCTGGATGAGTGCCGGGATTTGCTCTGTTGGTAGATTCTGCGAGATGTCTATAAGCTGCTCTAGAGTTTCAGGACAGCTTCTAATCTCATTCATCGCATCCTTCGTAGCTTCGGCTCCTTTCGCAAAAGCCGGATCTCGGGTTTCCGTCTCATTGAGGAGCCCTTTCGTGAACTCGTCTTCTAGGTCTTCGTCTTCTCCCTCGGCAGATGAATCCTCATCGTCGGATTCAATGGGCTCTAAGTCTGATCCGCTTGCCAACAAATCATCTTCCACTATAAAGTCATCTTCATCGTCGAAACCAAGTTCCGTCGCTGTAGGACGGGTACGAATTCCAGAACCAAGACGGAAATCTTCTTCCTCTTCCTCGTCGAACCACTCCGGCTCGCCCGCAGCGGATTGAGCGTTGCCAGCGTCCTCTTCCTTACCCTCATCTTCGCTATCACTTTGTTCTCCACGCATTCTTTTTTGTCGCTTTTCTTCTAGCTCTTTTAGCTTTGCGACGTCTCGTTGAGCAATTTCTTCTTCCGTTAGTGTCCTGTCTGACGGCTTTGCTCTCCTGTCCATAGCAAGTTGCCTAAGCCGCAAATCATAATCACGCTCCATTTTTTCTCTACCAGTGTCCTCCAGCTTGGAACTTGTTTCGTCGCCCTCGCCGCTTGGTGGTTTAGGCTTCTGAAACAAAAGTGTCTGGATATCGGAAAGTTCTTCATCGAGCTAAACAAAGAGCAGTTGCTTAGCATTCGTGACACGCTGGGGGTGCAATCTTCAGCTTACCTCCTCTCTTAAATCTTCGTCGGCGTCTTTTTGCGCTTGCCTCTCGGCTTTGTGAAGCTTAGATTTGGCAATAATCTCCTTATATATCTCTTGTTTTGTTTTTTTCCTCTCCGGTGCGCCCTCGACATCTGCGTCGCCCTCATCCTCGACATCGTCTGCGTCTCGAACACGCTTTAGGCCCCGCGGATTCTCAGCCGAATCTTTATCGGAATCATCGTCATCGGGATCAAGAAGATCCGTTTCCTCAAAGTCGTCTTTCTCGGGAAATGATAAAGATTTGCCCATATGAGTTAATCCATCGATGGGTTCATCGTCTTCGAGGTCGAACATGGAGATTTTATGATGACTTTGCTTCTCCCTCATAAAACGCTGTGCCATCTTCTCCTCGTAGGTCATCGAGGCATCGTTTTCGCCAAATCGTTGGTCTCGTATCCCGCCCGTCTTATTTCGTCGGTTCATCTCGACTAGTAGTGTTTGCCGCCGCTGCAACGGTCTGGTTAGCCATGCCATATGTACAATTCGACAGAGGCTTGTGCCGATATAGTACCACATACTCTCTCTTCACCCATGGCTCTTGCGTCGCCTGGGCGGCCCGTGATCCCCTTAGCGGCATCTCCTTTTACTGGACGGTTGCTCGTAACTTGGAACTTGGGACCCCGGGCGTTGTGCTTGAAGTCGAAAGGGTTGAACTCCTCGCGGATGCTTTCCAGAGCGGCCGCTCGTTTATTTGTGTTGACTTTCCCATTTTGGGCGATCTTGCGCTTCTGCTTCTTGCTCTGTTGCGGGCCAATAACACCTTGTTCGCGTAGAGAGGCCTTGAGCCTCTTAAGCTGGGACCCGGGCATATCTGTAATGCAAATGGAGCTCTCAGATCTTGAACCGTGCCCGTTCGTTCCTATTGCGCCTGGAGGGGTTGATGATATCTTCAGCAAGGAACTCCAAACATTTTTTTGATACAGCTCTTAGCTGCTGATTATCTTATCTTATCAAGAGCCCCACTTGGTCCGCTACCGTAGTGTACCAGCTCGACTAGAACATCTGAAGGCACTAAATTGGAGAAAAGGCTGCCTATTAGAGTTAGTTGGCCGGGCGCCTAACGTTAGCCATCTTCATTTATATTTTATCCCAGTCGGTAGCACCGACCGTCTCAGTGACGACGCCACTCTTCACATCGACTTTTTCCTTTTCCCATCTCGCTGTTTTGGATCGCGACGCAAAGCACACATCCTGCCATGGTTACCTGATAATGCATCGAGGATGGGGTTTCTCTCCTTCGTGCGAGATGAGCGCCTTGTCGCTCTTAGCTTCGGCATAGCGACAGTCGGCTGCATCGCCGCAATGCGCGCCATTCTTTTGCACTCTCGCGACAAAGCCGAGATCCAGCCAACGCAACCAAAGACCCAGTACATCACACAAGCCACCGAAGACTCGCTCAAGCTGGGCACTCTAAATACCCTCCTACAACACTACAACTTTGCCATTCGCGACACCACGTTGAGGATAGTGGCTGGTCGCGCAGTAAACGATGCTTCAGCCATCGACGATCTGCTCTGGGGTATCACGCGCAAGGACTACGACGAACGGATGGAGAGCCTACGTGCCCTCACTTTTGCTCTTGAAGATAGTATATATGGATTCCGCCCATGTTTCTCTACCGCTCACTCGCTGACTCGTTCTCACAGCTTCCTACAGAAACTCGTTAGTGGATGCACTCGACACTGCGAAAGGCTACAGTGCCATTGTTCGGTCTCTAGAACTAAGCCTTGATGATGTCGAGCATGAGACGCTTGATGATCCACTCTATGACGAATATCTTCTGCGCGACATATGCGAGCAACGTTGCCTCCTCTTGATCTCAGTACTTATTCACCACAACGGGGTCGGAAAACTGGTCGAGGCCAAGTTTGTTGAGAAATGGCTAGCGAAACAGCCATGGGGCGATTCAGACGAGGCGAGGCGTAAGAATTTTGCGCTTTACTTGGACCGCAAGAAAAACAGGATTAGCGACATCTGCTTCCATCTGCGGGCGTCCAAAGCTGGCCGCAAAGCGCTTGTCAAAGCCAAGCTAACCACGAAGTTAAAGAAACCCAAAAGAGATAGATCTGCCAATATCAAGGTTGTCCTTGAGATTAGTATGGCAAGCGAAGGTGACAGTAACCTCGAAACATCGCAGATCGAACTCGTACCTCGGGTGAATGACCAGAGCGTCGAAGAGCAGCGGCTGCGGAGACGACACCGAGAAGCTATGGTTTTGAACGATGGAACGCATTCGTTGGGGCGTGGTGACATAATCGAGCGAGAACATGACTCGAACAATTGAAAAAGGGCCACTACTATCCCGAAACGGATACTATTCAGAGGCTGTGTTTCGCCCTCGCTTCTTCACGACGTGCTATCAAGGTGTATCAAGCGTCGTCTGAGCGAGCCGTCACAGATTAATATATGGCTTAAGTGCACTATTATAGTACGGGGAGCTGCTCATCCCTACCTAATTTATCGCCTTTTCCGATGGTGGATTCAGTCAGGGACTAGCACGAAGGATGCTAGTGAAGTCTACAGCACACACTGAGTCGACGACTGCACCAGTTCATCTCTGTAATGAACAACGTGGGCGCAAAGGGCATAGACGCTGCCCTGGACTCATGAGTTCTGCCCCACTACCAGGCCTTCATAAATCATCAGTTGGTCTGTAAGGGGTTCGTCCACATATCTACAAGATATAGCGATACCAATACCAAACGACACCAGTTGATTTGGATAGTACCTGCTTCTCTTTGTAGCTGTCTACCGATTGCTAGAACTTGAACGGCCCGTTGTCAGTAAGTAAAGATATACCTAGCGCGAGAGTCTTGGAGACATGTCAAGCCTGGTACTGGGGTCATGCTGTCCCCGGATACAGCCAATCCCGCTTCCCCACCACATAATAGCAAAACGAATACATGTAAATACAAGCCCCACTTCCGTAGATCAGGAGTTCTGTCAAAATAGGTTGGTGCCACTATGCGGCGGCAACACTGACGCAATACCCGTATTATACACATGGATCAATATATTTTATGTTTCTTCTCTCTTACGGAGGGAAAGGCTCAGACCTGACTTCGAGACTAGCTAAAGTATATATACAATTTGGAGCTGAGAAGCAGACAAATGGCCTACTCGTCTTTGTTGATATCCTGTATTTGCCAAGTGGATTTGTGTACGCAGTACAGTATGTAGTGTCCTGCATATGCATGCAGCTTGCATGAGCTATTACTCGCGTTATCGTGTTTTTCTACCTCCTTCTCCCTTCCAAAAGTAAACAAAGGTGTCGAGCACGACAACAGGGCACAGGGGTACCTAATCGCTGCATGTACGTATCTGTCAACCTACCTACCAAGGTAAAAAAAAGCCTGCCAATGGCAGTTCTCGGAGCAAGACCTACAATCTGTTGCGCTCACAGACCCCTGGAACAAACAGCTCGTGATTAGCCACAGCGGTTCAAATGAGTACAACTTATCACAGCTGTCGAGCCATTGGGCAAGGTATTATGTACTGTAAGGGAGTTTTCGGTTAGGTGACCGCTTCATGAGCGATAAGTGGTACGTTAGTGGTGTAAAACAATTAGGCAAACTTGACTGGGGAGTGACTATTTATTAGCCGTGGTGGGTTGATCCTCGCCGGAAACTTGAGCGGTCAGATTTTCGCGAATTCTTCATACAATTTGAGCAACCCAACCTTCTCTTTTGTTGAAATTCTACAACCAAATGTGAGTGTACTGGCTGTTGTTACACCTTCGCTTGCCCTTACTCACACACTTAGGTATGCATTTTTCTACTTGCTATGTCTCTCAGCTCCTATAGCTGAAAATCAGGTATGTCGAATAGTTGCTGAATTTGGCCTATACGTAGTGTATACGTATATCCTCACCTACTCTCTTTCAGCACGGTTGGCCAAATTCCTGGCTTGGTTTCTGATATAGGAACAATCTTTCACTGCAACCTCTGAAACAAATCATTCTTCGCTTGCCCTAGGTATGAGGTATGTGCACCAGGTGGCTTGTGCACTACTAACCTACTACCGATCCTTTTCCATACTATTCTCCTTTCCATTCATTGCCCCCTCCTTTTCCACTCGCTATCCAAATCTCGAATACTGGTACACTCAACTGATGGCAACATAAATTTCCCACAGCAAAAGAGGCTAACTTGTCCGTTCCACCCCAGGTAATATTTTGAGATACTGTACGACTTACTGGATTTGGTGTCTATTGATTATATTGTTCTGAAAAGGCGTGGTGGTGTGTCTTGGGCTTACACCTGTTGTCCCACGCGACCAGCAAAGTCTGACCAACTACCCATCGTTAGTCATACCTTTTTCTGGAGCTAGTGAGCACAACAGGGACGGCGATTGGACAGCGCTTCCAATAGCCCGTTATTAGCAGCCGTACCAGTACGGGAGAAAATAAACACCTGCCAAATTGCAGAAGCCTTCCCACACCAACCAAGGGCTGTCCATCCACGGCTGCCCCCTATAATCTTGCTGTAGCCTGTCGCACTACCGGTACGCACTGCGCACTACTGATAACGCGGTTCCAGTACAGCGCTGTACCTGGCCGGGCCGAGCCTTGGACGGGTTCGAGGCGTACTACCTCCTAGAAAGTTGCCCACCATGGCTTCTTCGTCGGCAGCATCCTTTTCTTCTTCCTCCTTGCACTACCAGCAGCGGCAGCCGTCCACCCTGTCCCGCCCAACCAAGAAACCCCCCACCGGCGGCATCGCAACCGCGTCGACGCCCAATCTGAACACACTGTATTCCGCCCATTCTCGTCTTACGCCCGCTGCTGGTTCTCTCGCGCGCAAGGCTTCCTTGGCCGCCCTGACTCCTGGCTCCCTGGCCTCGATCCCGGATGACACCGAGAGCTACGCCCTGCACAGCGTATTGAACGATTCTAGCCCCGAACGCAACATGCCTCCAATGCCGCCCCTGACGCCCGGCAAAGGCGCGGGGCCTGTCGATGATTTCGCCGTCGGCGAACAAGTCGAGGTCCCTGGGAACATGGTTGGTACCGTCCGCTTCGTGGGGTCGGTCGCGGGCAGGAAGGGAGTCTTTGCCGGCGTCGAACTGCGCTCCGAGTACGCGATGCGCGGGAAAAACAGCGGCGACGTTGACGGGTATGTCCCTCAACCTTGGCCATTACCCCCTACTCTAAACTGCAATTAGCTGACCGGCGCCATGTTGTTCACACCAGTGTCTCGTACTTTGCCACCTCCGTTCCAGGATCCGGTATTTTCGTCCCCGTCAATAAGTTGGTCAAACGGGATTCGTCCGCTTCGTTCCCTCAAACACCATCTGGCACGTCCTTGGCTGGCTTGAGAGCTGCAAACCAGAATACCACCAATCATACTCCTCCAACGCCCTCATTACCAAAGTTCAGCCAGTCCCTCGGGCCTGGTCGGGCACCAAGCCCTCAAGGGAAACGGCCAAGAACATCGCTACCGCGACCAGATTCGCCAGTTCGCAAATTACAGCTCACACCAGCTCCGCGTCCAGCGATCGCGACTCCTGCCAAACCACCGTCTCGCTATGGCAGCCCGACGGGCCCCAAGTTTTCCTCTAGTGTTCGCGGGACCGCCGGTGACCCGAATAAATCCATGCGCATGGAAAGAAAGCCAAGTATAGCTCCCAGGAGTGCATCGGCTTTAGGACAGAGATTACCTGCTTTTGATGATGAAGAGCCCATGCCTCCACCTGCAATCGTGCACGGAAAGGCCAACGGTAGCATAGGGTCCATAGCCTCATCCATGGGCTTCAAGCGCCCCGCATCTCGCGCTAATCATGCCAATGAAGAAGAAGTCGAGCGCTTGAAATCTCAACTTGAGGACCGAGATAGGCAGTTGAAGGAGCAGGCTTCTGCGTTGGCCGAGATGGAAAGTAGCCTCTCTGAACTTACGGTTCTGATAGATCAATCCGACAATGGACACATGCGCTCGAACAGCCTAGATGGTAAAGATACATCTCAGCTTCGAGCTATGCTGCGTGAGAAGAATGAAAAAATTGCTATGCTTACAGCCGAATTCGACACACATCGCGCTGATTTCCGAAGTACTATCGACACCCTCGAGATGGCAAGCACGGAAACACAAAGGGTATACGACGCGAAGATTCGGGAGCTAGAACAAGAAGTACAAGAAGCGCATGAAAGGCATGATGACGTCGAGAGCGTGGCGCGGCAATTAAAGCAACTCGAGGAGCTTGTCCAAGAGCTCGAAGAAGGACTTGAGGATGCTCGTCGAGGCGAAGCAGAAGCCAGGGGAGAGGTCGAGTTCCTGCGAGGAGAGGTCGAACGGACTCGATCTGAACTACGGAGAGAGCGGGAGAAAGCTTCTGCGGCCATGAATGGGGGCAGTAACGCTGAAGATCGGCCGTCCATGTCCAAGGACCTAGAACAAAAGGAGGACGAGATTAGGGGTCTCAAGGCCATCATTCACTCGCTTAGCAGAGACTCTATTCCAGGATCTGAATCTCCCGAGAAGACTCCGACTCAGCCACAACGAGCCGCATCGTTCGTCAAGTCGCGACAAAACTCGACTGACAGTCGGATGGCTAAGGATAAACTCGAGCGAGAACTTGTCGAGCTACGCACCCTTCTGGATACCAAGAACCAACGGGAGGAGGAGCTGGAACGTGAAATTGAAACATTACGACGCAAAAGTGTCACCATCAACCGAGGAAGCTCCTTGACTACCGGTAGCGCAGACCGGTCGTCCTACCGTGACTCTAAAGGGACGGTTATCCTAGCACGTGATTCGCGATTGCCAGAGGAGACGCACAAGCGCACCCAGACTTTGGATGCTATGCCCGAGAGCGATGCATTATCTTCAGTCACCGAGAATAGCACGCTCTGGTGCGAGATATGCGAGACAAGCGGGCATGATATACTTACATGTACCAACATGTTTGGGGGTCAAAATGAACAAGCAAAGACTGTCCCCGATGACCAAGAATCAAATAAAACAGGCAAAGACGCTGTGCGCGAGGGCCTCCGAAACTTGGCTGTCCCGATGGACGCAGAGGCTATACCACGTCCACTATCACCTATGAGACCCAAAACTTCCATGACAGCCGCTCCAGTCTCAGCACCAACCCTTCCCAACCCTCAGGACTCCGGTCCACTCGCGGGCAAAGAGAGCGGGATTGTTGATCCCTCCAAGTGGTGCGCAATGTGCGAGCGAGACGGCCACGACAGTATTGATTGCCCTCTGGAGGATGCATTCTAGATACGCAGTTTTCTTCATAAACTGGCGGCTGGATAAACTGTAAAACCGTCCACCATACATAGCAAGGGCCAAGACACAGCAGTGACAAAAGAGCAGCACGAATTTGTACAGTGGCGGATGGAACGATGCCTGCATAAGACGAGCCGCATTTTGTGATTATCAGCTGCTCTCGGCGTTGGACATGATCATTTGCCAGGGATATGACTGTTTGGAAGCGATGATACCACACACCTAGTCATTATTATCATTGTAAGCATTTAATATTTTTCACATTTTTCTATACGGCGACGAAAGTTAAGAAGAGGGTCAAGGAGCGGTGATCACAGGCCCCATACTCGAATAGCCAGAGACTTGTTCATTTGTGATTGAAATACAACGGTGGTGACGAAGCCAGAGAATCGAGATGACTCTGATACTATCCTAGCTCGTGCAGTGAGAGATCAGCAAAACAAATAATACCATGCTACAGACACAAGTGCAAGACATGGGGCAACATTGGAATGTTTCGGGTTCATCTCATTCTTTGGCCAAGAGGTTAGCGAGGTTACTGATATCGTAGACTGTTCATACCGAGAAAACGTCGCAGTGCGACGACACAACCTCGGCAAGTATCCCCATCGCCGGTTCCTGACGATGGATCCGATAGATAGAAGTTATAGTGCGAGAGCATACCAGCGAAGGATAGCCCAATGCACTGTATGGCAACTACCAGCAAGCTCTGCCGCTCCTAAAAAGGAAAGGGAAAGGTTAAAGTGGCGAGTCATGAGAGGATGTTGCCTAGCGAGCGATCGTATTCTGATATGTATACTAAGTACGCTATTGTGTCACTCGGCGTCTTCCAAGTTGTATATTTCAGATTCTGGAGACCTCTCTCCCCTTTGATATTCCCAGACCTTTTTCTCCGCCCATTTCCTCCTATTCATTCCTAGGGCACATTACCTGTTCCTCTATTCCTATACGGAGCGCACCCTCTACCGTGAGGTGATAGGTATAACTTAGGAATTCCGACCTTCATGGCGGTAGAGACCGAAACTCCAACTCTAATTACGCATAGACTATCTAGCCCTCGCCCGCTGTGCTTCAATCCCGCGGCCTTCAAACAGATATGAGGTACGTTGAATATAGTCGTTCTCTTATTTCCTTTATATTCCATCGCCCTTGTCGAGTGAGAACCACCACCTCACCTCTACGCACCTCCACACCCTCCTGGTATGATTGGCTCTTCGAATCGCAACGGCGGCTCCTCTCCAGCTCAAATCACATGTGCTCTGATGCTCCCCCGCAAAAAGCTAGCTGCATGCGCAGTCCAGAGCGGGGCACGGGATGTCAGGGTGGCAGGGTTGGCAGGTGGCAGGGGAGCCGGATTGGCTTCCAAGCTGCATTAGAACTGTGGCCCCTGTATTTCCCCTGAACAGTACCCCGTACGCCCTGAAGTCTAGCGAACCAGGCGGCTTTCAGCGGCCCATGGCGTCTTGGCACTGGAGCTGTCCCTTCAAGTTAGTGAGGCGGAACGAGCTCCTACTGCATCCATCTAGTTTACCGCCTCCTCCTGCGTCATACGAGCTGCCATCCCTGGCAACCATTCACTTGCCCTCAGCCGCCATAGCTTTCCCCTCACAACACCTCCCGTCCTCAATTGAGTTGAAGCCACTCAGTGTATTTCTCATATGGCACAAGCAATCTTGTGAACCGAAACACTTGTATCACTTAGGGTCTATCACTTTAACCCCATTCGTTCAGTTTAGCGCTATATAAACATCCACTCGCTAGCCAGCCTTTGGAAATCCATACTTATCTTTCATCTCTTTCAGTGACTTTCCAACCTCAGATCTCACTGGTCTCGCTCAGCACACCATGGGAGGCGAGACTGCGGCGGCAAGGGCCATTGCCGGCGAATATCCGGTTCGAGCCCCGGCCCCGGTTGGCAAGCGCATCAGCAGAATCTACAAGGAGCGTATCGAACAGTTCTACTCCAGGGGGCAATGGGAAAAGCGAAACCTCCTGGCCATGATGTACGAGGCCGTCGTATCTGGTCCTCCAAATGTTCAGCTCTGGACCTGGCCCGCTCCCGGCCTCTCCCGTCCTTCTTTCGAAGAGGCCATGGATGGCGACTACCAACCAGCTAAAGTTGGTGATACCTTTGGTCCCTCGTGGGCTACTCACTGGTTCAAGGTAGTTATTCGCGTCCCTAAAGACCTTCTTGATAAGAAGCATCTCGAATTCCAATGGGATTCCAACAGCGAGGGAATGGTTTGGACAGACGATGGGAAACCATTACAGGGATTGACTGGTGGCGGTGAACGTGTCGAATGGGTTCTCCCGCACTCGTTTCGAGACGGCAAGGAACATACGATATACATTGAGATGGCCTGCAATAGCATGTTTGGCAATCCTGCCGGTGGTGATACTATTCAGCCGCCTGACCCGAACAAATACTTCCAGCTTGTGAAAGCTGACATCTGCGCTGTCAATATGGATGCTCGCCAACTCTATATCGATACCTGGATTATTGGCGATGCTGCACGAGAGTTTCCCGAAGATTCTTGGGAACAGCACCAAGCTCTTGACGTCGTGACTGAGATCATCGATGCTTTTGTTCTGGGTGACCCTAGTTCTATCAAGAAAGGCCGCGAGATTGCACAGCGCTATATCGGGTCCATGGTTGATACCGCCAAAGTGTATGACAGCGGCACCAAGCCCCAGGTGTTTGGTATCGGTCACTGCCACATCGATACCTGCTGGCTTTGGCCATGGGCGGAGACGAAGAGGAAGGTAGCGAGATCTTGGTCAAGCCAATGTGATTTGATTGACCGTTACCCAGAACACAATTTCGCCTGCTCTCAGGCTCAGCAATACAAGTGGTTAAAGGCCTACTATCCTTATGCATTCGACCGTGTCAAGCAAAAAGTCAAGGAGGGTCGTTTCCATCCTATTGGTGGCAGCTGGGTTGAGCATGACACCAACATGCCAAGCGGCGAATCACTCATTCGTCAGTTCCTCTATGGACAAAGATTTTTCGAGAGCCACTTTGGGGAGCGTTGCAGGACCTTTTGGCTGCCTGACACTTTTGGATATTCGAGCCAACTCCCCCAACTTTGCCGCCTAGCCGGTATGGATCGTTTCCTCACACAAAAACTCAGCTGGAACAACATAAACAACTTCCCCCATACCACTTTCAACTGGGTCTCACTAGATGGTAGCCAAGTGATCTGTCACATGCCACCTTCTGAAACATACACTGCGGAAGCCCATTTTGGCGACGTCAAGCGAAGTATCACACAACACAAATCGATGGACCAAGACCACACCTCTCTGCTCGTGTTCGGCAAGGGTGACGGCGGTGGCGGCCCAACTTGGCAGCATATCGAGAAGCTTCGCCGTTGCCGGGGTATTAGCGACCAGGTCGGTCGTTTGCCTAGAGTGCACATGGGTAACACCGTAGATGATTTCTTTGACAAGCTGCAAGAGAAGGCAGGCTCGCTTGTAACTTGGTATGGCGAGCTGTATTTTGAGCTACACCGAGGCACTTACACCACCCAAGCAAAGAACAAGCTCAACAATCGCAGAGCGGAGATCATGCTTCGAGATTTGGAATTACTGGCAACGATTGCATCTATCAAGCACAGTTCTTACAAGTATCCTAAAGCGCAGATTGATTTCATGTGGGAGGCAGTACTACTTTGCCAATTTCACGACTGCCTGCCAGGAAGTTCTATTGAGATGTGCTACGATGACTCAGATGAGGTAGGTTATTTCATGCCCCCTTCTTTAGAAGATTGAGTTTGTTGCTGACGGTTTATAGCTATATGATCAAGTCTTTAACGTCGGCAAAGACTTGTTCAAAGACATCTACAAGCTGTTTGGTGTATCGGAACTAGAGCCTGCGCATGTGGGAGAGGCTGTAGCCTTGAATACCCTTCCCTGGCACCGGAAACAAGTTGTTGATCTTAAAGATGGTGGCGCTGGCGTCGCCTGTGGCTCGGGTAACATCGTCAATGTGAAACGTTTTAAGAGTTCGGCCACCAAGGCGGTCACCGTCGAGGAGACTCGTAAGGGTGTATTTGTCTTGCAAAACGACCAGTTGACTGTCCGGGTAGAAAAGGGATGCATAACCTCTCTTATTGACCGTAAGATAGGCCGTGAAGTTATTCCCACAGGGAGCAAAGCTAATCAGCTCGTCATCTTTGACGACAAACCTCTGTACTGGCAAGCCTGGGACGTTGAAGTTTATCATCTGGAGACCCGCGCCGAGATCCCCTATGGCGAAACAAAGATCCTCGAGGATAGCGAGCACCGAGTTAGTGTAGTCACCGAGGCTCGCATTAGCGACAACAGCTCGATCAAGACCGTACTAAGCTTGAGCGCCGCTTTCGAAGGCCGCCAGTCTTACGTCGAATGCACTGCTTCCGTCGACTGGCACGAGACGATGAAATTCCTCAAGGTTGAGTTCCCCGTGGATGTTAGGAATACCGAGGCCTCTTATGAGACACAATACGGCATAGTCAAGCGACCTACTCACTACAACACCTCTTGGGACATGGCTAAGTTTGAAGTCTGCTGCCACAAATTCGCCGATCTATCCGAAAATGGTTATGGTGTTTCCATTCTCAATGACTGCAAGTACGGGTTTGCAACGTGTGGTAATTTAATGCGCCTTTCGCTCCTGCGGTCACCCAAGGCGCCAGATGCCCATGCTGATATGGGCAAACACGAGATTCGATGGGCTATACTTCCACACCAGGGAAGCCTAGGCTCCACAACCGTTCGTGCTGGTTACGAGTTCAACAACCCAATGAAGGTGCTCAAAGCACCTTCGACCTTTGATGCTGCTTTCTTTTCCTCCCACCCTATCAAATTGGAAGGCGACGAGTCTCTGATTCTTGATTGTGTCAAGCGGGGCGAGGACGATGACGACGTTTCCCACGACAGTCATATTCCCCGTCGCAAGGGCCAGAGCGTTATTGTTCGCATTTACGACAGTCTCGGGGGCCTTAGCAAGGGCACTATCACAACTACCTGGGATGTCAAGAGAGTGTTCAAGACCAACGCCCTGGAGGATGACGGCGAGCAAATCAAGGTCAAGGACGGGAAATTTCCCATCACTTTGCGCCCCTTCGAGGTTGCTACATATCGGTTACAGTTATAATCGTCTCGCCTTCGAGCGTTTGAGTTTCGAACTGTCAATGGTTGAATTCAAGATCAATAAAATATGCATGTGCCGGTTACATATTGAAGTAGCATTATGGCCAGTGGGTGTGTGAACAAAAGTAGGAGTGAAAGGGTATAATAATGGCAAGGCAGTATGCGACACCAAACCACAGAAGCGAAGCTTAAGAACAGGCATGTTCTTAGGGCCTTGTAATTGCGTTAGAACCAGTGGTCTTATTTATTGCGCGGAGATACTTAGTATCCCAACTCAGGATTGACTTCATTTATGAAGACTTTGAGCGTATAAGCGTTGCAATAGTTTCCGAATAGCGAATTTCCTCCCTCCCCAAATATTGTCTTTTGTGCCCCTACAAGACGGGCGAGGAGAAGTCCTGTTTCAAGCTTGATCTATATCACATGTTTAATCATAGGCATGGCATTCCAGTTCGAGCAAGCGAGCGAGTAAATCCCCGTAACCTGACGTTTGATTTCCACCCGGTTTCATACCATGCCGTAGCATACGTACAGTACAGTACATACATACATCCATCCGAAAAAAAATACGCGATCCGTCCGCGTTCCGTATTCCAATCCGGAGACGACCTATTTATTCAACCACACCATTCGCGCGAACCGCTGCGAAGATCAAAGCCCCCTGTACCTGTAACTAAGTACGACAAACCCGAGCGAACCTCTTTGCTTGTTCTTTCCCCGCCGTGTGAACTCCGGTGAACCAACCAGTTTGAAATCGAAGCATCCTGCGCAACGCACGCATGGGTTTGAGTGATTACATATATACATGTTTTGATTTTTTCCCGAAAAAGTCAAGTACTACATTCATTCCCCTTGACCTTAGCCACCGCGTACCAGCCAGCGATCTATCCTTGTGCGCCTGAATATCACTTATATAACCGGATTATATCCTGCTCCGCATCTGATAGGATCTTCACATGTCGCCCATGTTGGAGACGAAGCAATCTAGTAAGTCGCCCTCGACGTTGCTGTTGGGTTCGTATGATGTCATCCCATGCTGTTGCTGTTGTTGTTGCTGGTGTGGTTGGTGGGGGTGATGCGGATGAGAATGGGAATGGGACTGCTGTTGCTGCTGGTCCATATGCGCCTGCAATCCGCTGGTGTCGTATGAGGCGTAGGGTGTTGGTATCGTGGGTAAGCTGTGATGGGCGGTGTATGAGGCGGTGAGATGTGGTGGGGTGGGCAGAGGCGAAGCTAACGGCTGGTGATGGGAGAGATGGGGGGATACGTGATGTATGTACTGCTGTTGTAGGTAATGAGGTGGAATTTGTATGTTCGCTGGCCGCGGTATCGGGATCGGGGCGCTCCCTTGGTGTGATTGTTGCGATTGCTGCGTTGATTGTTGTTGTTGTTGTTGTTGCTGGTGTTGTTGGAACTGATGCTGCTGCGGCTGCTGCTGTTGCTGTTGCTGTTGCTGTTGCTGGTGTTGTTGATGATGCGGCTGTGCTTGCGGCGGTGGCGGCGTCTGTTGTCGTTGCATAGAGGCAAGCTCCTCGTACGCCAATTGTATTGCGGCTGGCATAGGCCGACCTGCGGGCCTAGCATGCCGCGCGGATGAGCCCGGTTCTCGCCTGTCATATGCAGGTTTGGGCCCGCTGTTGGCGTTTGGCAGTCTTTTCTGCGGTGGACGATCGCGCTGCTGTTCCCGTAGAGCAGGTGTTGAGTTTTGATGATGAGGATGATGTTGTGGTTGGTTGTGCTTTGCATCGTCTAGATTCGTCGTGCTTGAAGAGGGCGAGACCGAGGAAGCCGGCGTGGGAAGTGTCTGTTGAGCCTGGAATAATAACTGTTGCTGTTGTTGCTGTTGGGTCTTCTCGTCCATCCGTCTGCCTGTTGCGCTAGCCTCGGTCTTGATGTTTGTTGCAGGTCCAGCCCCAGCTCCTTCACACATATTCCGTTTCCTCATTTGCTGATACATAAGCATATTCCGCATTAGCGCCTTGTATTTCGCTTCGAGCTGCTCGAGAGATTTCCGCCTCGGGCGAGGCTGTCGCCCAGCAGGCGGGACGTGGTGAGAGGCCGTCGCCATGGTCTGCGGTCCCGGATTCACCGGATTCATATCGAACTGTTTTTGATAACCTCTTGACTAAGCAATCGCGAATGCTCACAACCCACTGGACGAATTCTCTTTGGCGTCAGAGCACCGGTCTCTCGGCGGCATAAGAGTAATGAGATGGTGAAACGAGCGAAGAGAACGTTAAGGAGCGTGAACAAAGTCGAAGACCCAGGGACTCAAACGACACGATGGATTTTGGCACTCGACGGTTAGTGAGAAGCGAATAGGTAAGCACGCAAGCAACCGAAACTGGGGTGTGGACATTTATTAATAGGTAGGCTGAGTGCTTCCCTCGAGCTGGGCGTTTTTTCGCGAAGAACCTTTTTGGTCATAGATGCAGACTGAATTTGATATATACCAAAACAGTATTGTCTAACTTGCAAGGGGAAATGCGGGCGCAAATGGTAGTATCCACGTGTATAAAGAGAGAGATTTGAGATAGATCAGGGGAGCATTTGATAATTATGGCGGATCACCCTCGCGAGTGCCTGGGTTTAGAGGGACAAATTTGACATGAACATCAAACACTAGAAACACTAGAAACCCGAGACACTGGGCAGGCTGCTGGGTAATCTGTCAGTAGGTAGACCGGTATACCGAGTGAGCGTCGATCGTCTTCAACCCCTCACCTAAACTGAAATAATAAGAGTCGGTGGTTACGGGACGGGATAGTAGTGTTAGAGTGTGCGTGTAAGTGTGTAAGTGAGCATAACTTGGGAGAAGCAAGAAGCGGCTGTTGGCCGCACGTAACGTGCAGACAACGCTAGACCAGCAACTGCAAGTCTCCTCCATGATTTGACAACGAAGGCCTGGGGAGGGGGACAGGTTAGGCTCAGCTAGGAACAGAGGCCGCGCAGTGCGACGGGAAGGGAGCCGACCCCATAGGGCGAGCATAGGGAGGGCATCTCGATTTTGTCATTATCGACCGGGCTGGCGGGCATGGATTCCAAATCCACGACAAATCCACGACAGGACCATAATTATGTCTTGTATTATTACACACTAGACTCAACAGAGAGAGAGACGAATGAGTTCCACTCTGCCGTCTGCCGTCCGCCGTCCGAGGGCGTCTTAGTTTTAGAGATAGTTAGATAGATATTTGTTGTACATGGTGAATATACGAGGTGCACCACGCGGTATGTACCGTACATGCATGCATTTGCTCTAAAATTGCACTGGGGGCAATGTCAACAGCAAGATCAAGCAATTAAACAAGCGCGGGGACCCCCTTTGGATGGCAGTGGGTATTGTATTGTATGGTTGCATAGTTGCTGTGTAGTGTCGGTACGTCGTGTATGTATGGTCATGGCAGTTACCGAGTGCTGTATGTATGGTATCTGCAAGACGAAAAGACAGAGAAGTTGGATCAAGATTCCAAATATCCCATCCACTGATTCTCATTGGGAAGAGTCAGCAGCAGGGATTAGCCGCCGCAAATGACAGTATGCAAGCGCGGCTGTCTCGCGTGCCGCACGGTGAGCGACTGCCCAAAGCGGTAGGAACGCACCTATCGACAAGCACCAATGCTAACCTGGTGCTGTCACACACAGTGCGCGCACCGCCTCGTCTACCCAGGGACAGACCAAGGGGGAGGGCCACCCGGGCAGGGACTTCTCTGCCGGCGCAACACGATCATCGGTGGCCTTCCAAATCTTTTTGATCCCTCCTCCACCCACCGTAGATTTGACGTTTGCAGAGCCGGCCACTCACCTTTGCCCCCTTCCTTCATACACCACTTATCCAGGTTTCTTGTTAGACCTTC
This sequence comes from Xylaria sp. FL0043, assembly GCA_022578865.1. Taxonomy (NCBI): domain Eukaryota; kingdom Fungi; phylum Ascomycota; class Sordariomycetes; order Xylariales; family Xylariaceae; genus Xylaria; species Xylaria sp. FL0043. The sequence goes on along the minus strand of MU397241.1, from coordinate 998,507 downwards.
CTACGCCAGATCTACTAGTACATAGATAGTCTTGGCTCATCTGGACATTTCGGCATTGGGCACAGAGCGAAACAAAGAAAGCCCCTTGACGGCTTGTCTCACTCTCTGTGTCTCTCCTCTCAGGCCCGAATCTGGCCCACACACACACGCGCCGCCGCCGCCGTCTACTGCGGCTTTCAATTCGTCCCAGATGACCGGCTCGTCATCATACCCTCGGCTTCTTCCGTTGCTCGCTTGCCGCAGCCCGTGTCAGCTATATGACGCTGCTGGTCTTCGTGTACTACCACCCACCGCCTCAGCTGCACGAGCGAGATCTATTATCAGCCATTTTCATACCCCTGCTCACGCTCACTCTCACTTTCACACTCATGCTTATGCTCATGCACGTGATGTCCAACCACGGCCAACTTTACCACGTATCAGTGCCTTGACGCTTCCGTCCCTGGGCAGCACGCAATCGCGGGGGAAAAAGACGAAGTCGTCTGTCAGACTCGATGACCTTCCGCAAGGCCTCGTCAGCGCCGAACCGCTGCCGGACGTGCAAGATGATGGCGGCCCGGCCTATCCCACCGTCGTGTTGCAGGCGCGGCGCAATATGCAAAAGTTTGAGAACTGCATACTCTTGACCCGCGTTGGTGGCTTCTACGAGCTCTACTTTGAGCATGCCGAGGAATACGGCCCGCTGCTAAACCTCAAAGTGGCGCAAAAGAAGACCAATGCCGGCCCCGTCTCAATGGTACCATAGTTCGCTATCTACTGTCCTTTCATGTCTTATCGCGACACGACCTCTCTGATACCCCTTGTAGGCCGGCTTTCCATTCTTTCAATTGGAAAGATTTCTCAAAACCTTGGTCCTCGACTTCAACTGCTATGTAGCCGTAGCTGAGGAATTTCCGAATGACCCCAGCGACAAGGTGAAGTCTGGCGGCCTCATGCATGACCGTCGGGTTACCCGCGTAATCACGCCAGGTACTTTGATTGATGAAAACTTTATTGATCCTTATGCCAACAATTATGTGTTGGCGATCCACACGGACCATGAAGCCCGTTATTCCGCGACAGATGAGGGTTCTGACCCGTCCTCCACGCCGATAGGTCTGGCTTGGCTAGATATCTCCACCGGACAGTTCTACACCCAAGCCGCAACTGTAGCTTCCCTCTCGTCTATCCTATCCCGAGTGGGACCTCGCGAAGTCGTTGTTGACGAAGTCCTAGAGTCGCGAAGAGATCACCAATTGTTCTCCGTTCTAGCAGAAGACAAGCATCTGATCACATTTGCGCCTCGAGGAGACTTTTTGCCCGTCTCAGAATGGGGACCAATGCTAGAGTCCGAGATATCTCCGCACACTCTTGCAAACTTCACCGTCAATGAGGCTCAAGCAGGTAGTTTACTGCTCCAATACGTAAAAGATCGTCTCCAGGGGATGAGCATGAAGTTACAACCCCCACTCCGACACGAGAATTTGGCGGTCTTGGCTATGGATAAAAATACCATGAGAGCCCTAGAGATTAAGCAGACCATCAAAGATTCTGCTTTTAGAGGAAGTTTGTTACATGCGGTCCGAAGAACAGTCACGAAGGGCGGTGCTCGGCTGCTGAATTCATGGTTAAGTGCGCCGTCGACGTGCTTAGACACTATTCAAGCTCGCCAGGATTTGGTTGAATACTTTGTGCAAAACGAAGATCAGCGCGATGAGATAATCGTATTGCTGAGAAGGAGTCATGATTCCCAACGGCTAGTGCAGAAGTTTGCATTCGGCCGGGGAGATGCAGATGATCTTATAGGCTTAGCTAACACCATTCGTGCCGTGCAAGATGTTTTTAATGTTCTGACTAACACGAAGGACGCTAGATGGAAAGGCTCGCAACAGCTCAGCGGGGCAAGTAAGAGTAATCTAGACGTAGATGTTGGCAGTCCAGGTCAACCTGCTTCTTGCTTCACATCTCTGATCTCACGTATCAAGCTTGAAGAGCCAGTGAAACTAGCCGATCGTATCCGCAGGTCCATTGACGAAGAAGGACTTGTCCAGCAGCATCAAATTCAAGATGAGGAGGCTAGCCAGCTGCTCAGTCTGGCCGAAGATGTCGCTGCTGCCGAAGGGACACAAGGAGATGTAGCGTCATTACCCAAGGGGTCGAAAAAGAAAAAACCCACTTCGATCAGGGACCATTACGCCGACGACAACATGACGTTTGTTATGAAACCGGAAGCAAGCCCCGGGCTACAGGAGCTGCACGCCAAGTTCGCAAACCTGTTACGGGAGAAATCTGAGATGGTAGACACACTGCGCGAGCGCTTAGGCGTCTCCAGCCTGACCCTCCGCTGGACGCCGAACCTAGGACATATATGTCATGTGAAGGGCAAAGATGTTAGGGCTACGGGCGTCACAGACCACGCCGCTGTGAGCTCGAGCCGGAGCACCCGAACGTTCTATGTGCCGGAATGGACAACACTGGGACAGCGCATTCACCAGACGCGCTTCGAGATTGGGGCTGAAGAGGGCCGCATCTTTGCCGAGTTGAGGGCGGATGTAGTCGCAAATTTGGTTAAGTTACGGCACAACGCATCCGTGCTAGACGAATTGGATGTTACGACATCGTTTGCACGCCTCGCCATCGAGCAGGGACTGACACGGCCTGTTCTAAACAATTCGACAGCCCACACTATCATCGGTGGACGACACCCGACGGTAGAAGGCGGGTTGCGCGAACAAGGACGCAGCTTCACAAGGAATGATTGTCTTGTGGGACATACTACCAACCCTACTGCAACTTCAACTACAGTCACCCCGGACTCTGATGCCGAACAAGATAGCAGCATATCGCCATTAGAGTCACCGGCGTATTCCTCGGAAGGTCGCCTCTGGCTAATCACGGGCCCGAACATGGCAGGTAAAAGTACTTATCTACGGCAAAACGCACTCATCACCATCCTCGCACAGGCAGGATGTTACGTCCCCGCGTCGCACGCGACCCTAGGTATTGTGGACGCCGTCTTCTCGCGAGTCGGCTCCGCCGACAATCTATACCGCGACCAAAGCACCTTCATGGTCGAAATGCTGGAGACGGGGCAGATACTGCGCAACGCCACGCCGCGCTCCTTCGTCATCATGGACGAGATCGGGCGCGGCACAACGCCCGAAGACGGCGAGGCGGTCGCCTTCGCGTGCTTACACCACCTCGCGACTGTCAATAAATGCCGGACGCTCTTTGCGACGCACTTCCACGGCCTAGCGGACCTTGTCCGCGAGCGCGGGTTGCACGTCAGCAGTAGCGAAGAAACAGGTGCCGTCGAAATGTACTGCACGGACGTCGAGGAGGACGGCGCAGGCGGCTTCGTCTACGTGCACAAGCTACGGAAGGGCGTCAACAGGCATAGTCACGCGCTCAAAGTCGCGCGGCTTGCAGGGCTTCCCGACGCAACTATCGCAGTTGCCCAGGAGATTTTACGTAAGAATCATTAAATCATAAAAGTCCACTCCCCCAGGCAGATGAGGAGACGAGAATACCCAGGCCGAATTACAGGCCGATAATGTACCATAGGGCAGTTTAATATCACCTACGCATCACTACTTGTATAGTGTCGAACCTAAATGTCTTTCGAGACGAGTTAGCTCATCTGCTGGGTACTGTAATGTATGTAGCATGACAAGGAATAAAGTTTGTGTCTCATAAGGTGTTGTTGATAAGTAGTGTCATCAAGGAATGTTCAGGGTTAAAAAGCTCTTGATTATTTTTATAATCATAGAACACAATTGAAGGAATTTGTGGGTGAGGAGAGAAATCCTGACTAACCTTTTGATTTGAAGTGAATGCCTGAGCGCCCTGTTGGCAGACAGCATGTCACATTCACGATTGATAATTCTCATGGATGCATTTTGTTGATTTTTCGTCACACGTAAAGTGTCTCAATTGACCAGCAAAAGACCTATGTACCGTCCATTGTCGTACGTTCAGATCTCGTAAACCTAACCGAAGCCCAGTTTTATGCCAGCGCGTTAACACCATGATCATGCTAGATAATTTAGTCGCTGGAGACCGGTCAGTAAAAGGTCGAAACAGGGGTTTCTGATGATGGGGGAAAACATACAAAAGACCACCGAAGCCCTCGTCACCGGACTCCTCAGCCTCTTCCTCCTCCTTGGCCTCCTCCTTGGCCTCAGTCTTGGTGTCGGCAGCCGCGGCAGCAGGGGCAGCGGAAGCATAAGCATCAGGGTTGGCGATGCGGTCCTTGAGGGACTCAATCTCGGGCCAGCTGTAGTCGGTCTCAATGGCAACGGCCAGAACCTTCTTGTAGCCGTTCACGAGAGAGTGGATGACGGAAGGCAGAGTGGGGAAGTTCAGGGCCAGAGACAGGGAGGCGATAGTGGTGACAGCGCTGGAGAAGGTCTTGAGGAGCTGGTCCTCGCTGATGTCCAGGACATCAGGGGGGAAGGCGTTGCCCTCATCGTAGACCTGGGCAACTCCCAGACCGTAGGTGAAGGGAGAGATGTTGAGCATGTTCAACAGGGTGGCCTCGGAGGGACCGACCTTGTTGCCGGACTCGACGAGCTTGAGGTCGGTGGTGATTTCAATGGTACCACGGGCAATCTTGGTGGGGACACCGAGGGCCTGGAAGAAAGAGGTCTTGCCGGGTTCCATACCAGTGTTGCCAGCAGGGACCCAGACATCGGCGGGAGCGACGGCACCAGCACGAGCAGGGGCGGCAACCTTGTTGGACAGGATCTTGTCACGGATGGTCTTGAGATCGCCATTGGTGAAGACGAAACCGACGTTGCCCTTGACGTGGGGCAGGAGCTTCTCGTACTCGGGCGTGTCGGCGATGAAGGTCTTCAGGGCACGGCGAACCTAGAAATAACGAAAAAGAAACCCCCCGAGTCAGCCAAACATTGCTCTCTGGTATTTTGCCTGGTACTTTGGCACATACCATGGTGTTCTTGCCCATCAGCACGACAGCCTCCTCACGGAGGGACTGTCGGACCTCGTGCATCTGCTGCGAGCTGACATTGTCGACGGTGACGATGAAGACGGACTTGTACTCCTCAAGCAGCGCCTTGAGCTTGGGGAACTACGATTGGTCAGTAAAAAAATAAAGGAATGGCGTTTCTGTAGGGCAGCGCTATACGCACGTATTCCGCCTTCTTTTCCTTGCTGGCTCCCATGTCTTCTTATTTTTGAAGTTAGGATGTTTAAAGCCAGCTGAAGCTGTATGTAGTTTGTAATTGAGAGTTGGTGATGTTGCGAAAAGTTGAAGTCGCAATTGCGTCCAAAAATTACTAGTATTTCTTTGTGTGCCCCACTCTTCTCGAGATAGGGCTTGTCAGACGTATCCCGTACCTTATCGAGCGTCTGTGCTTGGCTGCGCTAACGGGTACCTTAGATGAGGTACATAGGTACTTAGAGGTATTGAGCGACGCCTTGGGCTTTCAAAACCGCCAGCGTCCTTACATGATACATGATGGCAAAGGCGTTCCGAAATTTTCTTGGCTATGTTTTAGTTTACATCTTTCATCTCCTCTCATATACTCATAATACGTTTGCTCGGGTCTGACTGGGTGAGAGATTGTCGTCTCATACTACATATTTGTACATTGAATCGTCATTTCATGAGCCGGTATTCCGAGTCCGGTGACTGTGTAGGCCCATTTCTTCAGCAGCTTTTAAAGCCAATTCTTGTGCATCGCCCTCTTCCATATCCGAGAAGGCCGTCTCCAGTTGAAGTTCCAGAAAGTTGCCCGTCTCTTCAGTCCTCACCTCTGGTGACATGTCCTCGCCGTCCACGATATCTCCTGACTTGACAAGTTCACGGTGTCGGTGTGCCAAGTAATGATCAAGGGTTGTTCTCGCTTTAATCAGCTTAGATCCTTCTCTGCGCTTGGCAAGCCTTTCCAGATCCAAGGTTCCAAGTAACATCTCGAAAACAACCATGTCGGGTGGGTTATAGTTAAGCATCCGTCGAAGTGCTCGGTAAGCTAGGAGGAGACCAGCGTGGTCTCGGATCTTACGGAACGAGTGCAAAATATTCCTGGCCAAGAAAGGGTCCATCTCCATGCCATCTTTCGATTTGAAGATCGACATATGTCTAACCATTTCTGCAAATAAAGCGCGAGTCCTCGAGGTTTCGGTGTCCCAATCTCTAGGTAGTATCCTAGCAAGACGATTGGCAGGCAAGGCTTGCCAGAGAGCCATGAAAGTATACGAGTCCGGTTTCAAGCTGAACCGCTCACCAATTTCTTGGTACATGGGCAACACAGCCTCGCCCTTCCCTTCTTGGAGAAGAGATAGAAGTAGTTGATTCAACATAAACGAATCAGGAGCGATTTCAGCTTCCTGGAAAGACTGCCACAAAGGGCCAATCTTCCCAGTAAGGCCTCGTTCTTTGTAATTTTCTGCGAGCAGACTAAAAGTCTCCAAATTCGCTCGTGGCCATTCGTCACCCGATGAGTAAAGGCTCAAGCTAGGTGATTCCAACTTTCTTCTTCTCATTTCCACAAACTGAATGCGCGTGTCGATCATCGCCCACGCAACGTCTTCCGCTTTCTGAGCATCATCAGCAGCTCCGGATCGAAGCCATGCCCCAATGAGCCCGTTAACTTGGATCGCCCGTGGCATAATCCCCTGAGACCTCATGAAACGTAGAACATTAAAGGCTCCTTCAAGATCACCCACACCAATCAGTCGCTTCAACCACTTGCCGAAAAAGAAAGGATTTGCGATGCTAGGTGGATACTGGTCGGCTCCTAGAAGGTCAATAGAACCCGACTTCATCATGTCCACGAAGATGTAGAGGGCATGCTCTGTGTTTCCAGAAGCTAAAAAATATGAAATAATGGTATCGTAGTCTTCGATTGTCATGGAGTTTCCGAGACTAGCACGTAGATCGCGGTAGAGTCCAAAGCCACGCTCGACGGAGCCTGGGGCCTCGGCACACAATTTAATAAGGGGTTGGACAAATCGAGGGTCAACTTCGTAAGGCGATTCGAGAATTGTCTTGGCTATACGCTCAGCTCGCTCGAGGTCCCCGACACGGCAGTGCATTTGCAATCCCAGCTGCCAGAAGGGTACAAACGTTTCAGGGTTTGCACCGAGGGTTGAGACATGCCGTCGGTGGTTTTCGATCGCTTCGTTCTCCCAGCCATCGACAAACATAGCCTCAAGAGCTAGAATCTGTTGCTCGGGGCGCAAAGCAATGCCTGATTGCTGCATGTCCTTGGTGAGGGCATAGATATGCGACATGCGATTCGTATTGAATGTATACTCGGCCGAAAGTGTCTGCCATAGCACTTCCCAAGTTGATGCCGGAACTGTATGCCATCGTCCGGCCATGGTCGTACGAGCAGCCGAATACGCTTTCCAGAGACCCTGTATGTCCTTGGGTAAGATATGGTTCTTTTCCCGCGCCCTGCTACATCGCCGTATCCAGTTGTTCAGTCGGTGTATACGGTCCTGGCGATTGCCATTCAGACCACTTATCGGGATCGCCAACGAGGATATCGCCGGACTGTCGGTTTCTTCCAGCACGTCGTCGGCGTCGTTGTCCGGGCCACGAGCAAATTGCCTGCGCAGTTTGTCGGCCTCTTTCTTGCCGCCCATGGCCTCTATCGCTTTCGCCATAGCCCGAACACCCTGGAGTTGGTCCTCAAACTCCTTCAGACGAGCCTCGAGCTCGCCGCCGGGATCGGTCAAGGCCTTGCTGAATTCATTTTCGTCCTCTAGACGGCGTATCCTGCCACTTTCGCCTTGCTCGAAGTAATTCACGGTGAGTTTGCTCGGTGCATCCTTTAGAAGCCCAAGGGCCTCCAGCGTTTTCAGGCGCTCAGCCTCTTGCTCAGGCGGCCGACGTTTCGTCCTGGTGGGCGCAAGCGGTGCGGTGGCTTGGGACGATGCTTGTCGAATCGGCCATCGTGCCACAGTCGACCGCTTTCGGAGGGCAGAGAGGCAACAGTTGCATATGAACTTTTGTTTGCCAAACTCGAAAAGAGATGGCCTAGGAGGCATGTCACATTTGGTGGGTAAGAAACCTGGTAAAGGCTCTCGAATTGTTGTTTCTGGATTTCTTCAAAAAAAAAAAAGTTCAAAGCGCTCAGTGATATCACTGATAGTGCAGAGATAGTGCAGGCAATTAAAGTCTTGGCGGCTCAGGGACTGAGACATCCCTGTTTAGACCCGTCGAGCCTTCGCTATGTTACGTTATGATTGGTCGAGCGACGTGACAAAGTACATGTACTGTAGGTCCCTTAGGCCCCTACCTCACCTTACCCAGTGAACTATTTTGGCGTCTAGCAGCCCTGCCAACCACAGTGTCGCGTCTTCATCGCGCCGCTACAAGAATGCCATAAGGTGCGGCCAAATACGCATTGCAACTATCACACTCTTCTTTAATTCATGATGGCTTCTCCTAAAATGGTCGAGGAAGCCTACGAAGAAAGACAACATCAGGTAAATTTTCTCACTTTATCTTCTTTATGAAATCCCTACTCATATGTTTCTCTAGGCCGCTTATATTTTCGACCCGTCAGGAGACGCTGACGAGACGACTCGCCCAGCCAAGCGAAGGCGAGTCTCAAAAAAGCCGGCAACCTCTGGAGCTGCCGCCATCGTGCAGAAGTCCAGTTCTTTTCAATGTCTCCTCCAGGGTACCGAGTCACGGCAAGCTATGAACCTGAGGCAAGAAACGTTTGAAAAGCTGTGGTCAGTTATAGATTCCCGCATTCACGGTATCCTTCGTGAGACCAATCAGACTACTCTGAGGGAAGTCAGCTCGTTCCTCCAGAATGCCCCTGATCATACGCCGGCAGACAAGATCCCCTCAGCTTTCATTATAACCGGCCCAAACATAACGTCTCAAGACCTCTTATTTGAGCAACTCTCCGAAACTTTGCAGCAGGAGGCAAGCGCTCAGGTCGTTCGCCTGCGGTCCGGGGACGCTTCGAATCTCAGAGCTGTGTTACGAAAGATCATACATGACATCGCTTCGAAGGACTCGGCTGCTGGAGAGGAATTAGATTTAGCGACGAGCAAAGATGTAAGTCGCCATATGCAGGCTACAATCATCCAAAGTAGACTTTTTACTAATTGGCAATCAAGGGTCGCAAATTTTTGAATTATGACCTCGAGGGCCTCTATGCGCATCTCAAGCAAACACCACGAAGCAACTTTGTCATCATCGCATTCCAAGACAGCGAAGCCTTTGACAGTGGTCTGTTATCGGATCTAATCTCACTCCTGGGGTAGGTCTACATCTGGAGACACTCTTATGTGATAGCTGATTCGTTCATAGTTCATGGCTTGATCGCATCCCATTTGCATTCCTCTTCGGAGTGGCTACTTCGGTCGAGTTATTTGAGGCGCGGCTGTTGAAATCAACATGTCAAAGTCTGTACGGAGATCAATTCGACGTTGAGCAGACTGCATCCATTATTGATAAGATCTTCAAAACTGCTGTTGCTCACTGTGAAGCACCGGTTTTACTAGGCCCAAATCTCATCGGCACTCTTTTAGAGCGCCAGCGCGAACAGGTAGCCAGTATTCCTGACTTTATCAGATCCTTGAAGGTGAGTCGGCCGAGCAATCTGTATAAATTCTCGTGACTAAAGTAAAAAGTATGCTTATATGTGCCATTTCTATGCGAACCCATTGAGCTTCTTGGTTCCTGATGGGCTGAACTCAGACGCTCTTCAACCGGAACATATCGAACTGCTGCGCTGTTTACCGTCTTTCCGTCGAACTATAGAGATCGCCGTGGAAAGCAACAATACCATTCATGCCAAGGAACTTTTAAAGGATGACCGTAAGCTCATCAGTTACCTAGTGGAATGTCTTCAAGGGCGACGTCAATGGTTTATCAAACTTATACGCACCCTAAAGATCTTCACTAGCAGTAAAGCGATAACTGCAGATTTCGCCGATGTCTACATGAACATTTCTTATAATGGAATCGACATCTCGACTCAATATGACCAATTTCTCGATTCGATAAAACGCATGGAACCTTGCGATAGCGAGGCATACTTGAGTCGGTTGTTAGACACGATGCACCAAGGCGACCAGGCTCTTGGCTTAGATCCCTGGGTTGATGACGCACCGGAGACTGCTAAGCTACTGTCCGATATTCTAGCCGGCATCAAACAGCTGCGAAGCGAGGCTGATGAACAGGGTCACGTTCTCCGTAGTAAATATAGCGGCCAGAGCAAGATTCTGCGCACCACCGTTGTAGCTCAGAAGGTACAGCTCAGCCAAGATACGGCGACTCTTACCGATCATGATAAGTCATATACCGATCTCATCGACCGCTTTCTCAGGCACTTGGAGACCTCAGTGCGTATTGAAGGAGTATCTGAGATGTCATTCAATGAAATATGGCTTTACGACTCCAAAACGCCATACAAAGACGTATTTATCCCACAACCACGAAATGTGCTTGAGCGAGCATTATCACGGCCACATGACTATCTGGGCTGCTCTTGCTGCAAAACAGATGAGGACCAGATAATGTCTACTTTACCGGCAACTGCGATACTGTATCAGCTGTATCTTGAGACTGGTTCACTCATCAACGCTGCCGATCTTTGGTCGGCCTACTATGCAACTGTGGGTGAGGAAAATGAAGACGGACTGGATGAGCGAACTGCACTCCTCTTATTCTATCGCGCGATGGCCGAAATGAAGGCCATGGGTTTTGTCAAACAAAGCAGGAAGAAGGCTGATCATGTGGCCAAGCTCGCCTGGAAAGGTCTTTGAGCAAGCAAATATATTGACTGCAGCTATGCAAATATATCATATGATGGCTCCCACTGTATAATGTTAGGTCAGCAACAAGTCATTTTCTGGGCGACAGATCCCTCTAGCATGTGGTGTCAATTAGACAGCCTATTGTCTTCATTCAGGATAGGTTATTATTAACACACTACAATTTGGCGTGCAGAGGCAAGCACAAAGGCCTGACCCGGTAAGCTCTTCCCGATCCGTTGGGTCTCACCAATGTGCCTTCGCGCGTGCCGTTCGGTCTTTCTACCATGTTTCTGGGGTGTGAAAGGAGGCCTATTTCCTAGACAAGGCCCGGGCGCGCGGGTCCAAAGATCACTGTGCTAGGGAAAACCTGAAGTGACAAAGGCGGCCCTCACGATGTTTAATTGAACATTTTCTTTCTCGTACCAGCGCAACAAAGAAACCCCCGGCATGTACAAGAAGGGCAACACAGCCCACCCACCATTATCGGGCTTGTTCATGGCTTAATTGCCTCGTCTTATAATCCAGCAGCTGTAGCCATCGTAGAATCACCCGCTCATTCCCTCATATATATACATACAAGAAAGCAAAAAAAAAACTTCTGTACCATACTTTTCTTCTTCCCCTTCGCGTTTTTTCACTTCGCTTCTATAGCTGCTGGCGGCTTGCTCGATATCGACGTCCAAGGCCAATTTGACGAAAAAAAAAAAAAAGGGATCCATCCCCAACAGCAAATACAAAAATCAGTTACTCATATTAGCCTTCTATCGTCTTCACTTCTAGACCCGAGGAACTTTTATTCTTTGCTTCATTTCAGGATTTCGTAAGAGAAAAAAGACAAAAGCAAAAAAAGGACCAATACACGTAACCTTCGAGAACGCCGCCCCAGAAAAGACTTCGAAACCCAGCGTCAACTTACACTATCTAGAACCAGCCCGACCGGTCTAATATCACACCGCCTCATGGAGGACCAGACGCAGAACCAGTGCGCCATGCTGGGCGAGCGACGCGCAGCCAACAATGCCGCCTTCAAGCAGAAGCTAGACCAGATGGCCCTGCCCTTGGCCCCTCTCGTCCAGCTTCCGACGGGCAAAATCCACCCGTCGTTCCCGATGACGCTGCTGAAGTTCTGGCTCCTGACGGACGAGGAGCTCGAGGAGCTCGCGCACTTCTACCACCAGCGGACGCCGAATCAATACACGCTCCACTATCCGTGTCCCGTCAATGTAAGTTTTTTTTTTTTCTTTCCATCCCTTTCTTCCCTCTTTCTTTCCCTTTTCTCGGGCGGGGGGGGGGGGGGGGCGGGGGGGGGGGGGGGGGGGGGGGGGGGGGGGGCGCCGGC